>CM067487.1:21636-33944 GCA_034552555.1 Semaprochilodus insignis | reverse complement strand
CTCACAGCAATGTTCCAACAACAGTACCTGACCTCACTAATGTTCAACCAAATTCTCACAGCAATGTTCCAACAACAGTACCTGACCTCACTAATGTTCAATCAAATTCTCACAGCAATGTTCCAACAACAGTACCTGACCTCACTNCCAACAACAGTACCTGACCTCACTAATGCTCAATCAAATTCTCACAGCAATGTTCAACATCAGCCTATTAATACTATTCCAGCTGATTCGCCGGAGTCTACAGACCTCTGGATGAGTGTACGGTCAGCAGCTCCATAGCAGAGTTATGGACCCACCATAACCAGTGAACTCAGCTCACTGACCCGAACTCCAGCACCAGTGGAGGTGAGCTGGGCTGATGGCTGATGCTAATCATGTTTACCGATCTGAACGTGCCGTTCTCTGCTGTTCTCCGTGTTTATGACGGCGGCTGGTTTTACTCCTCGTAGTCTGTTTGTATTTAAAGCTCTTCCGCACTCCGGATGGAAGGCGCTCATCCGAACAGGGTACTAATATCGTGATGGTTCAGACCAGCCATCCTGCGGAGAGAGCTATCAGCTAGGACGCAGCGTTAGCACAATGCCTCTGAGAGCGAACGGGCTAGCGAGCTGACCTGCTAGAAACCACAGACGAGCTGCAACTCCAGACGAGTTTACTTTCTGTCTAACAGATAAAATACGGATAAATTAACCGTTCAAACACACCACACAACTCGCCGCCCCCACGGTAGGCCGTGTGGGGCACTTAGCTTAGCATTAGCACGCTAGGCTAATCCTAACTACACCAGTTTTCATGCTAGCGCACAGAGCGCAGGGTAGAGCTAGCGCTAATGCTAACGCTGCGCTTCACACGGCCTGCGGCTCTGGGCGCTGTTAGCTGGCGGCTGATTAGCGCTAACGAACCTTCGCGGATTAAAGACGTTTCTGATGACATTAGAATATAATAACACTTATTATTATTAGTAATATTCCCGCTGAAACCCCGCGCGCTGCTTCACTCACCAAGCGGCTCTTCACACGGCCACAAACAGGAAGTGACGTGCGCCCAGGCCCCGGACAAAACAATAATAAAAACACGGAGTAAATGGCGCTTTATTTCCTCGCTTCAGATCCGAACCGGCGGCCTTCCGAACCTCCTCCGCTCGCAGGCGTGCTGGCGGCCTGACTGCGTGGTCTAATCCCCCCCAGCGTTTCAGCGCAGCTGTTGATTTACCTCAGTTTCTGCCGCTTCACTGTCTCCTACGGTTAAAGGGCAACTACACCCGATTTCAGAATTCTGTAGAATTAAACAGTGCAGACGTAAACAGTGTTAATCCAGAGTGGGTTCGGTGTGAAACGCTCAGTTCTAGATACAGTCAGAACCGTTCTCAGTGGTGGTGAAGGTAACCAGACGTCCCCCTCTAAAAGCTCCCTCACAGAAAGGTCCTACATGAGGTGGTTCTGAATACGCTGCCTGATGTCTGAGACGCTGTTTATGATAGTGTGGAGAAGATTTCAGCCTTAAACTCCATTCATGGTGGAGGGATACATGCTGCAGGGCGCTGTGAGGTCAAATAGTCCCCCAAAGAAGCTTATTATTTCCAGGTTTTCCAGATTTTCCATCATCAACATTCCATATACACTCAGAAGACACGTGTAGGTTCACTGGTGGTTCTAGACAGTCAATGAAATGTGTAGCTGTGTGCTGTAGCTCAATGTAAATGATTTAATAACTGAAATAAGTGAATATATTCTGTTCTCAGCCTGTCCAGGGTGTGTCCTGCCCTCTGCCTATGGAGTGCAGCCTAGCCCAGCCCAGCCCAGCCCAGCGCCCCCGAGCCCAGTGGTTTTGATGATGATGAGGTTCTGTTATCGGGCTGGGCAGGTTAACATGATTAATCAGGGGTGTCTAAATGTCTTTGTCCAGTAATGGATCCGTAGCTGCACATATGGCCGTCATTACGGTGCACAGCGAGCTGGGCTGGTAGTGCCAGTGCTGAATTTGGTTGCCCTCCTTATTGGGGTACTGAACACCGTGCCGGAACGTGTGGCTGGGACTGGAAATGGGACAACTGATCAGTCGAACACCATCACAAACTGTCAAATCCTGACTTGCCTGTGTTGCTGCAGTACAGCCGTACGGTGTTGGGTTGTCTTGTTCCTGGAAAGACCCGTTTTTATTAACCCTGGAATTAACATTAATTCTCACTTTTCAGTTTATTCTGATTCATTTAAATTCATTTTTAATGTGTTTATTGTTATTATTTTAGTTTAAGATCTTTCAGTTTACCATTTCGTACCATCTCAGGTGAATCATCGAACTTGATCTCCTTCAGTGTCCATAAAAACTGGGGAAATGCGTTTGTCCTACACTTTCAGACTAGCGGTGTCTGCTCTAAACTGGAGATGTGATTTGCAGGGCATTGGGTTCAACATCAGCGCTGTCATGAGCACAGCTTTACTCGGCTAGCCTGCTAGCCAGCATGCTAAAGGCTACATGGCTAACAACAACACAAATAAAGCCAGTTAAAGAAGTTATAACTGACTGAAGTGATCCGTCTCAGGTTTCACGGATGTTCAAACGTCTTGATTAAAGCTCTCTCCATAGCGAAGTCTGCACGGCTAGCGATTAGCTCACTGAGGCTAAGCTAACAGAGGCCGATTTCCAGTGGAATATTCCGCTCACATGACCGCATGTTCGGATCTGGATCACATCTGGATAAACTTGGTTGGATTCTGTTAACATGGCTCGCTATAATGTGTCCCCACTGTGTCCGGACCAGATCCCATCCCGTCAGCACATACGTCATTCCCGTTTGCTCCTTCCTGTTACTGTAACAGTGCCTGGACACTTTCCTCGGCCTCCATGAAGACTCTTGGTTTGTGGCTGTGTATCCGTGTATCCTCCATCTTTAGTTTCACTGAGTGTGTTTAATAGTACACTTACTAATCCGACAACTCCGGAAAATCAGACGTTGTTGGTAACCGGATTCCTGCTTGTAACCGGCGGATAACTACAGTTAAGACTGAACATAAATGTGATGTAGAACCGGAACGTACATCACCCAGAGGATGAATATTTACACCCTTCATTTCACCAAGCATAAAGTTTTAGTGTTGCTCCAAAAGTGATGTGTTGCCATCTGGGAAGTGCTTCCTGTTTCCAGGACCGCGATCTGTTTACACATACGTCCGGAATAATGAAAGAAGTCAGAGTGAGGGTCTACACCAGGGGTCTTCAGCCCCCCAGTGCATCGTAAGTTAGGGTATAGCTGAAATGTGGACTGTCTGGGGATCAGCCTGAAGACCGCTGGTCAACATCCAGTGAGAAACTGAGATATCGGAGCCGCTGTTTCCACGACCACCTGAACGATTGGATAACTACAGAAATCCGACACTCATCGGAATACTAGGTGCATGTAAACACACACTCAGTTTCTTCTCATCTGCTACTCCCAGATCAGCAGACACATTCCCACTCATGTAACTGTGCACTGATAGTGTAAACACATTCCGGTTACAGGTCGGATCCGTCCCTGCAGTTCTCCTTTAGACGGTGACGCGGTGAGGGTGGGGGTTCCTCTGAGGAGGAACTGGTTTACCCAGCGTGAGAAGCCGTGTGGTTTGTGTCTCTCCTCCATCGTCACCAAAATAACGTGACCAATTTCTGCTGCATCTGAATTTTCCAGGTACAGGATTCCATCATCCAGCTTAGGAGCATGTTCGTGTGGTGCCTCCTGGTGGGGAAACCGAGACCACCTGAAAGCAGCATTGGTATTCACCTTGATACATATGAGAAATCATGATTCCAATCCTCAAATCACAGAATCACGGAGGCGTATCACACACTAACAAGGCAAACTGGTTTACTTCCGGATCTCCACGTGCACACGGAGCATGGAATAATGTTTAACCTGACTCTCCAGGTTTTGTTTGATTGATTACATGCTGATACAGCAGGTTTTCTCATTTCTCATTTCTCCTGGTCTCTCACTGACACTGTGATCATCTGGAGCGCAGTCATGCAGCAGGAAACGCAGCCCGGACCTCCATCAGCTTCAAACTAGGTCATCCACCATCTCCAGCTCCCGCACCGGGAAGTGTCCCTTCAGCGGATGCTGCTGCTGCTTCCATGTATCTTTACTGATGTACAGCTTTAATGTCAGCACTCCAGGGTCCTCAGGAGGGCCAACAAGATCATCAACCCCTCCCACCTCCCCACCTCAACACAACCTGATCACACTTCTCCACTCAAGGAGCTCCAGACCACAGAACAGTTTCTACCTTCACTGTATTAGGGACCACCTCACAGCCCTCCCTCCACCACCACCTCCTCACCCTCCCCTACAAATGACCTACCATGAGAGACTGTAGTCCATCTGTTTCTCTGTATACTGTATTACCCTGTTCTTCAATGGTCAGGACCCCCACAGGACCACCACAGAGCAGGTACTATGTGGGTGGTGGATCATTCTCAGCACTGCAGCGACACTGACGTGGTGGTGGTGTGAGTGGATCAGACACTGCTGGACTGAGAATCGTCCACCAACCATAACTATCCGGCACAACAGCGTCCTTTGGGCAACATCCTGTGTGCTGTGTCCTGTGGGTGGCATCTTGCTGGCAGCATTCTGTGGGGGGCAGCATCCTGTGGGGGGCAGCATCCTGTAGACTGCGTCCTGTGTGCAGCGTCCTGTGGGGCAACGTCCTGTGGGCGGCGTCCTGTGGGCACCGTCCTGTGTGCACCGTCCTGTGTGCAACATCCTGTGGGCGGCGTCCTGTGGGCAGCGTCCTGTAGGCGGAGTCCTGTGGGGGGTGTCCTGTGTCCACTGATGATGGACTAGAGGATGACCAACACTGCACTGTGCAGCAGCAGATGAGCTATCGTCTCTGACTGTACATCTACAAGGTGGACCAGCAAGGTAGGAGTGTCTAATAGAGTGGACAGTGAGTGGACACAGTGTTTAAACACTCCAGCAGCACTGCTGTGTCTGATCCACTCACACCAGCACCACACACACTAACACACCACCACCACGTCAGTGTCACTGCAGTGCTGAGAATGATCCACCACCCACATCATACCTGCTCTGTGGTGGTCCTGTGGGGGTCCTGACCATTGAAGAACAGGGTAATACAGTACACAGAGAAACAGATGGACTACAGTCTGGACCTGTACAACTACAGAGTGTCCTATATGGTCAGTGGAGCTGATACAGTGGACAGTGGGTGGAGATACGAGGAGGTGGGTTTAATGAAGTGTCCCGTGGGGGTGTCTGATATATTTTCTGATTGTAGGTATGTATATTTGCTGTTATATTCTGGTACAGTGTTAGTACAGGGTGTTGTAGGGAGCTGTATGTAAACCAGTGAATCTTGAATCAATCCGTGTTTGTGTTCAGGATTACTGTAGAACTGGGGTTTTGATGGATCTGCACGAACATGTTCAGGGTTTAACAGCTGAAAACGGATCGTCTGCATGGATGAACAACCCGAGAGCAGAAGCGGGAGAGAGAGACGGCCAATAACCACACAGCACACGGTCAGTCAGCAGCAGCAGCAGCTGTATTTAACTATAAAGGCATTTCTAATCCAGTGTCTCTATGCACAGTTCTGTATAGTTCAGTGTAAAAAGCCTAAATACTCTATAGAAAACAGGAAACCCAAAAAACAGATCACAAACAAACCCATTCACCAATCATCTTAATTCAAATAGAAAAGTCAAATCTAACATATTCCCTCAAAACAAATATATATATTCAAACATATATATATATTTATATTTATAGGTACGTTCCAAGGCAGTTTGGCACGGCCAAAATAGAAACACGATTACGGCCATTCTGCTGTTCATCCGTTCATTAGAAAACCTTTCCGATAACCACAGAGGCTAATCAAAGCCGGAGTTTGGGATGGCGGTGGGCAGAGGATGGCATACAGGCTGGCACAGGTCCAGGAACGTAAACACAGTTGAGCACACGTGGTATATGATGGATCACGTTCTCCTCTTCACGGGGGCAGTTCAGCCAGAGAAGCTAACGCCGCTAACAGTGAATGAAAGTGAATAGTCACCGGCGTTCACGCCGCGCTAACTGAAGCCTGATCACAGTCAGTAGGGAAGCACTGATACGGCTTCATCCCTTCCGATCCCGACAGCTGGTCCTCCGGTATGTGCCGATACCGAGTACCTACACTGTAATAACTCCTGATTACTCTACAGGTATTTCTGATATTCTTACTGTTGTTTTGGGTTGTTTTGCGCTCTCACTGGTTGGACAGTTTCACCCCTGAAAGGTTCAGAGGTGTGAAAAGCGGCTGCACTGTTTGATTTAGATACTTTATTAAATCTGACGTATTAAAAACGCACCTCCCTCCGAATATAATTCCACCTCCGCTGTGAAATGACCCCACTTCAGTTAAGCGCTACGCTGTTCCTCGCAGGGCCCCATAACCGGACTGCACATCTGGGGATGTTCTCCCACACTCAGTCCTGCAGACGTTCCCGTTACAGGATCCTGCTGGCGTTCTTCTCTGCTGCCGATACCGCATAAAGCTAGCTGTTAGTGACGTTAGCATGTCTGGTGAATCTGTTCCTCCAGGCTGTCCAGCTCTGAGACTGGACGTGTGGGTGTAGGTGTGGATGTTGATGCCTGTCCTGCTGCTGCCCCCTGCAGGCTGGCAGGGTGATAGCCAGTGAATGAAAGGCTGAACGTGTATTACATGAAGTTTTAATGTAGTTAACCTTCAGAGCCGCGTCGTCACACCGCAGATCGCTGTTAGCGTCTGGGCGGTCCCGGGTCTGAGCGGTTCCTCTCTGTGGGTTCTCTACTGGTGTGAAGGTACAGCAACAGCAACTACATGCTACACATCTCACAGTGAAATTGCAGGAAATTGGGTTTGGCCAATCAGACAGGAGCAGGCTGGTCTTCATCACGAGCAGCTAGCGTTAACCAATCCAGTACGCAACACCTGCTCCAGGACATGCACTTCGTCAGGAGCTCCTGACTGGATCAGGTACCATAGTGTTCGGTAAGCGGAGACGGAGCATGCTGGATGCAGGTTGGAATTTAACGCTCCAGGAAGAGGAAGGGTATAGCATGAATGGACCCTAAACAGTTCCCATGCCTGCCGTGGCGGTGTGGTTTTGGCGTGGTGATCAGGTTTAGGCTCTTACGTCTGCTGTGCTGTCTGATTTAAACTGGTTATGTCATCACCACCGGGCAAACGTGCCAGTAGCGAGCGGAGCGTGCTCTATAGTCTGGGGTTGTGTGTATATGTTAATACTGACTGATTACCAGAATGCAGTGATATCAGCACAGGGTGGAGGTGCTGGAGGAGGGGCAGGGGCAGGGGCGGTGACTGCGCTCTCGTTTTTCCCCAATAGAGATAAACTGCTTAGACCCGGATGTCCTTATATGGTCATGAGGGCAACTACAGAATGACACATGACTTCAGAGGGTTTACAGACCTTTAAACACTCCTAAATACCTGTTTACATACTGCGTTTGGTGTGCTGAGAGGAGAAACAGTGAGCCGAACAGGGAGAGGAGAGAGAGAGAGAGAGGGAGAGGCTGATGGATGGAGTTTAATGAGAACAGAAGGGGAGATTAAATGGAGGCAGAATAAGAGAATAACAATAATGACTAAAATGATCCTCAGAGTGGAGTCGCTGACGGAGGAAGTCCCTGCATATTTATCGCGTGTGTGTGTGTGTGTGTGTGTGTGTGTGCGCGAGAGAGAGTGTGTATCCCTGGGCTGCTAACTGGAGGAGGAGTGTGTCCTGCATCAGGGGTCTATGTGGAGCCCCTCTTCTGTAGCTCCTGAATAAACGCTGAAAAGAGAAAACAGGTTTAATAAGTTAACAACATACAGCCAACAACCGACAGTCAATATAACCTACAACATACAGCCAACAACCGACAGTCAATATAACCTACAGCATACACCCAACAACCGACAGTCAATATAACCTACAACATACAGCCAACAACCGACAGTCAATATAACCTACAACATACACCCAACAACCGACAGTTAATATAACCTACAACATACAGACAACAACCTAGAATCAATATAACCTACAACCTCCAGCCAACAGCCTACAGCCAACTACCTACAGTCAATATAACCTACAACCTACAAACAACAACCTGCAGCCAACAACCTACAGTCAATATAACCTACAACCCACAGGTAACAACCTATAACCTACAACCTACAGGCAACATCCTACTGCCAAATACCTACAGTCAATATAACCTACAATCTACAGCCAATTACCTACAGCCAACAACCCACAGCCAGCTATTACTTACACTCAATGTAACCTACAACCTACAGACAACAACCTACAGCCAACAACATACAGTCAATATAACCTACAGACAACAACCTACAGCCAACTACATACCGTCAATATAACCTACAGCCAACAACCTACAACCAACTACCTCCAGTTAGTATAACCTACAACCTACACACAACAACCTACAGTCAATATAACCTACAACCTACAGCCAACTACCTACAGACAACCACCTACAGTCAATGTAACCTACAACCTACAGACAACTACCTAGAGTCAGTATAACCTACAACCCACAGACCACAACCTATAGCGAATTACCTACAGCCAATACAACCTACAACTTACAGACAACAACCTACAGCCAGCTACCTACAGCCAATACAACCTACAGACGACAGCCCATTCCACATTCCATGTAAACTCAGAAGACACGTGTAGGTTCACTGGTGGTTGATATATAGATAGATAGGGTTCTCCATGTTGTAGATATGGAGAACCCTGGTTCCCATCACCACCACTGTGAATGTTTGAGTTTTACCTCCAATGATTTCCTCCTTCACCTTCTGCAGCTCTTTCCTGACCTCCTCCAGCAGCTCCTGCACAAGTAAACACATTGAGAACACTGAGGAGGCGAACCACACGCCTCAGCGTAGCCTACGAACACCGGTTATGCTCTTACCTGTTTGATCCGTTCTAACTCGGACTCCTCCCCACTCTCCGCTTCGTTGGTGGTCACTGCAGCTTTCAGCCTGAAAGAGAGAGGGATGCAGGTAAGCGGTCAGAATAACAGAAACAGGAGGGAGAGGACAGAGAAAGGATCTGGATGGAACGAGCAGCTTCCCCTCGTCGGCCAAACCCTTCAGTGAACATGCAGAACCACCGGTTCTCTACAGACCAACCCGTATCAAAGTCCTCCAGGGACCCTGACTCCAGCCGCATCACACGCCACTACAGTCCACACCCTCCTCCGTGATCATCTTACTCAGACACAGATCACATTCCCAGTCACATGGCAGGAGGAGGAGTTCTGGTTGTACTGTGAAGGAGTTTTGGTTATACTTGGAATGGTTTTGGTTGTACTGAGAAAAATTTTGGTTGTACTAGGAGGGGTTCTGGTTGTACCATGGGGGAGTTTTGGTTGTACTGGGAAGGGATTTGGTTGTACATGAAGGAGTTTTGGGTTGTATTCGGGGGGGTTCTGGTTGTACTGGAGAGGGGTTTTGGTTGTATTGGGAGCAATTTCGGGTTGTACTGGAAGGAGTTTTGGATTGTACTGTGAAAAGGTTTGGTTGTACAAGGAGGAGTTTTGGTTGTACTAGTAGGGGTTCTGGTTGTACTCGGAAGAGTTTTGGTTGTACTAGTAGGGGTTCTGGTTGTACTCGGAAGAGTTTTGGCTGTACTGGGAGGGGTTCTGGTTGTACTGTAGGTTGGACTGTTCCAGTACAGTTATAAATGTTACGGTGTTGGCTTTTAAGCATCATCAGTCCAAAGGAAAACAATCATCTCTTCTCCGAAGTGACAGCTTTACAGGAGAACACGAACCCTCTGGAGCTTTGAGACGGGCTTTTCTGCAGAGCTTAAACTGAAACATCCGAACATGCACCACAGCACCCCCCTGTGGAGAGAGGTGGCCAAAACACAACATTCTTTCAAACCACAAAAACCCAAACCACCTCCTCAACCCCCACCCCAGCAGGACCTTAACACAGTTCCACTCAAACCACAGGACTAGAAATGAGTCAGAGGACACAAAAATATTTAGTCAACACATCTGAACACCTGCACAAACAGTGAGAACCGGAGCGCGTGTTAGTCAGCAGAGCCTCAGACGGACCACCGGAAACCCACCCAGCTGCACTACACGAGTAAAGGTACCTGGGGCTCATGGTGCTGAAGGAGGGGGAGTCCAGCCCTCTGGGAACAGAATTATTCCTGTTCAAAACACATACTGCTCATTTACTCCGCCCACTAACCAGGAGCTCATCCAAAACACTGACCGTTAAAGGACCCACACACACGTACACAGCAAAGGAGAGCACTGACCAACAGAACGGGACAGCTGCACATCATGTCTAATGCCAGGGGTGGGCTAGAGGAGTATAAAGCCCCCCAGCTTTGGGCTGTGGAGCAGGAGAACTGTGTTCTCTGGAATGATTAACCTTCATCAAGTACCTCTGGAATGAGCTAGAGTGATCCAGAATGGTGGAATGGGTGGAGCTAAACTGCTGTAGGCTGAATGGGGGGGCTAAACAGCTGTAGGCTGAATGGGTGGAGCTAAACAGCTGTAGGCTGAATGGGTAGAGCTAAACAGCCGTAGGCTGAATGGGTGGAGCTAAACTGCTGTAGGCTGAATGGGTGGAGCTAAACAGCTGTAGGCTGAATGGATAGAGCTAAACTGCTGTAGGCTGAATGGGTGGGGCTAAACAGCTGTAGGCTGAATGGGTAGAGCTAAACTGCTGTAGGCTGAATGGGTGGGGCTAAACAGCTGTAGGCTGAATGGGTGGAGCTAAACAGCTGTAGGCTGAATGGGTAGAGCTAAACAGCCGTAGGCTGAATGGGTGGGGCTAAACTGCTGTAGGCTGAATGGGTGGAGCTAAACAGCTGTAGGCTGAATGGGTGGAGCTAAACAGCTGTAGGCTGAATGGGTAGAGCTAAACAGCCGTAGGCTGAATGGGTGGGGCTAAACTGCTGTAGGCTGAATGGGTGGAGCTAAACAGCTGTAGGCTGAATGGGTGGAGCTAAACAGCTGTAGGCTGAATGGATAGAGCTAAACTGCTGTAGGCTGAATGGGTGGGGCTAAACAGCTGTAGGCTGAATGGGTAGAGCTAAACTGCTGTAGGCTGAATGGGTGGGGCTAAACAGCTGTAGGCTGAATGGGTAGAGCTAAACTGTTAATATGTTAATGTTAATATGTTCATGGTTGTGACATCACAACCATCATGAGTTTACATCAGGCTGTCGTTGCTGTGTAGTTGTCGTACAGGGAGGGTATGTATGAGCGAAGAGCACCTCCGGACACGGTAGTAATTTACATACTGCTTCAGACCCTTTCATCTGAAGCGGTACCAGCCCTTTAAGGGGTTTAACGTTTCCATGGCGATCTGCAAAAGCAAATCCTGAATGATTAAACAACGTCACAGAGAACACAGAGGCATGCTGGGAGTTTTACCTTGGCATGGTGGCAGACTTCTCCCACGGCCTCCTCAACGTATCTACGAGCACAAATACACTGTTAACAAAACAACAACAACAACAACAACAACAACAACACACACACACACACACACACACACACACACACACACACACACACAGGTTACAGGCTGAGGGCCCAGTAAACACAGATCACTTCAGGAACAGATCTTACCAGGTGGGCCCTGAGTGTCAGAATCATCCTGCTGAGGGACAGACAGAACGACAACAACGTCAACAACAGGTCAATAACACAGCAGGAGAGTCATAGTGATCTACAGAGCTCCAACACAGATACGACTCAGTGACTGCAGGTATAATGTGTGTGTGACTGCAGGGCTGTTTGGAATACTGTACTGCGTTAGACAAAACCAGTGAGCATAATTACACATGAATACCTAATACATAATACACACCTGGTTCTATCACACCTGATTGTTAGTAAGTACCTACACAGACACACCTTCACATTTCCTGCTGAAAGCTAAATGGCCGATGGCAGACACACACGTTGATTCAGTCTGAAAGATGCTGCATGCAAATTTTCATCTAGATGGGACGTACAGACGCTGCGCTACGTCAGACCGAACTAAAGTACAACATCAAAACCTGTTCTACAAACATCATTTAAGGTGGCCCATATCTAACTGTAATAAGAACTGCATAAGGGATTTATAAGGGCTGCATAAGCACTTTATTAGCACTGCATAAGGGATTTATTAGCACTGCATAAGGGATTTATTAGCACTGCATAAGGACTTTATAAGCACTGCATAAGGGATTTATAAGCACTGCATAAGGGATTTATAAGCACTGCATAA
>CM067486.1:34070646-34090091 GCA_034552555.1 Semaprochilodus insignis | reverse complement strand
CCATCTAAGCATCACTGACCAGTGCCTGCTATGTTTCACTGCTGGGTGACCATTTGCAGCCCTTCATGGACTTCATGTACCCCTACAGTGATGGGATATTCCAGCAGGACAATGCACAGTGCCATTGTTGTCCAGAACTGGTTTGAGGATCATTCTGGAGAGTTCTGACGAATGGTGTGGCCTGCACGTTCGCCCGACATGAGCCCAGTAGAGCCATTCCACTACCATGCCTCGTCGAACAATGATAATTCCTGTCTCCTTGCCATGAACACGCTGACCAGCCTTCAACCTCACTCATAAGGTAATGCCTCACAACTTACACAGGTGTGGGTGTTCCCAAGAGTCCCCTGAGGTGAGGGCACCTACAGAGCACAATACAGAGCAGCCGATAAGAGTGTCTTCAGCTTACACTGACGATGATGCCAGAAAACACTAGCTTTCAATTGCTGCCCAAACAAGTCTCCAAAATGGCAACTTTACAGAAGAGGGCAAAAACTTCATTTAACTTGAATGGAAGTCAATGGAACCAGACGTCTTTCCAAGCAATTTTGGGCCATTTCTGTCATTCCATTTATCATGGAATTTTCACACAGTGTAAACGGCAGCTCATGTGATCAAATGATGCATAAAAGTAAAAACTGACAAAAATTGAAATACATATTCTTCTTTCCATGCTGACAAATTATTAGTTATAATTGACTGAATTCTACCAACTTTGCTAAAGTAAAACGTTTCATCAAGGTGACATGAGCCAATTAACGTCATCGGCGCTTGATGCCTTATCATATCCATTTGAAGGCCTTAGCCGCAGCGCTTCTAGCCACCCTCATTCACGTTACTAATCTCTCCTCTGGGAGTTCTAAAGCAAGGCGTTTGAGTGCGGCAGTAATAGCTGGACCTGATTTAGAGCTGTTGTGAAAGGATTAGGATTTCTAAAGACACTGAGGCTCAGCAAAGGAAAAGGCCTGGCGTTAATAGCGATGGCGGAGAAGAGGAACGGAGGAGGGGGCGCGCTTTTGTAGCTCTCCTGTTAATGGAAGAGAGATTTCTGTTCCAATATAAGCCATTCACGTAGCGAATTCCAGCTCATTCATCATTCAGACTCCCACTAGACGCAGTTACTAAACTACTGCGACGTCCCGAAGCTTCAGAAGCCCCCTTTGTGGGCGCGGGAGAAGCAATTAGGAAGGACGCAATCAGAGCCCAGCTGAAGAAAGGACCCAATCAGCCAGAGTCAGCATGAACTTCAAGTCAGTTTCAGGTTCCTTGTGGTTACAGAATGACTTCTCGGGATTCTCAGAACGACCGGCTATGATGGCTGCTGCTGCTACTGCAGCTAAAGGATTGTTGGAGATCTCTCAGACGGCTCAGTGGTGCAGTTAAAACATCCCTCCATTTCTGCCCTTTAGGTAGAATCATAGGCCCTTAAAAGGGGGTCGTCTGAGGAAAGTGATTCCCCACAGAAGAACCACCTTTGGCTTGACATGGAGAATATGTCAAAAGAACAGCTGCACGAACAGCTGTAGCCAGAAGGAAGCAACCCACAGGAATGAAACTTGGTGGGTAGGTTTGACATTGTGAACACGTGACGTAGGCAAGAACGGGCCTTATCGCTGTACCTGACTGACCCTACAGCCAAGACTGCCGTCATCCAGCAAGCAGTGATGCCTCCATGAGTCCACCATTGGCAGACGACTGCACCACGCAGGACTACATGCACACAGACCGTTACGACGACTGTCCTTAACACCACGTCACCGTCACCAAAGACTGCAATGGTGTCGTGCCAGACTGTCATGGAGTGACTCAGAATAGCAGCGGGTCATCTTCAGTGACGAGTCCCGCTTTTGTCTTGGTGGAGACGACCAACAAATCAAAAATAAACGGTTTGTGGTCACGCGGCACACGTCCAGAAGGCCTGGTGTCCCTCCACCTCCAACCCTACCGCACCATCTGTAGAAACTGTGTGAGGATATTGAAGCTGCATGGGATGGATTATCACAGGACACCATTAGGAACCTCTACAACTCCATGCTGAGACGTCTGGCGTGTTGGGTTAGCAAACACGGCGGCCCAACGCCATACTGAGAGACACTACTTCTGTATGTGTAGTGTAGTTTAGACTCTCCCTTGGTCCGGTCAGCCTCTCCTTTGAACTCTGTCTTGGCCCAGCCAGCCTTTCGTTTAGCCTCTGTCTTGATTTAGTCTTACTCTCATTTTGACTCTGTTTTGACTCGGTTAGGCTCTTGTTTAGACTCTGTCTTGACCCAGTTAGGCTCTCATTTGACTTGTGTGTTGACCCAGTCAGAGTCCCCTTGTTGGCCTCTGTCTTCACCCAGTCAGGCTCCCGTTTGGACTTTATCTTGACCCAGTCAGCCTCTCAGTTGGTCTCTGTCTTGACCCAGTCAGGTTCTCATTTTGCCTCTGTCTTGATACAATCAGGCTGTCATTTGGACTTGACCTTGACTCATTCTTGCTCTTATTTGGACTTGGTCTTGGCCCAGGCTCTTATTTTGACCCAGCATCTCTTGCATTTGGACTTCATTTCAATTTAGACTTGGTCTTGGCTCAGTTTTGGCTCTCAATTGAACTAATGTTTGACCTGGTCTTGCTCTCATTTGGACTTGACCTGGTCTCACACTCATTTAGACTCGGTCTCAACTGGTTCTCCACCCACTTTAGACTTGATCTTGACTCTACATCGACTAGTCATAGTCTTGGACATGTCGTGGACTTGACAAAGGCGGTCCTGCATACAGCCATAATGTAATGTTTGACATCATAATGTCACTTAGCAAAAATTGGAATTTTTTGGAATTCCAATAATTGGAAATACTTTAGAATCTGTCTGAAACTACAGAGAAGTTACTTGTTAGCTCATAGCTTTGACTAGGGCGCAGTTTAAACACCAAAGCTGTCTCAACCGATCGAGTACATTTGAATCCGAACTGTGCCTTTCGATCCACATATCTGGAAAGGAATTTGCCCATGCTGATGCCATCATTTGTAGGTAGCTCTTTTCGTAGTATCTCCGCCTCATCCCCATATTTGGTCAGTGGCCAGGTGACCCACTTGGATTTAACATACCTGCAGCACTACACACTTATTAGCATATAGTGTCCAGTAATGAGCTTATCTGAGGCATAAATCATCCTTCTCTTTTGTCTCATTGTTGCCTGTGTCAGCCATATCCATATCGGGATAGACTCCTCATTACAGGCTGATCTATAGGAGAACACAAAGGAACCTCATGGGGTTTGTCTCCTACGACTGGATCTACAATCAATTGTCCCTTGTGTCATCTCTCACAGGATTCAACCACTCCTTAGCTGTCGTTATGGCAAACCTCGGCCATGCAAGGACAAAAGAAAGAGCTAGAGCATGAGAGGGAGAGAGAGAGAGAGAGGAAGAGAGAAGAGCTGGCAGACTTGAAGCCAATATTAATTTTAGATGTAGGGCACTGAGGAGAGTAGGGTGGACATTAAGGCTGATTTGCCAGACTTAACCCTGTGGCACGATTCTGATTGCGTCCTTCGAGCATTAGGTGACCGTCTTTAAATCCTGTTAGTCTTTCAATACGAATAGCATTATGCATGCAACTTTAAACCGGGTCTCAAAGGTCCGGCTCTAAGACCATGCCACGTTCACAACAGATAGATTATCAGCATGGCGGATTATTAGGCAGCTTAGACTGAAATAAATGAATGTAAAGGTAGGTGGACGTTTTTACCGGAGCTGACCCCAGTCTGTGCCAACACTGACTGTATAATCCCTTCAGGACGTGAACATCTATGGTCAACATCTGGTAAATTAGAAATACTAGTGGTACCGTGCCTAAAGGCCCAGTCAGGTTCTCATTTGGGTTCTGTCTTGGCCCGGGCAGACTCTCATTTCACCGCTGTCTTGGCCAGATCAGCCTCTCATTTGGCCTCTGTCTTGACCTCGTTAGACTCTTGTTTGGACTCCATCTTGACCTAGTCAGCCTCTCATTTGGCCTCTGTTTTGACCTGGTCAGGCTCTCGTTTGTGTTCTGTCTTGGCCCAGTCAGGTTCTCATTTGGCTCTGTCTTGATCTGGTCCGGCTCTTGTTTGGACTCTGTCTTGGCCTGGTCAGGCTCTTGTTTGGACTCCATCTTGACCTAGTCAGCCTCTCATTTGGCCTCTGTTTTGACCTGGTCAGGTTCTCGTTTGTGTTCTGTCTTGGCCCAGTCAGGTTCTCATGTTTTGATCTGGTCCGGCTCTTGTTTGGACTCTGTCTTGGCCTGGTCAGGCTCTTGTTTGGACTCTGTCTTGGCCTGATCAGGCTCTTGTTTCAACTCTGTCTTGGCCTGGTCCGGTTCTCATTTGGACTCTGTCTTGATCAGATCAGGCTCTTGTTTGTACTGTTTTGGCCCAGTCAGGCTCTTGTTTGTAGTTTGTTTTGGCCCAGTCAGTCTCTTGTTTGAACTCTGTTTTGACTTAATCTCACTCTCAATTGAAATCGTTTTGGTTGGCGGACGATTTTCAGTCCAGCAGTGACACTGAGGTGTCCAGCAGCACTGCTGTGTCTGATCCACTCACACCAGCACAACACACACTAACACACCACCACCACGTCAGTGTCACTGCAGCGCTGAGAATGATCCACCACCCACATAATACCTGTGTGGTGGTCCTGTGGGGGTCCTGACCATTAAAGTAAAGGGTAATAAAGTATACAGAGAAACAGATGGACTACAGTCTGTACCTGTAGAACTACAGAGTGCTCCTATATGGTCAGTGGAGCTGTTAAGATGGACAGTGCATGTAGATACAAGGATTTATACCTTGATAAGGCATCAAGCTCGAATTGGGCCAAGAGCTACTTTGTTTGTGGAGATAGAGATCCTTTATGGTGTTGATGCTAATTAGGGTCTAAGTGACATCTCATACAGAGTGCCTGAGTGACAAAATGCAGAGGAAGCACTTCATCAGTCAGTTATCACGTTACTGTTCTCACCTCCCACTGCATGCACACACACACACACACACACACACACATGCAGAATGAGCACATAAACCCCTCGCCTTTGAGCATGCTCAGGGTCAGCCTAATGAGAAATCTGCCTATCAGGCTGTGCACGTATACCGTCACCCACACAAACTGCAGATTCTTGTTGAGATTTTAACAAAGACATAAAGGCATATAAGCCCCTCATAACTGGAGTGGCAGCCCTACGCAAAGGTTTATCCTTCACCACCAATGCCAGGCTGCTGGAAAATAAATAAACAAATCAGCCAAGTGTTTTTTATTCTCCGTCCCCAGTTTGACTTCCAATAGCGTCTATTGGAACAAGATTGTTCTTCAGGCCTTACAGTGCTACACATAACAGCAGCCCAATGTACGGGACTATGACCGTAAGAGTGCCGAATATACAATAAATGAACTAGACAATAAATACCATACAGGACCATTTCTGAATGGGAATTAGCATTAGCAGCAGGTAGTGATTAAGGAAGGAAGAGCGAGCATTGGAGTGGAGAGTGTTGGAGGAGTAGCTAAAGGTTAGCTTATAGCTTAGCTTGAATCGCAGAGTGTTTACCACGTTTACGGCTCTCTGGCACACATCACAAAGTCCCGGGGCTTGTTTCGCAAAGTAGCCGGAGGTCGCAGAGTGTCGCCAACAGTCCGTCATGTATTATAGCTGAACTCTGTTTTCCAATATCAAGCAGGCTCTGGTGATGGATAGTCTTCGCCAGTGTTTCGGAAGCACATTTTGATCTTGGAATTGTCTCGGAAACTGTGTATCAGCAGATGAGCTTTCGTCTCTGACTGTACATCTACAAAGTGGACCAGCAAGGTAGGAGTGTCTAATAGAGTGGACAGTGAGTGGACACAGTGTTTAAACACTCCAGCAGCACTGCTGTGTCTGATCCACTCACACCAGCACAACACACACTAACACACCACCACCACGTCAGTGTCACTGCAGTGTTGAGAATGATCCACCACCCACATCATACCTGCTCTGTGGTGGTCCTGTGGGGGTCCTGACCATTGAAGAACGGGGTAATACAGTACACTGAGAAACAGATGGACTACAGTCCACCATGGTCCTATATGGACAGGGGAGCTGATAAAAGGGACCATGAGGGTGGATATGAGGAGGTGGTTTTAATGTGTTATGGCTGACCGCTTGATTCTGCTTGGGTCATGTTCAAACCAATACCATTTACATTAATGGGTCTCTCTCTTTCTCTCTCTCTCTCTCTCTCTCTCTCTCTCTCTCTCTCTCTCTGTCTACCATCCCCTCTCTTTCTCAGTACTCTAATCACACACAATCAGCGGAATCCCAACTGAACAGAGTGTGATTAATCTCCATCCACCTGCTGTGCTGAATCAGTCCAGGTGCTAATAAAGTCACGGCACCCGTATGAAAGCTGCTCTTAAAAACATACGCTGTGGGGAGTAAGAGCGCACGGCTGCTTTAGCCTCTCGTCATGATGGAGCCGTCTCTCCGGAACATTACAGGAAGAACCACAGTGCATGTTAATGTAACAAGATTTGATTCCAAGTCATTTCTATTGGCCCATTCATTACGAAATGTTAGCACAGCTATAATCGGATAATCTGATTCCCTCCCTCTGTGTGCACACACTTCTACGCACCGGATATTACCAGTCAAACGGGAGACAAAATATATGAACTAAACATTGCTGCTTGGACTGAGGAGCTCGGGAAGGTTTATCACTTCTTCAAAGGTTCCGAAGTTTTCCTGGAAGGCTTAAGTTGCTCATAGATGAGACATATTTGCAGGTTTAACAGCCCATATCAGTTTGTTTGGCACCAGTCTATTTTTGCAACACTTACACATCATGGTCATGTTGCATTCCAGTCAAAAGACCCTTTAATGTGAAAGTAGGCGGCTCCTGGCAATGTTGGGCAATAGAACCCAGCAGATTCTTTGATGGTAGACACTGCACTGCATTATCATTACCACACTCACATATGTGGACTAGCCAAGTCAAGTCATCTTAAGGTTTACTTAAGTAAGGTTTACTTAAGCTGCACCCAGAAGGAATCAACCGACAGGAATGGAACTTGGTGGGTAGATTTGACATTGTAAGACATGCTAATGATTCAAGTTTCATGCTCGGCCGTGCATGTGACGTAAGAAAGGACGGGCCTTATCGCTGTACCTGACTGACCCAACAGCCACGATTGCGGACATTCGGCGAGCAGTGATGCCTCCATGAGTCATCCTGTTAGTGCAGCACCGTTGGCAGATGACTGTACGACACAGGACTACATGCACGCAGACGGTTACCACGACTGTCCTTAACACCACGTCACCGTCACCAAAGACTGCAATGGTGTCGTGCCAGACTGTCATGGAGTGACTCAGAACGGCAGTGGGTCATCTTCGGTGACGAGTCCCGCTTTAGTCTTGGTGGAGACGTCCAACGAATCCGTGTGTGGAGGCGCCGTGGTCAGCACCAAGATGAACCGTTTGGTGTCACACGTCACACGTCCAGAAGGCCTGGTGTCACTCCACCTCCACCCCTACCGCACCATCTGCAGGAACTGTGTGAGAATATTCAAGCTGCATGGGATGGATTATCACAGGACACCATTAGGAACCTCTACAGCTCCATGCCGAGACGTCTGGCATGTTGGGTTAGCAAACACGGCGGCCCGACGCCATACTGAGAGACAGACTTCTGTATGTGTAGCTCAATAAATATTGATCATATCAGTCTAAATTGATCATCATTTATTGGTCCTGGTAAACTTTATCTTCCTTCCCAATAGCAGGAGTCCACAAGAGCTTTGCTCGGGTCCAAAGGATCGACAAGCATCCAAGTCGGCTCTCAGTTAAGTCCAAGTCTCGAGTCCCCGTCTTTGCAGGCTGTAGGTATCTGTTGTGATGCATAACTTGTAGCCCATTCATTTGCAATGACAAGAGAGCACCACGGGACCACCGCTAACAAGACATTATTTGAGGGGTGGTCCAAACTCTGCACAGCACTAACACTGGTTGCTGGACAAATTGCATAACCACAGGTGGATTACGGTCAGTAACTGCAAACCTACAAAGCGCACCTATAGATTTCTTCCTCTCTGTTTATCCCAGCCTCGTCCTCCTCTCTCACAAGTGTAGAGCACAATATGTCTCTCCCTCGGATCAGATCTTGTGTTTAACTTCACGCTCTGAAGTGTTAAGACAGCGTACGGTTGTGTGCGTGTGTGTGTGAGACTGCACAGCAGGGGGACACCATTTACCCAGCGGCCTCTACATCATTAGTGAAGGAGGGAGACCAGCCTCTCTCTCTCTCGCTCGCTTTCTCTCACTCTAACACGCACACATACAGCACATCTCCATACCTCTGTTCTCCGGCTATCTTCGCAGGGAGCCCGGCATCAATCCCCATCCTTTCTGTTAGCTGCCAGAGAACAGAGGCACTGGGCCCACCATGCTGCGATCTGCACCTCCTGATGCGCCATGAAAATGAGAAGCTTGTGCTTCGTCTCTCATCGTCTGAACTGTTCTCCACTTCTTCTTTAAAGGGGGGTCAAACAGGAGCGTACCGGAGATGCAGTACCCTGCGGGAAAAAAACAGCACTATCAGCGGCATCGTCCGGAAAGTCGATGATCTCTCGCAATCCATAAAGTGCTCTGCCTCCTCCGACATAACGAAGTTCATAGGAGTAGGAGGATATCAATATGTAGACTGATTATGAAGTAGTGTTACCTTAGGGGACGGCTTGGGAACGCCCACACCTGGATAAGTTGTGAGGTGTTATCTTGTGAGTGAGGCTGAACACTGGCCAGCGTGCTCATAGCAAGAAGACGTGAATTATTGAAGTTGGAATGAGGCATAATAGTGGGTGCCAGACGGATGGGTCGTTCCATTTCCGAGGTTGTGCGGGGATTAACATTCCTCGATCCACAGTGTCACGTGTGCACCGGGAATACATCATAGAAATGACCACCCACTGGTGGTGACCGGCGGCATCTGGCATCCGTGCAAATGGACAAGAGGTGGAAATCACAGCCACATTCAATGCAGGAGGCCCCACACGCATATCCCGCAGGTCAGTGCAGCACCCTTTAGCTTCCATGGGATACTGGAGCAGAAGACCCACCAGAGTGCCTCTGTTAACACCACCACACCGGACACAGCACCTCATCTAGGCTCGTGAGGTTGCTAACTGGACCCTAGAGGACTGGCAACATGTGGCGTAGTCCGATGAGTCACAGTGCCCATTGTTTTGGGCTGATGGTAGGGTCTGTGTGTGGTGCAGACCCCATGATGCACTGTACAGGCTGGTGGTGGTTCCATACTGGTGTGGGGTGTTTTTCTAATGGGCTGGGTCCACTGGCCACCTAAACTTGTCATTGACTGGTGCACACTATGTCTCACTGCTTGGTGACGATTCACAGCCCTTCATGGACTTCATGTACCCCATCAATGATGGGCTATCCCAGCAGGATAATGCACTGTGCCTTCGGGCCCAAGTTGTCCAGAAGTGGTTCAAGGAGGATTCTGGGGAGTTCCAACGAATGGTGTAGTCTGTATGTTTGCCCAATCGAGGTATTCCACTATCATGCCTCATTCAAACTCATATAATTCATGTTGCCTTGCCATGATCACGTGTTCAACCTCACTCACTTCACAGCTTATACAGGTGTGGGTGTTTCCAAGCCACTTCATAATCAATTTAAATACTGCTACCCCATGACTTTTGGTATGTCAGCGCATATTGTTGCATCAGCAGAGAGTAAGACGCAGGAACCATAGCACTTTTAAGCAAATGCTCTTATTGAACCCAGCTGCAGCAGAGAACCTAGAACCACGGTGCTCCTGAAACACCAGAGATAGCAGGCAGGTGACTACTAGCTATAGACGATAGGCACTTACGCTGTCCCATAGTCCAACACAAAATAGCACAGGCGACACCCACACAACGTCTTCAAGCTACCAGTAGTCTTGCATTGCCAAACCCTCTAGGAAGTACCTGGTACCTATTATCGACAAAGACGTTTGACTGACATGCAAAACGGCCAATCACAAGGCTGCTATTTGGCATGACATACTAAAGGAGGCAGTCTTGAAAATGGACTCACGGCATAAACAGTCCCTTGGAAAACACAGAAGTATAGGATGGGCGGAGCGTCTGCGGCTGAGACCACTGTTCACTAGGCTGAACTTAGCTGGAACAACAAAACTCCAGTGCACACCCATACACAGAAGTGCATATACATGGAAGCATCTAGCCAATCAGAATGCAATGTCAGAATCCTGAAAGGAATGTACAGGTTAACACACTACCGACATTGGGAAAAGGAAGACAGCCGAATATCTGTGGCTGAGACTAAACTAATAAACTGGTTTACAATTAAAGTGTGTTCTATTGCGAGCACAATGCTCCAGAGAAGCTCTGCTTATGGCCACTCTGAATGACCACATCTTCCGCAAGTTCTGTGAACCTGTAAAAGATCACTCCATAGTGACCCCTAATTCAAGGACAACTGTCTCAGTAACCTCGAAAAGTCTGAGGAGAGTCCCTGGGGTTGCTTCGGCTCCCCCCGCAGCCTCTCTGGAGTTCACCGTCCCAGTAAACAAAAACGCTTTGGGCCGTGTTCCTTGGCCATGTGCACTCATTAGTCCTCTCTCTGGGACGAATTCCTACCCTCAGGGCACCACAGCAGAGCAGAACTCCTTGAGGCTTATGAAGTCAATCCTGCTGTCCGTGTCCTAAGGAGACGTACCTAAGGAAGCGACCAGGAGGGGAAAAATATGTTGCGCAGCTTATCTGTAACCCTGCATTTTGTATAGCCATTGTTAGATAACTTTGTCCAAAGCAAGGAATCATTTGACCTTACTGTTTGAGGGTAGAAGCTCCCATTACTTGTTAGCTACATTACTGTTGTTGCCCTCAGGGCAACTCCAAAGAAGCAAACTTTGGCCCTCAAATGTCTGGAGCGATCCACTATGTTTGGGGTAAGGGGGAATCGTGTAAGTGTGATTGCTATTCCTTTAAGAAGAGCACTAAACATCTCGCTCTCCATCTCGCCTGGGGCAGCAGACCCGTCTAACTGATGTAGCAAAAAAAAAAAGGACCGGCTTTTTGTTCACGAAGAAACACCACAGCCAATTTATATGATAATGCTTTTTTTTTTTTTTTTTTTTTTTTTTGGAGAGAAGGCTCTTCACAGTCTCGTTTACATATCGGTTGCTGTTTTTCTGCTCGCTTTTAAAAAAAGTGGAAAGTAATTACATGGCAAAGGCAAACGTGGCCAAACGGCAGGCCAGTAAGCAGCTTAAACGGGGGAATAGCCTGCAGGTGCTGCCTGGGCCGCCACATGCGCACACGCAATTCATCATGCTCACAGAAACTTCCGGAGCCAGGATGGAGCCGCGCTCTCCGCGCCGCTCATCAGCCGAGCCAGCCAGCTGGCTCCAGGCACCGGGCCGACTGCGGTGTGGGCCGCAGCGGTGCTGGCAGCGGGGGGAAGAGAGCAAACTCCGGCACCTCCGATTTAGGCAAGGTTTCCTTCTGTGTGTGCGGATCTGCTCATGCATTATGCTCCGTTTTAAGAGGCGTTCACGGCGCCAGCAGCTGACCTTGAGAGCTTGCACCGGAATTCTGCCGTACCAGGGAATATCGCTGGTGACATGTTTGGTATGCAACGTGCAAAGCAAACACTGCAGTGAAACCCAGTGGGGGCTTTAGCATTACGAATGGCTTGCAGACTGTAGATCCCAAACCGGGTCTTAGAGGAGCCGTACCTGCATAAGTCCAGGCTGGACCACGCCCACTTCCATCACACCACATTACATCACTGGAGAACCTAGCAGTGTACACTACCTCCACGAGCACCAACAACAGCTGTGATTGGATTTGGCATGGACTGGACAAGTTTCTGGATGTAGGCCACATCAATGTTCAGACACTCTTGTATCAATGAATTGTAGATTGGGAAGTCCAGATTTGGTGGATGCCTTCCCTGGCACAATTCCGAGGAGAATTTCCTGTAGACTGGGATTTTATCCACTGCTGATAGACCCATATGACAGTACGCTGCTTCCATACACCTGCAGATTCAGCTACTTCCTTCACACTATGGTCTTTGGCACGCCCAAATGCAGTCCCTCCTTTTAGCCAATCATTAACATCTGCTTTGGAGCCGTTTTCCACACATGGAACGAGACATTCCCTGCACTGTAGCACCTCTTCCCAATCTATGAATCCCATGACTCACACCCTGCAGGGATTTATAGCCCCATCATCCTCGTGCAGCACCACCTTAAACATACAAGGTGACTTATTTTTTGTCTGGTGAGCTTATACAGTAGTAATTTGCTTTAATTTGCATAATTATGCATTGCATGTGTGGCTAATTAATATGGCTAATTAGCTGCCTAGCTTAGTTTAGCAATTACGCCCATTTTCAATATTGCTAATTTTATGGTTTTACTAGAATAGATTTACATTCTTCAAATTTCCCTAAACTCAATATTTTCCTCATACTGTACATCTTTATTCACCCTCTGTCTGAAACACTCTGTTAGAGCTCCTAAGCCCCGCCTCCTAAAGAGCCTAGTGGGCTCTGATTGGTCAGCTTGGCCACCGTGTTCTGACGGGTTGACTGCCAGAGCGACATCCTGCTACAAGTTCCACCCTCACACCGCTGTGGTTGTTCTTACAATGGTGTTGATTCTGCTGTACCAGTTTGATCCAGATCCAAATCCTGAAAGTCCAGTAGAACAAGCCGGTAGATCCACCTTCTTTTGCAAGCTAGACTGGAGCGGGACGTTTCAGAGCGGTCAGTCTTTACTGCTTTAGCTCTCCGTGTGTTGCGTGAGGCCATGCCGAGCTTGCTGGTAGGCGGGCTATAAGGACTGTGTTACGTGATGACGTCACCTGGTAACAGAGAAATAGGCTGGAATTCCAACAAGCTGATTCAGACCCCTGGGAAAAGCGGTTTCCGTGGGAGAGAGCTTTTTCCCTCTGGCATGTATTTTAGGCTTTATGACTTTTAAAAGCAGAACTTTTACATAAATCAGAAAAGCATTACGGGTCCCCTTTAATATATTGACTGGTATGAAACAATATACTCCACTCTTCTTCTGAGTTGTCTACATTAACAGACTTATGTAGACTAAAGCAGGGCTGAAATCTTTCTGATGTGTGTAGCAACATCAGCAGAAACACTGCTTCTGTGGAAGCTAGCATAAATGCTAATAAAGTTATCTCACAGTCTAGCATCGTCAGCAACCTCTTCGCAAAGCAATAATTCCTAAAACAGCTTTCAACACATCAACACACCATTCTGGTTTGTAGTTTGGGGTACTTATCGGTGATGTAATAGGGTTTGGTGACTTCATCTGCCCCTGGAAGGGTACACAATCCACCAAGCCCGCTAGACAACAAACCCAACGTAGACTAGCACAGCTGGCCACCAGCATATGTTGTGCTTTGGATGCTGGTACGCTGGTCAGCAGCAGTGGAAGTTCATATGCTGGTCAAACCAAACTTTGTATCTCCAAACCGCTAACTTCACAGGAGAAGGAAAAAACGCACTTTACTTTGAATGCAAGTCAATGGAACCAGACGTCTTTCCAAGTCATTTAGGGTCATTTATGTTGGTCCATTCATCACGAAATTCATACACAATGTAAAGGTCCACAGGCCTTTTCAGAGCATCTCAAAACCTGAAAATGGACATGCTGTACAAGGTTGTGTGTTGATGCTGGTCACCCAGTTAAACCAGCACTATAGCAGCCTAAACCAGTAGAGATCGAGCCTAAACCAGCACTGAATGTGTGCTCTGAGCTGGGTTTGTTTTCCAGCAGGGAAATTATAGCTGGTTTCAGCTGCAGGTGTTCCCAAAGACAGAAGAGAACACCATTAGGGCCTGCTGGGACCAATTTTGAGCAAGCACCAAACCCATACGACTGGAGCCTTCGGTACCGGACAGATGGCCACAGTTTTCTGGTGCCAAAGGATCTGCTTTCTTAATACTGACATCATACCACATACTTGGAATGCAAAAACTGTACATGCTTAGCCGACGTGCCAGTGGCGGAACGAGGCTTCAGACTCACAGACAGACATGAGGGCTAGTGCAGTGCTGACGGAAGCTAACTCGTGAAGTATGTCATTTAGAAATTGGACCCTTCTTTCTTGTACAAAGGGCCTAATAAAGATTTGTGGGGCTCCGATGCCATGAGCCCAAGTGCAATTACTCTCCCCGCCGCCCTGGTAGTTACCCCATTGGTTGTCTGGCTGCGCTCCTATGATATAGCTAGCACCCGTTAGCACTGTGCAAACTACATGGCTAAGTCATCACACACTTGGGAGGTGGAGTAGACTGAAACAGAGATGCACAGATCCCAGTTTTTCTCTTATGATACTGATTCTGATTCCTGAATTCTGGGAGATCGGCAGATCCAGAGTACCAGAATCAGAAACTCTATTTGGTCCTGTACTCAGGTGGAGTAAGTAGTACTTTGGAGTTAGCCAGAAATAAATAACCATATTAGCCATATTATACACACACATATATATATATATACATACATACACACATCCCAGTAGCAGACTAATTAAACATCTTCACTTCACTAATTAAACATCTTCCACCGCTGGTGTAAAGGTTTCTTGGGGTGCTTTCACAGCTCCCTGGTTTGAATTTGGACAGATCATAATTTCTCTTTAACCAGAATTCTTAGAGATATTGTATATATAAAAGTTGATTTTAGCTTTTTGGTGGGTCGCTACGCTCTGTACTATTATCAGGTGGGGCTTGGAGCAGAAAACCCCTGAAACAAAGGATAGGAACAACAGTAATAAAGAACCAGGAAACTAGCTATATAGATATTGTCAGGCACAGGGAACCAGGCGCGACACCAGCAGAGCCAAGAGACAAAGGGAGCTTTATTAAGCAGGCTAGAAACGTCACACAGCAGCAAAAAGACAGTACAGCGGCAACCAGGGGCATAAACCGAGCGGACAGGCAATGGTCGAAAACTAGAGAACCGGGAATACAGGCAGACAGGTTTAAAGGGATAGGCTAAGAGGCGATGTCGAAAGTACAAGTGAGGTCAAAATAGGTTACCCACACAGAGAAGAAGGCTCAGATTTTGCTACTAGGTAGCTGGCAAAAAGCTTCGCAACACGTATGTGTGTGGGAGGCTTATATACTGCCGGTGCCAGCTGAGGACAATCAGTAGATGGGAGACGCAGACCGGGGAAGATTAGCGGAGTGCAAGCACGTGTGTGTGATGTCACCAGGCGGTGCGCTCTGGGAGCTGGAGTCCGGATGGGCAGCAGAGTCAGGCAGGACGGCAGACGTGACAGATATATATGATATATATATATATATATATATATGAATATCTGTACTTATATGTATGTGGATATTCTATACATAAGTAAGTCTGAGTAGACGTGTATTATAAAAACATTATTTACAGAAAACACAAAATGCACAAGTTCCCCAATGAGGTGGCCATTCGCAGCACCATCTTGGACCTTTATCTTCCTTCCCAATAGCACTGCAATCCCGTTATCCCATTAAATAAACTTTTGACTGGTAATGTAGACTCCTATGATCATCGACCAGTTTCACCAGTATCGTTGCCACCGTGCCAGTGTTCGACCCATTCCCAATTTGGTTAAGAAGGTCAGTATAGGTGCCGATCATTGAACCCAAATGAGCCCATTCAACTCTTCCATTAGCGAACAAGCCCAACGGAGTTGTAGTTGAGGTGATAGAGGAAGATAGGCACTGCACTACGCTTGGATTGGGAATCATTGCTCCAAGAAGTACTGGAAAACCCATATACCCTGACACACCAAAGGTGCCATAAAAGCCCAACAGTTGGAGACAGATCAGGGTATTCCCATTACTTTCAGAGCCATGACATGACTAGACCGACCCTTACGTGTCCATCTTAGACATTCACGCCACATCCCCATGTGCAGGGCGTCTAGAGCTGTACTGAACTCAACAGCCTCCTTTTTTCTCCGGTTGGCATTTTTTCCCGTCTTGTATCCGGTGTGTGTGTGTGTGTGTGTGTGTGTGTGTGTGTGTGTTTTGCTGCAATTTGAAGCCATGGCATTTAGCGAGAGGGCTGCGTCTGCAGACTACAAACAAGCCACGGTAATTGTTGTGCATTCATGTGGACGCGGCGTCGTATGAGGTTACCTAGGAGATGATACAGTCGCTCGCCTAGCGACAGATGTTCGACGACATTCAGGAGCCGGTCGCCAAGGACGTTGGATTTGACGAGCCAGCCAGCCAGGAGCAGTCATTATTGGGTTTGCTGTCGGAGAGACCTTGAAATCTGGAGATAACCAGCAGAAATCATTAAGCAAACAATGTCTGAATGCCTGAGCATGCACGGCCGTGCTGTTTGAATCAGACCCTTAGCACCAGCCCTATTCAAGCTCAGGGTAGGCATTGTCATGGCAGGAACAATAGCTGCTGAGCTGACACAGTCGGTCACAGGATGATATGGGGTGGGATGCTGCTCAGCCTCTTTTCGCTAGCTCTTCTGGCTTCTCGGTTGCCTGGGGCATAGCCTCGATTTCCACACGACCACAGAAACAGAGCAGTGGATATGCGGTCAGTCCGCTAAGCTGTTTTTGGGGAAGGCGAGTCAGTTGCCAATGCAAGCCAAATATTTTCCTGTAGTGAATCAAACTGGTGTGGCAGGATTTACCTGCCTGGCATGCAATCCATACAACTCGATCCCAATTTTACAGTGGAACCGTGTCAAAAATCCAGATGTCGTTCTGGAAAATGTAATGACTGGGAAGTTTGACGGCTTTTTGTATTACAGTCTGATATTGTTCTGTTTGATTCTATACACTACTGGAAACACGTCTCCCAAATTCCAGATCAAATATTNGTATTTAGATCTGTTTATTTAGAAAATCACTAATGACCCTCCAGAAGCCTGTTTTTAGAACCATGCTCGCTGTGCATTTCACCCCAGCCGCCGCTCACCAGTCTTTCTGTAGGTCACTTGAGGTCATCTTACGGTGGTTAAGGGACATTGGAATGAGGTGGCGCTCATCACGGTCAGTAGAGAGTGGTTTTGGCCCTCTGCCAGTATGTAGCTGTGTTGTCCTGTGTGTTTGCTGCTTGACCTTGTTCTTATGAACCAGACGCTCACTGTATCTGCCAGTAAAGCTAGAACCCAACCTTCTGTTCCTCACTAAGAACCTGCTGTACATGTGGAGATGCTGATTTAAGCGGTCTCTTATTTATTTCCAGAGCTATATACACACATCCCAGTAGCAGACTAATTTAACATCTTCACTTTGAGACAACATAGCCGCTGGCTAGCCACTGGTGGAAAGGTTTCTTGGGGTGCTTTCACAGCTCCCTGGTTTGAATTTGGACAGGTGATAATTTCTCTTTAACCAGAATTCTTGGGGATATCCAGATGTCGTTCTGGAAAATATAATGGCTGGGAAGTATGACGGCTACTGGAAGATATTCCAGCTTTTTGTATTACAGTCTGATATTGTCCTATTTGGACTTGCCTTATCGGCAGCCTTAACCAACTTGGCATATAGACACTGACGTTTCTCCACAAGGGGGCACTGTGAACACTAAAGCAAAGACAAAACTTCAATTGAATGCATGTTTTACATGCGCATCGCTGCTATTCGTTATTCATTTACATGTGAATTTCATTTTACTATTTAATGTGTTACTGTCTGACATTATCCCATTCAAATTTGCCTTACTGGTAGCCTTAACCTACTTGGCGCCCTTGTGTAAGCCAACCACATGGACACTGAAGTTCTTCCACAAGAGGGCACTGTTGGCACTAAAGCAAAGACAGAACTTCCATTAAAGGCATGGTTTGATTTTCCCCAAGCATTCAAAACTACAAGCAAACTAGTGTCCTAATTTCCCAAATTTGTTATATTACTAGCTGTAATTTAATATTAAATTACCTGCAAATTTCATTTTACTCTCTAATTTAGAAAATAAAAAAGGCCCAAATATAGTACACACATCAAGGTTTCAGCTGCAGCAGGCTATTAGAGTATTTAGGTCCACAGACTGAACTACGACTTGACCCGAACCACAGCACCCAGTCTGGAATCTTGGACTGACCCGAGCCCAATAAAATTCTCTCTAAAGTTGACCCAAACTGGCCCCAAGTCAAATTGATTTGTATACGCCTTTTACAATAAATGTTGTTACAAAGCAGCTCTACAGAGAATCCCAGTCCAAGCCCCCAATGAGCAAGCCAAGGGCTACAGTGGCAAGGAAAACCTCCCTCAGAACAAGAGGAAGAAACTTCCAGAGGAACCAAGACTCAAAAGGGGAACCCGTCCTCCTCGGGTCAACACTGGATAGCAACAAACAGACTACGATGATCGTCTACACCATACGTACCAGATCAAACCTGACAGGACTGTGCCGCTTAAATAACCGTGTTTTGAAAAAGAACAGAACTCACACATAACAATATGTTAATGAAATAACACACTGTCTGTGGTGGGGTGCGGGGGGTCCTGGAGTCTATCCCAGCACTCATTGCGGCAGTCGTGGGCTAGAGGTTAGGGAACCAGCATTGTGACCGGAGGGTCGCTGGTTCGATTCCCTCAACCAACAGGACACGACTGAAATACCACCAACTGCTCCCTGGGTGCCGTGGATAGGGCTGCCCATCGCTCCAGTCAAGTGTGCTCACTGCCCCCTTGTGTGTGTGCGCTCATTAGCGTGTGTATATGTGGGTGTTTCACTTCACGGATGGATTAGAGGGGTAGACAAATTCCTCTGTGTGCAAAACACAAATGCCAAAATGGTCACAGTGCAGACACATGGACACCTAGGGGGTCAATTTAGCATCTCCAGTTTGCCTGACTCCATGTCTTTAGGAGGAAGCTCACCCAGACACATGGAGAACAAGCAAACCCCATACAAGAAAGGACCCCGGATGCCCTGGCCGGGAATCAAACCCAGGTTCTTCTTGCTATGAGGTGACAGCACTACCCACTGCGCCACCGTACCACCCTGTCCAAAATTCAATTGGGAATGAAGTTGTTTATCAGTCCTTTCAAGCCACCCAATTCCGAGTGTGTTCCCGCTGGATAAGACTGTGCGGAAGTCGCAAGCCTGTCTTTTCTGGGTACCTCAAGAGCTCTGTTTGTGAAGGATATATGGCATATAGCATACTGGGAAAAATATCATTAAAAGATATTTTTAGCCGAACAAACATAAACATCCCTTTGGCTGCACTAACCTGTGATTTCACTGGGTCTCTGTCATAATGCACATGGCGCTACAACATCAAGCGATTTACCTCCCTGAAACTATGTAACTTGTTCCCACCAGTGTGATATCACAAACACACTCAGTAACCACAGACCCAGTCACCACACAAACAGCACATCAAACCGATGAACCAAACAGTCATTAATAATCAGTTATTATTAAATCTACAACT
>CM067486.1:34057129-34070146 GCA_034552555.1 Semaprochilodus insignis | reverse complement strand
AACACTGTTCCTTCATCCATTCATTCCTTTATCCATATACCACTGTTTCTTCATCCATTCATTATTTTATCCATACAACACTTTTCCTTCATCCATTCATTCCTTTATCCATACACCAACATTCTTCCTTCATTTGTTCATTCATCATTCGTTCATTAGTTTATTCATTTATTCTTAATCCGTTTATTCCTTTATCCATACGCCAACATTGTTCGTTCATTAGTTTATTCATTTGTTCTTAATCCGTTTATTCCTTTATCCATACACCAACATTGTTCCTTCATTAGTATATTCCTTTATGCACACACAAACGTTGTACCTTCATCCCTTCAATCCATTGTTTCCTACACCATTCATTCTCTTATCCGTACAGTAATTCTTTCATCTGTTCATTCCTTAATCCATATGCCAACATTCATTTCTTCATCCATTCTTTCTTTTATCCATACACCAACATTGTTCCTTCTTCCTTTCATTCCTTTATCCATACATCAACATTGGTCCTTCATCGCTGCTTCATCCTTCCATCCGTCCTTGCATCCGTCTAGTCCGCTTGTCTGGTCGTCTGTGACATTTTTGGTCTATTTAGCACCACATAAAAGCTGGATAATGATGTTAGTTCCTTATGAGGGGCAGAGCGGGCTAGGAGTGTTGGACAGAGAGCTGTCAATCAAGCTGCTCATTAGCCACACCCACACAGCTCTCAGGTAGGTCTGATCAGTCAGAATAAGTTTCCCATGGCTCAGAACAGCATGCTAGGTTTTACGCTGTCCTTTATTCATGACCTTAGTCCCTTAAAGTGACCATCGATTGCTGTTGTTGCATGAGAGGGTCATTGTTCCACAGCGTGAAGACTGCGGCCCTAGTTCAGTTGTGTGTGCAGACAGCTCGTATAATCTCCATAGCAAAGCACTCACCAACAGGAAAATGGGATGCTCTGGAGCAGCCACACATGAGCCTGAGGTCTCCATGCCCAGTTGGCTAGAGAGTTTAAAGCCTTCCAGTATTGGGAGCAATGAAGCAGTGGACATGCATGCTCTGGAGTGATGGAGCTCCATCCAGCATCTTTGTACTGAACCAGATCTAACCGTCCGTTCTTGTGTCTGAATGCAATCAGATCCTCACAGCAATGGTCCAGTAACATTCCAGAACAGGAGAGACTATTCATACCCTTGTATTTGGAAGCAACATTAGATAAAAAGGCACCTACAAACTTGTAGACTGTGTATCGTGCCTGTTAGGTCGTAAACCAGGAAAGTAATTGATTTGGCCTGAACGGAAACCTGCCAGCTGGGAGACTCGGGTTCAGGAGCCGATATATGCTCCACTCAGCTCATGCATCAGCAGCAGTGCAGTGCTGTTGCTGACATGCTAATGTTAGGCATTAAGGATGCTGCAGCCCTGAGTTATTATGTCAGGAGGAGACTAGGGGATTCCCTTTATACACTGTGCCTCTCCAGCTCTTTTCATAGCACTGCGGTTATGTTAAACGAGTTCTAAAACACAGCTCGGACCAGAGGGTGCGAAAAACCAGGCTTCTGTAGCACATCGTCTGGCAGCAGACGTTCGCTTCCACTGGACCGAATCCTCGTGTTTCCACAGCAGCAAGGGCGAGTGGCTGACATGCCGGCCGTTTTCTCTTCCTGAGCATCAATATAATGAAAGCAGCCATCTTTGCTCCCTTGATCCGTGAGGCTGATGAGAGCTAGTATGGTGTGTCAATTGCTTGCTTAACCAATTAGAGCTTCCCGGGCTTCAGCAGGATCGCTTTAAGAGGATAAGCAGGTCTGGATGGCACACTGAAGCAGGAAGATGACAGCATGCCTGACTCATTTATGGACCACTGGGTGAAGAAGAGCCTGAAGATGGGTCGCTTGTTTTGTCTTCCTGCCATGTCTCAAGGATAACGAGCAGCCTTTTGTGGAAATGTTGTTTTAGCTTGCTTTGTTGCTTTCATCAGGAAATAAGCTCATCAGCTAGCTAACAGGCTCATCTATTCTATTTCGACGTGTTGCTTCTGTGTGATCATGGTGATGTCTCTACAGCCAATCACAGCAGAGCTCATCTAATTATCCCCACAAAAAAGGGAAAGCAGCTCGCTTCATTCCAGCGCCTAGTCATAGGGTGTAAATGGGTGTGTAAAAACTGCATCTGGCCATTTTCACCCCCTGGCTAAAGTCATATTGTCTATGTGGACATCAGAGACCAATTTAAAATACTGAATAAATGCATTCTATGGCACCTTTGAGAACAGTCTGCTGTGGCACCTTTAGGAGTAAGTGCCTAACAACACAACTTACCTTTTATACAATCCCCGTAAAGCACGGCCTGTACCGGCTTATGCTTTATTACACCGTGGCTATTTCTGACCACCCGTTGTGATTGGTGCAGAAGTGTGAGCTCAGTAACCCCTCGCTTGCGTTTCGGCTAACCAGTACTACGTTTCTACTATAGCACATGCCAAAGCGGAAAATGAGCATGCTAGGTAACTCCTATAACATGATGTTAGATCTGCAGCCCGTGTGGTCAGATTTTGATCAGTACATCCATACACTAACATTCTTCCTTTGTTCGTTTATTCCTTTATCCATACGCCAACATCGTTCGTTCATTCGTTTATTCATTTATTTTTAATCCGTTTAGTCCTTTATCCATACGCCAACATCGTTCGTTCATTAGTTTATTCATTTATTCTTAATCTGTTTATTCCTTTATCCATATGCCAGCATTGTTCCTTTGTCTGTTCATTCCTTTATCTATACACCATCATTGTTCCTTCACTGTTGCTTCATCCATCCGTCCTTCTGTCTGTCCATCTGTCCATCCGTCTGCTTGTCTGTTCGTCTGGGACATTTTTGGTCTATTTTGTCACATATAGTTGGATATTGGAGAGCTGTTGGGCAGACAGCTGTCAATCAAACTGCTAATTAGCCACGCCCACACAGCTCTCAGATAGGACCGATCAGTCAGAATAAGTTTCCCATGGCGCAGAACAGCATGCTAGGTTTTACACTGTCCTATATTCATGACTTGAACTTTTGTCCCTTAAAATGACCATTTATTGCTGCTCTTGCACGAAGGCATCGGTGGCTATTTCTGACAACCCAGCGTGAGCTTAGCAACCACTCGCTTGCATTTCAGCTAACCTCTGAACCTGTTGTTGCTCCTGAAGGTCAATTTATGTGGCCGACGTCATTGGGAGCGTTCATATTTGTGTGTTGGTGTGACTGTATCCCACTGGTGATGGGGTTTCTGTGCCACCGTGTTGACTTTCTTGACGATCTCCAAACAATGGTGGCTGAAACTAAGCAGATTATGTTGGAGTTGGAGCTAATAGCTGTTGACCAGGAAGAGCACTGCAGGTCTATAGGGAGCTCAGTTCTGAAGGGGTGCTGACCTGATACTATAATTTGAGTCATTATTTCATTTGAGTAACAACATGTTTACGTGTTCAGGCTGCTGTACCCACCTCTGGTTTGCAGCCGTCAAGTCCACATACACGTTTGTTTGTACAAATAAAGGACTTGTCGCATCAGCTCCATTGGGCTTGTACTTCTTGAAGGAGTTAGTGATGTTATGTTGTATTGTACAACATCAGCACAGTAGACCGAGGGCGAATCACTGTGGAATGTTATTAGTTTCAGGGACTGTTATGCCGCACATTGCAAAAATGCTGACCTGAAGGTCTTTACCACAATCGATTCTAATATCATCCCTCTCAACAGAACAGAATATTTCAGTCACACTCTGGCAAATATTCCAACTCCCAGAGATGAATGGAGTGTTATTTACGTTGGACCTTATTAGGATAAATCGCTTTGTGACTGGCTGGTGTAGGCGGTGGGGAACCCTGACTATCGGAGTTAAGCCTTCAGTTCAGGCCATATTCTAGTTAGGGTGGCTACTTTCATAACCCCAAGAAGGAGGACTCCCACCCCAAAAAGGAGGACATCATAAAGGTGGGGGGCGGATGGGGGTGCGTCCGGCACAATACTAGAACAGAATTAATAGGTAATTAATCATAACCTAATCTATATAACACATACATGATTGCCTTACTCATCTAATTGGGTGTAATGGATGACATTCATGAGTCAGATGGGAGCTTACTAATTGACTAGCATCTAGATGGCTGACCTGCGGTTAGCGGGTAGGCGAGTCACGATGTCACATGACCTTGTTAAACCAATGAAATGCAAAGCATGTCTTTTGACACAGATGTGAGCCAATGGCACATGTAATATTGTTTTTGCGAGTGAACATTTTAAATAGTTCCTCCCAAAAAGAGGACTAATAGGCGTCCGTCCAGGTATTGCGCCGGACAGAGGACTGGGAGTTGAAAAACCGGACTGGCCAGTCTAAAACCGGGCGTGTGGCCACTATAATTCTAGTAGTATTTTATTGCTAAGCTAACATCGATTCATATGAACGTTTTTCGGCCATTCTAATTCAAACACGGACGTTGACGTCCACGTGTTTTCATACAGTATCTAGGTCTTCCAGAAGCCCTAAGACAGTGGACACCAACCCTCCTCCAACGTTTTTGAAGAGTTTAGTCTGCTGCAAACATGCTGCCTGCTCCTTACCTAATCCATCACGCTAATCCATTCCATCCAGCCAATCAAGAACTCCTGAGTAAGTTAATTAGGAAGAGCCAGTACATCAGATTTCTTCAGTGGTTAGAACCCCCACAGGACCACCACAGAGTTTGTGTTATTTGGGTGGTGACTCAACAACCTCACTATCACTGCTGGACCGGGAACAGTCCACCAACCAAAAACATCCGGCTAACAGCTTCCTGTGGGCAGCGTCCTGTACTTGGGAAAGGACTAGATGTGCACAGCCTGTGCAAAGACAAGGTGGACCAGCACGGTAGGAGCATCTAATGGAGGGGACAGTAAGTGGACACAGTGTTTAAACACTCCAGCAGCACTGCTGTGTCTGATCCACTCACACCAGCACAACACACACTAACACACTACCACCATGTCAGTGTCACTGCTGAGAATGATCCACACACCTGCTCTGTGGTGGTCCTTTGGGGGTCCTGACCATTGAAGAACAGGGTAATAAAGTATACAGAGAAACAGATGGACTACAACCGCAAAGTGCTTCTACATGGTAGTGTCTGCAGATACAGCAAGGTGCTCCTAGTAAAGTCCTCAGTGAGTGTAGATGACCACCACCTTAGAGTGACATTTTCCTGGCCCCACCCATGGGAAATCAAACCATGATTGGTTGACTGCGCTGTTAGTACATAATCATATTAGTAGTTCATCTGAAACCAAAGACCTTCAGTCCAGCTCCTGATGTTCTAACCAATAGGAGAGCTCCCCTGATTGGATCATTTTCGGTGGGGCATTTCAAGAATTGAACCCAAAACGTAATAATGGAATCATGTATTTACTATTACTGCAATACATACGTTCACATTCAAATATAACAATTATGATGATTTTGTGAAATGTAGATGAACTAAAAATGACAGACGTGTAAATAAGTGGGCCTTCTCCGAAGGTCTAGAAGGCCCTGAGGGTTCCCTGCTGGCGCGTAGCCATTGGATGGTGTACCGTTCTCTGTAATGCAGCTGAAACCTTTTTACCTTTTGTGTGTGCCAAACGATGGCAAGTAAAGTGAATTATTAGCCTTTCAATAGAGATAAAGCAGCAAAAAGCAGATCCGAGCAAGCAGACCCGATAAAAGAGATTGCAGTGGTGCAAATGCTGCTCCCCAGTCATCATCCAATTACGTGCCAAAACTGAGAAACCCTTATATAAAAACATGTATCTCCATTTTTGTCGATTTTTACTTTCATCCATCATTTGATCACATGATCTGCTTTTTTCACATTGTGTGAAATGTACAGATTCTCCCTCCCTTTACCCCAAATCCCTTTACCCCAAATCCCTTTAGCCCAAATTCAGGTGATCCGCAAAGTCATGTTTAGACTGGCCCTTATATGGTGAAACTTTCATGCAGCTTATTTGCATGAAACGTACATGAAACTAAATTGCAACTGAGTTGCATAGTTTAAAGGGTCCTGCAACTCGTTTGCTCCCTGTTTGAAACAAAGGTTTTAACCATTTGTGTAAAATATGGTGGGGAACAGGGGATCCTGACCATCCCTTCCTGGGAAAAACAGTTGTCCCCGTCGACATATCAATAAATCTTTACGATTTTAAATAATATATAAAATTATGCACCTTGAAAGAACTTTAGACAATTATAGACACAAATCAATTCATTTTTATGTTCCCCCCCTCCATACGTCTCTCAGTGGTTTGGTCCACAGTCTACCATCCCCAAACCACAGAAATACCAAAAATACCAAATACATATTTTTTGCAATGAAATAATATGTATTTCCATTTTTGTGTTTAATTTTACTTTTATGCATCATTTGATCACATGATCTGCTTTTTACACTGTGTCAAATGTACAGATTCTCCCTCCCTTTACCCCAAATACAGTGGTTTGGTCCACAGTCTACCATCTCCAAACCATAGATATTCATATCATAGCTGTCCAATGAAAAAAATATGTATCTCCATTTTTTGTTGATTTCCACTTTTATGCATCATTGGAACACAGCAGCTGCTGTTTACACTGTGTGTGAATTTCGTGATGAATGGCCCAACAGAAATGATCCAGAATGGCTTGGGGAAAAAAGTCTGGTTCCATTGACTTCCATTGAAACTGAATTAGGTTTTTGCTCTCTCCTGTAAAGTTGGAGGTACATGTTTTTCTTTGGACAGCACTGATACAGTACATGCATTTCTTATTGTTAGAAATGAGTGAATCTTATAACCTCCGTGAAAATCTGTAAACTATAAAAAGGACCACAATTATGCAGCAGGAACAAGCGTTTCTTCACAGAAAGGGTCTTCCCCCCCCCCCAAAATAGCCCTCCCTCTCGTGCGGTGGGGGTGACATTTCTCTGACTGTTCCAGCCGATGACTTCTGCCTCTGCTGAGCTCTCGAGCCTCCTGAGGAGGCGTACTCACACACAGTCCTCCTCATCAGCCTAACTCACTGAGAGGGACTGTCAAAACAACAGCCAATTAAGGCCCTCCGCATGCGCCGCACTCACTCATACGTGCGATTGGTTTGAGGGAGAACAGAAACATGGCGTACGTGATGCACTCACATGTAGCTTCGATGCAGGGTGCAGTGGTCAGTGCAGGTTGTATATAAATATATAGCAGCAGCAGCTGTTGGGGCTTAAAGCCAATGTCTATGTGCACGGCTGGACTGGGAACTCCATTTAGTCCTGGGCTTTTGTTTAGACCAGCCACTACAACCACATTGACCACAACCACTCATCCACCCATCCATCACCATAACCCCAAAAAACAGGCAACTTGTGGGCCACTAACGTGTTAAGGTCTGTGCACTACAGTATTCACCTGGCACATGTGGTCTCCATTCATTTTGTATAGGAAGACAACAGGATAACAACCATGCATAGCTCTGTTGCTCATTCTCTCAGTGGGTCACACTTGGCTTAGTGGCCTACTGGGAATTGTTCTGGTTCTCCGGATGGCCAGTCCATCCTTGTTTATGTGTGATATGCACGAGTTTTCCTGGACGAATCAAGCTAAAGTACATTCCTGAGGGTTATTGTCTACTGTATGCCAGTTTCACTTAATACCTAATATAAGTAACTGTATATAGCTGTAGCTCTGTTTGTGATAGATTAGTATTACAAGGGGAGGAGGTGTAATTTGAGGGATTACTGACACGATATGTGATATGAATCCAGTACGAATCTGCCATTTCCATAGTTTTGCATTTAGTTCTGGAGCAAAGTACTTTCTGTAGTCCACCAAACTCAGAGCTCCCTCAAGTAGTCCTGTTCAAATTAACATCCTAATATTAGAACCTGGCAATAGAAAACTAGAGAAGTGCATGTCCATGAGCTAGCAGCTTGTGGCTAGCAGACTGCTAAGATATGGCAAAAAATGAATGGGAGACTATGGGAGGAACGAAGGATGAATAAGAAACACATAGAGGAGTGTGAGTCAGTATGGCTGTGGATTAGAGTTTGGGGATCTGCCCTGAGTGAGTACATGCAGTTTGGTGGCTGCAGGTTAGAGGAAACAATAGGGTTTGAATGGGGGTGAACATGAGTGGGATTAACGAGTGAAGGGGGGGGGTTGTGGTGGAGAGACTGACGATTCCAGGTCAGACCAACACTGAATCCATGCTCGGGGGTCTGCCCTGAGACAGTGTATGTGAAACAGTGTAAGTGTCTGTCAGTCAAGCAGAAGTACAGTAGATAATGATGCACTTTACCAATGCATTCATTCTTATCGGGAAAACATTTAGAACTGAACTCGATTTTTAGGAAAACCGTACGTCGGATCCTCATAACAAAACTAAAGAAAGCTTAAATGAATAATTTCCTGTCGTGCATTTCAAGAATTTGACCTAAAACTCAGCAAATATAACAATTATGATGACTGTATAAAGTAAAAATTAACTAAACATTACAGATGTGTAAATCAGTTCGCCTTCTCTGAAGGTCTAGAAGGCCCTGAGGGTTCCCTGCTGGCGTTTAGCCATTGGATGGTGTACCGTTCCCTGTAATGCAGCTGAAACCTTTTTACCTTTTGTGTGTGCCAAATGATGGCAAGTAAAGTGAATCATTAGCCTTTTAATAGAGATAAAGCAGCAAAAAGAGCAAGCAGACCCGATAAGAGATTGCAGTGGTGCAAATGCTGCATTCTTCCCAGTCCTCATCCAGTTACGTGCTATAAAGGAGAAATGAATCTTATAATCTCCATGAAAAAGCTTAGAAATAAAAGGAACTTAATAATCAAGTTAACGACAGGACTAGCTACTGCAATCCAATCGGTTTTGGTGAGTTACGAGGAGAGGGAACCAAAAAGGCAGTGTGCTTTCCATTGTGTAGAATGGCAAGTTGAATGCACCCACTTTACTAGTCTGATGCTGGTCTAGATGTCGTGTAGCTGCACAGCGTGTTGCCATTGATCAGAAAGGGTAGCGTCTGAAGCATAAAGCTCATGTAAACGTCTATGTGATGATCATTTTGGGAAATTTGAGAGCTGCTTTATCACATATGAAATGGACGGTCAAATCATTACATTACAGTACTGGACCTCCACTGGTAAAACGAATCCAGCTCAAATAGAGCTTGAAACTTTACTGACACCTGTTCATCCAGTGTTTCTTCTGAAATCAAAGGTGTTAACCCAGAGTGTCTCTCTGCCAGTCCATTCTTAGAATTTGCTGTGAAAACAATTCACCCCACTGCAAACTGCAGCTTTCAGACACCAGCGGGCTATACACTCATGAACAACAACAAGGTACCCAGATAGAAATGTCGGATTGCTCCAAAACTCGGCATGAAGTCATGTCTCAGGCAGGTATGGAAATGATTACAGGTGTGATCTGGCTACATGAGGGCATGCACACATGGTGAACAGGCTCCGGGCGACCCAGACAGACCACCAGTAGAAAGGATTGTTTGATCCGCGACAAACACAAGCAGCTCCAAGAGTTTCCTTGTCCACCATCCAGACACCGGTGGCACCTTCATTACGCCCCCTTGTCTCTGCCCGGTCTATTTCCACGCTCGCTTAGCAGACGGGAATTTGGTGTCATGGCACCCATTACAGGTCCTGCCACCATCTCCTTCCTTTGCAGAGGTGCCGTGAACGAGAAACCTGGACTGCTACAGACTGGAACCGTATCGTCTTTAGTGACTAATCCAGGTTCTGTTTGAGATCCATCGATGGTCAGGTTAGAATGTGGAGGCCTTGTGGTGAGCGCTTCAATCCTGCCTTTGCTGTGGAGCGACACACTGCCCCAACTATTGGTGTGATGACCTGAGGAGCCATTGCATAAGACAGATACAAGGAACGCTAACAGCTCAGCGATATGTGAAGGACGTCCTCCAGCCACTTGTGTTGCCTCTCATGGCTTCCAACTGGAATTTTCCAGAAGGATAATGCTCGCCCATACACGGCAAGGGTTTCCCAGGAATGTCTCTGCCAGATTGCAGCACTTCCTTGCACTCTCCGGTTGCCAGGTTTATTGCCAATGGAGCATTTATGGGACCAGCTGGGAAGCCAGCTTTGGCAACCTATGAGTGTGCAGGACCTACATCTGTGGGCAAATGTGCCGCAGGATGCCATACGGCACCTGTATGCCTCCATGCTGCCCAACTGTATCTTATCTCGTATCCCGGCTACACATGTCCCAACAGGCCACTACAGCCTTCTTTCAGTTTTCCCCAGTAAACTTATCCTTCCTCTCTAATACTGTAATCACTTCCATATATCATCATCACATTCCCACATAGAAAGCTTCATTAGATTCCAACAACTCCTTTTTGGTAGTATATTTGTTGACCCCATAGTTTCCTTATGAATAAAGCTTGTCCAGTCAGTCTGACTTGAAATAGGCACCACATACATGGAGCAGCTAGACTTCCTTAGAGCTCAGGATGATGACTAAACACCCGCCTGAGAGCCTATCTAATTAACACTGCCAGCTTCTTCCAAAAGAGATGTCAATAATATGTTGATAATAAAGTGTAGGTTGCTAGGTGCAGCCTAGTTCAAGAGGCCACGCTCAGCAGAAAATTACTAGATGAATAGAGAATAGAGTGGAGACAAGCTTTTGCTTCCCGCAAAAAGAGACAAGGCCAGAAATCAATACAGCTCCGGAGCAGGCGCGGTACGGCTGACGAGGAGCCCACACAGGACGATAATGGCTATGGATTTCTAATCGTCTCTCATGTTTTATTCCTGGCTTTTAGAAGTGAGATACTTGGTCATGCAGAACATACATGCAAGTGGCTAAGTGCACCGTTGACTATTATTACCAGGCCTGTTGCGGTGTTTATACAGGTTTAAATTGGTTCCCCTTGCGTGTTAAAGGTGGTAGTAACTTCAGGCTCCTGCAGATGGCGCTGCACAAGGATGATGGGGCTATAAATACCTGTGGGGTGTGAGTGACGGGATCCATAGATTGAGAAGAGGTGGTACAGTGCGGGGAATGTCTCGTTCCATGTGTGGAAAATGCTCCAAAGCAGATGTTAATGATTGGCTAAAAGGAGTGAGTGCAGTAGCTGAATCTGCAGGTGTATGGAAGCGTACAGTCATACGGGTCTACCAGCAGTGGATAAAATCCCAGCCTACAGGAAATTCTCCTGCCAGGGTAGGCATCCACCAAATCTGGCCCAACTGTACAATTCTTTGATGCAAGAGTGTCTGAACCTTGATGTTGTCACCCATCCCTCTGGCTCTGCACAGGCTCTAGTGCCTGAGAACTCCATTTCCCAGAATACCTCTGGCAATCATGTGACCTTCTGCACACAGCCAGTAGCCTATCCCAGATTGGCCTCACCTGAATACTGATTGATTTCACCTGTGGTATTGCCTTTGTAAGCTGCTTGGTTTGTTTGGTCTTTGTGAAGTCATGTCTCTGTTTTCCCCCGTATGTGTCGGGCCTTTGGGTTCTCATAGTGTGTCTTTGGATTCTTGACTTTTGCTTTGTTCTTTGACCTTTGACCTTGTCTCCGGATTGCCCTTTATGGTTTTTGTTTGCCTTGTTGAGTCTCATCTGCGCGCATCCTAACTTGGCCCGAAACTTACAGATGTAGCCTACATCCAGAAACTTGTCCAGTCCATGCCAAATCCAGTCGCAGCTGTTCGTGTAGGGATTACACGCTATTAGGTAGGTGAAGTTCACAGGTGACTAAGTTTTTGCCTGGTGAGCTTAAGTCATTGTTTTAACATAAGCGACTATAATGAAGTTTTAAGTCAAAGCCAAACTTTTTAGAGGGAATTAGTAATTATTTCGGGACACTAGGTAAAAGGTTTGGGAAAATAAGCCATTGTTTTTGATATACTGTTGCCAGAAAGCGACAAGCAGAGAAAATCATAGGCCGTCTACCTGGCAGGAATGGGCTTATTTGGTTGATCAAGCGTTTCGCTTCAAATTCATTGCCTGTGTTTTTTGCTGAACAGTGTAGTGCGGTAACAGCTGCAGTAGCAGGACGCCTTGCCAGTTACCACTCATTCATTTATGAGATCGTTTCAAGGAAGAATGCCGGAATCCTTTGTGCGGATGGTCTGATGGCTTTGTGTTGATGAATTCCTTGATGAGCAGTCGTGCCTACCAGCAGGGCTCTTCAGCTCGGGTCCTGGATGGCCGGCGTCCAGCACAGTTTGGCAACTTGCACCTGTCTGTAAATGACCAGGTTTAGTAGGTGTGTGTTTGAGGAGCGCAAAAATCACCAAACCGTGCTGGATGCCGGCCATCCACGAGCAGAATCAAAGAGCCCTGCATTACAGGCTTAAAGGATAAAGCATAAATAAAGCCCAGCAGCAGCAGCTGACGCTCATTATTCAGCCAACCCGTGGATACAGAAGTGAGTTTCTATAAACCAAGCAGAACGGAATCGGAGGATGTCGTTGCTGAAACGTGAAAAGACTACATTTTGTGAGCGCTGGAGCTGGTTTCATTTTTTGCGTGTTCATATTTCTTTCTTTAGTGGGCGAAAATGGTTGTAAATGATTGCTGTGTGCAAGCAACACAAACAGCTACTGCTTGGTAGTTGATTTCTGTGAACTGTCATAACGGCTATGAGAGCCAAGAGATGGTCTACAGGTTGCTTTAGCACATTTTGCACTTTACACAGTCCATCCCGACACTACTGTAAATTTATATTTCATGCATTTCTACATTGTATATTTATGTATTGTATATGTAGCGTATATGTTGTAAGAACATTATATTCTTACTTTTTAAATACATCTTATTTATGCTTGTATAACATCTTGCTCTTACCTTTATCTTGATTTAAGCCCACCAGACCAAAACTATTGAGTCACCTTGTGTGTTTAAGGTGGTAGTAACTTCAGGCTCCTGCAGATGGCGCTGTATGAGGATGATGGGGGTGTGAGTGACGGGATCCATAGATTGATAAGAGGTGCTACAGTGCAGTGAATGTCTCGTTCCATGTGTGGAAAATGGCTCCAAAGC
>CM067486.1:34039472-34052169 GCA_034552555.1 Semaprochilodus insignis | reverse complement strand
GTGTCCTGTGATAATCCATCCCATGCAGCTTGAATATTCTCACACAGTTCCTGCAGGGTTGGAGGTGGAGTGACACCAGGTCTTCTGGACGTGTGGCGCGTGACAACAAACTGTTCATCTTGCCGCAGATCACACAGATTCATTGGTCCACGAGACAAAAGCGGGACTCGTCACTGAAGATGACCCGCTGCCATTCTGAGTCACTCCATGACAGTCTGGCACGACACCATTGCAGTCTTTGGTGACGTTGACGTGGTGTTAAGGACAGTCGTCGTAACAGTCTGTGTGCATGTAGTCCTGCGTCGTGCAGCCGTCTGCCAATGGTGCTGGCACTAACAGGATGACTCATGGAGGGCATCACTGCTTGGTGAATGTCTGCAATCATGGCTGTTGGGTCAGTCAGGTACAGCGATAAGGCCCATCCTTGCTTATGTCACATGCATGGCCGAGCGTGAAATTTAAATCATTTGCATGTCTCACAATTTCAAACCTACCCACCCAGTTTCATTCCTGTCAGTTGGTTCCTTCTGGGTGCNGCGGCAAGTTTATCTCCTATAAAAAGGAAAATTAACCTTTAAATCCTGAGTAAAGAGACAGAAGGAGCGGCTGTTTCAAGGTGTTTCTGAGAGACATGTGAAGGCTAATCCGTCAGAGCAGCACTGGAGACATAGTGAACCGTTTTGGTGTCACATGTGAGTCACTGGATTAATTTTCTCAGACAGCGGTTTATGAATTCTGACACACAACCAATTTTGTGTTTAGGAAAACGGGAACAAAGACACTCGGACTCAGCAAACGGCGTCAAGTACTAAAAACTGCTCATGTTTAAGCTGATCACTATTTAAAGTGAACATTAAGGCAGCACTGTGTGAGACTGTGTTGTGCTCATAAGGTCCCCCTACAGTTGCGGAGTGTAATTCACATTTATACCAGTGTTGTAAATGCAGATCACATTTTGGGGCCACTTCATGGACAGCTGTACATGTGCGTGCATTTGTTGCTGAGTCAAGATACATATGTATATCTATAGCTATTCATGTATGTGTATGTATTGGGTGTAGACATATGAATGTAGACCACATCAATGTTCAGACACTCTTCCGTCAAAGAATTGGTCAGTTGGGCCAGATTTGGTGGATGCCTTCCCTGGCACAATTCCGAGGAGAATTCCCTGTAGACTGGGATTTTAGCCACTCCTGGTAGACCCGTATGATCGTACGCTTCCATACACCTGCAGATTCAGCTACTTCCTTCACACTATGGTCTTTGACACGCCCAAATGCAGTCACTCCTTTTAGCCAATCATTAACATCTGCTTTGGAGCCATTTTCCACACATGGAATGAGACATTCACTGCACTGTAGCACCTCTTCCCAATCTATGGATCCCGTCACTCACACCCCGCAGGGATTTATAGCCCCATCATCCTCGTGCAGCGCCACCTGCTGGAGCCTGAAGTTACTACCACTACCTATGAATTTTTTGGTTTGGTGAGCTTACGTATATGGCAGCCCAGTGCAAGGACAGTCCTATGGTCAGTAATCGGAGACTTCTGGCAGGAGGTAGAAATTGAATGATCTCCATGTGTTGTCCAGTGTTTAATAGGTGATTAGGGGACACTCGTGAGTAACTCCTCCTTAATATAAGGCCTCCCTATCATGGGTCAGTGCAAGTTTTCCAAAGCCAAGGTGAATCCAAAAGCCATAATGGCAGGTATAGAAGGGAGAACAAAGACTTTACTGTGTAAACAAAACCAAACATAATGGTAGGAGACCATACGAACATGACAAACAAGCCGAATGCAGAATAAACTGTGATGCAGTTGAAAGAATTACTCACAGTTCTCACGCATACAATAGAACTAAAAACATGCGTCTTATTATTGTGTCTAGCTCACAAAGCACTGAAATTAAAGCTTTTAAACTGAGGATTTACACTTTTCTGTCAAATCCATTAGAGAGAGAAAGAGAGAGAGAGAGAAAAAGAGAAAGAGCGAATATTACGCCTTTTTTTTGGCCTGTGCACTAATGAGGTTTCACTGTTTTAGAACAAATTCACAGCAGCAGTCAGATGGGATGAATAAATTGGCTGTGAAAAGATTATTTCACTTGGAACTTGGTGAATAGTTCTGTTTGTATGAACAGTTCTGTTTCATACGCAGATGCAAGTATGTAATGTCAGTGAGTAACACTGAACACTGAGTAACACCTTTCATCTGAGCTGCCAGGTTGTACCGAATATGCTCTCATCGTCAAATAAACAGCTGCACAAATAGCTGCACCCAGAATGAATCAACCAACAGGAATGAAACTTGGTGGGTAGGTTTGACATTGTGAGACATATGAATGATTCAGGCTTCTGGCTCGGCTGCACATGTGACTTAAGCAAGGATGGGCCCTAGCACTGTACCTGACTGACCCAACAGCCACGATTGCAGACATTCAGCGAGCAGTGATGCCCTTCACGAGGGTCCAGAAGGCCTGGTGTCACTCCACCTCCATCCCTACCGCAAAATCTGCAGGAACTGTGTGAGAATATTCAAGCTGCATGGGATGGATTATCACAGGACACCATTGGGAACCTCTACAACTCCATGCCGAGACGTCTGGCTTGTTGCATGACACCATCCTGAGAGACACTACTTCTGTATGTGTAGCTCAATAAATATTGCTCATATCAGGCGGCACTTCCTTCTGTTTTTCTTTTTTTAGAAACATTCCTCATACCATTAGCCTACATAGCCTACGTCAGGTCTTCTTCAGAAACTCAGGTTTCATATTCAATATGATTTATCTGACCACAATACATGTTTCCACTCTATGACAGTTCATCGCTGCCTCTTGCCTCAAAGCCCAAAAAAGTTGATGCCGTTTCTTTACACGGTTAGCATAAGGTTTCAGGAATCAACCGACAGGAACAAAACTTGCTTTGACATCATGGGACATGCAATTGATTCAAGTTCACTCGGCCACACATGCGACACATTCAAGGACAGGCCTTATCGCTGTACTTGACTGACCCAACAGCCATGATTGTGGACATTTAGTGAGCAGTGATGCCCTTCATGAGGGTCCAGAAAGCCTGGCTTTTAACAATAACCTCTATCCGCTATATGACGCGGAATGTGTTTTCATCCATGAGTAGTGTTTGGTTAAATGAAGCTCCTGAGCTGGGCTGGGTTGGGTTGGGTTGCGATGAATGTTTGGCAAATCTGATGTATTATGTAATTGAAGTGTATCAGATTAGCAATAAAACCACTGTCATAACTGATATATGTCCCACACTTGTATGAAACCACACAGCTCTGTTCACCAGTTCACCAGTTTTCACCAGGAAGCTATGATGCTAAATGCTAACCAGTCACCAATAAGGATGCTAGTGCCCATATTAAGACTGTGAAACCGTCAGCTTTCCAATAGTAGAAAAGAATAGCTGCACCCAGAAGGATGTGTGGGATTGCAGTGCTATTGGGAAGGAAGATAAAGGCTACCAGGAACAATAAATGATGATACATTTAGACTGATATGATCAATATTTATTTAGCAACACGTACAGAAGTTGTTGACGCCGCTTCTTTACACGGTTAGCATAAGGCTTCCTTACGGAAAAGTGATCCTGAGCCCATGTGGTTAATGACTTATAGACGGATGACTGTTTTGATGCAGTCCCGTCTGAGGGACCAGAGAACACAGTTAATCAGCTTTGGCTTGTGCCCTTAATGCACTGAAATTCCTCCATATTCCAAATGCCTTCCTATCTTTCTATTAGCAACGTCGGAGTCCCAACAATTTCTAATTTTGCAGATGTTACTTAAAACAGTGTTCCAGTCACACACGTCCTTATGAGGCAATGTTTAATACACAAACCCTTCAGGTCATCCCTATAGGGTTTGCAATGTTGTGTTAGCACGGTGCACACAAACGTATTCATTTTGCATGCAGGTTTACAGCAACTGCTTCATTAAAAGAGCATCTGATCTGATATGGATAGAATCAGTACTGTGAGTATTGGTACTTTGGCAACATTATGCAGCAGAGCTTATATTTCTAAATCTCTCTCTCTCTCCCTCTCTCTCCCTCTCTCTCTCTCTCTCTCTCTCTCTTTATCTATCTCACTTTAATTTCTTTCCCACTCACATACGAGCTGTACAAGCCATTTAACAGTGGGATACGGAAGCCCAATTTCATTTCCTTTCTGCAGTCAGATTCGTCAGCCCTTCCATTTCCGACAGACCACGATGTGTGTAGAACAGAATGAAGAAAGAGAGAAAAGTTGCAGAATTAGATGCTCCAGCACCAGCAGACACCAGTAATGAGGATGAAGAGTCTTTCTCGAGCTCCCGAGTCTTGTCTGAGCATGACGGCCCTTCTGGTAATGGCTTGTTAGAGTGTGACACAATATGGAAGCTCTGGGTGAAAGTACGAACATGACGGTGGCGCTCCCAGTCGGAAAGCACAGGAATGTGTAGCCTCCAGAGAGGAAGACATGCACATTGGGCTTGAGCTGACTGACCATAGTATAGTGAATCACACTGGACGTACAGCTGCAACTTCTAACATGCTTAAAAGCAATTAACTTTTTTTTTTTTTGGAATCTGAGCTGCATTTAGTTTGTGATTAATGTGTAATTACATTGTAATAACATTGTTATGTTATGTTAATACACTGTTAATAAAGACACATTATAAACTACACTGTTAATAGAGACTCAGCATAAAGTGGGACCAATAAAATTGTCATGTTTTTGTATGCCAAACTATCAGAAGGTTAATTGATGTATAAATCAACTGCATCAGAGCGCCTGATCCTTCTTGCCCTCTGCTCCTAGCCTGGGTAAGCTGCGAACTATTGACTAGCTGTGTAATGCATGACAAATAGCTCCCCCTGCTTTTAGCCGACTTTAATAAGGCTCAAATTGCATCTTGAATGCGAGAGTATGGCATTAAAGTGGGAGGCTGTGGAGAATTCGGTTGAGGCAATCTGAGTCTTATATTTCAACTGCAGGGGTGAATGGACTGATGGAGCTAATTTCATCGACAGTTTCAGATCAAGCCAGATCTCTGAGTGGACACCTTGTATTAAATTTAAGTGCTGACTGACTGCGTTAATGTGAATAGATGGTATCGGCAAGAGAGCCATATCTAAAAATACTTCCCCTTTGCGTACCTGTTTCATGGCAGTTCTGCTTCAGAAAGGGTTTCACAGTGGCGCAAACAACAGAAGATTCACCCAACCAAAAATATCTTCTTTTAACAGTAACCTCAGTTTTATACACAGATGCAAGTATGTAATGCCAATGAGTAAAACAGAACATTCCTTTTATCAGAACTGCCGGTTTGTACTGAATATACCCTCATCTTTAAATAAACAGTTACACCCAGAAGGAATCAACCGACAGGAAGGAAAATTGGTGGTAGGTTTGACATCATGAGACACGCGATTGATTCAAGTTCACTCAGCCACACATGTGGCGTGTTCAAGGACAGGCCTTATCCCTGTACCTGACTGACCCGACAGCCACGATTGTGGACATTCAGTGAGCACTGATGCCCTCCATGAGGGCCAAGAGGGCCTGGCTTTTAACAACAACCTCTATCCACTATATGACGCGGAATGTGTTTTCATCCATGAGTAGTGTTTGGTTAAGTTTGGTTAAGAAAACCTGAGCTGGGCTGGGCTGCAATGAATGTTTGGCAAATCTGATGTATTATGTAATTGAAGTGTATCAGATTAGCAATAAAACCACTGTCATAACTGATATACACCCCACACTTGTACAAAACCACACAGCTCTGTTCACCAGTTTTCACCAAGAAGCTATGATGCTAAATGCTAACCAGTCACCAATAAGGATGCTAGTGCCCATGTTAAGACTGTGAAACCGTCAGCTTTCCAATAGTAGAAAAGAATAGCTGCACCCAGAAGGAGGTGTGGGATTGCAGTGCTGTTGGGAAGGAAGATAAAGGTCACCAGGATCAATAAATGATGATAAATTTAGACTGATATGATCAATATTTATTGAGCTACACATACAGAAGTAGTGTCTCAGTATGGTGTCGGCCGCCATGTTTGCTAACGCTACATGACATACGTCTCAGCCTGGAGTTGTAGAGGTTCCTAATGGTGTTCTGTGATAATCCATCCCATGCACACAGTTCCTGCAGATCGTGTGGTAGGGGTGAAGGTGGAGTGACACCAGGCCTTCTGGATGTGTGACACATGACAACAAACCGTTGATCTTATAGGTTCATTGGTCGTCTCCACCAAGACAAAAGTGGGACTCGTCACTCAAGATGACCTACAGGCATTCTGCGTCACTCCATGACAGTCTCGCACGACACCATTGACCTTCCAGACGCGTGACGCGTGCTAACAAACCGTTTGTCTTGGCGCTGAACACGGTGCCTCCACGCACAGATTCGTTGGTCGTCTCCACCAAGACAAAAGTGGTGTTGCTATCTCATCTGTACCATCGCATATAAAGATGAACTGGGAGGAGATCTGAAGAGCCTTTGGAGTAAATATTAAACAGGTCATCACTGGCTCAAGTACATGAAACATGCTGATGCTGGAATAATAGAATTATAAATTATAAATAGCAATTTATAAATGCATTACCTCTGAAAGCAGATATCAGTGTTACCGCACGCCATTCATTTGTGGCAGTGATTGCCAAACTGGTGATTAGCTTATTAACACATGTGCATTCATTATTAAGAGGGTAGAAGTGCAGGAATAGGTCTGCTCTCATCGCTGTACAGCACCGTACCGCACAGCTGTGAGGACCTGGCTGAATACAGAACATGCACAGGTGGTATCTGTATCTTCAGAAGGGATTCAGAGCACTGTATGACCTTCTTTCATAACATTCCTGCTTCCATCGGCAAGCGTTTGCTTGTGCCTGAACAGATTTGAATACTGTGATTCTGCCGGTGTCATCGCTGTGAAGCCATGAGTCCATTTCACACCCTCAGTTAATGACTCCCGTGGTGGAGCACAGGACAGAGAGCAGCAATTGCCTGTGATGCATCATCTGAATGCAGCATGAAATGCCTGGCTTGACAGGAACCGCTCCTTTCTTTACATATAGGGAGGTAAAACATGAAGCTTTAAAGGGCTCATATCATAGAAGAGCTTTTTACATCCTTAATAAAGAACAGACCATGAACGGCTTTTCTATGAAGAAAAAAAAAAAAAAAAAGGTTTGTTTGAAGGAGCAGTTTTTATTTTGTATCAGATAAACCTGGCAAGAGAAGGCTAACAACCAGGCTAAAGCTAACCTACACTGTAAGGAAGATAAATCATAATTTTATGGAAACTAACACATTTTTACAGAGTTCAACAATTTTTACAGTTCTGTAAAATTACAGACTTTATCTGTAAAATAACAGCCCAACTGTTATTCTAAGTACAGGAATTATGAATTACATGCATTTCTTGTTCTTTTACAGTAAAATTTTAAATTGCATACAAATTCACAAACATTTACAAAGATCTGTAATAAAATATGCAGCACGTTATATAAACATTTAGGTCCATGCTAACAATTCAGTGTTTCTACGTTTTTCTTTGTAATTTTAAGGTAAATCTTAGTTTTATATTTCATTTTATTTTCAAGCACTGGAAAAAAAATCCTAATTATATGCTAATTTGATAATTTGGTACATTTAAATATATTTTTTAAAGGATTTGCAGATATAAATTCTGTTATTTTACAGATCTTCCCTGAAATTTTGAAATAAAACACCCTCACTATAAAATAAAATGTACTTTTTGGGAATTTTTAAAATTAAAAATATTGTACTTTTTTGGAATATTTTGAAATAAAAATGTATTTATATTTAAATATATGTGATGAAAGGGAATGCTTTCTAACAGGTGACTACAGCCAAATGTAGTAGCAGAAGACGTAGCTGGTTCTGTTCAGGTTACTTAGAACCTTGGAGCTATTCAGGGAACCTGTCCGTGTTTGCACCGTTTTTTTTACTGAAACTAAAGAACGTCAAAGGATACGTCATCAACAGATAGCGCTGCACAGTCTTAGTAAACAGTGGTAACAAGATGGTGGAGCATATAGATTACCTGCGAGCGTTTGTGCTGTTATTCCAGATGTTTGTTTATATCCAGAAAGCAGCACGGATCAACTACTGGAGATAAGAAGACGGAGAAGAGGTTCTTCAGCCGATCACTGGGTGTCACCATTGTTCCCTTCTCTTTCCTCAACAACTAACATGCCATTGTGAAAATACTATTCTTTGGTTCCAGCTGGGAATGACCTTTTCAGGTTCCGAACTTAGGTGCGCGAACTGGAATGGAGCCCATTCCAGGTTGGTGGAAAAGGGCTAAAAGAGGGATAAATCATTTTAAGCCATATTTCCTCATGTTGATGTTACTTTTGCATCATCAAACCAGCACTTTATATACCAACACTTGGAATATATTTACACGGTGTTCTCTTGGACTTGTATAGGAAAGGTTGAGAAATGGTCACGCACAAACGAATCCGGACCCTTTTTCGGAACAATAATGCACACACAGAAGAAGAAACGTCGCCCTGTAATTGAATCCCCAGTCTGAGAGAAAGGGATGTGCGATAAGGCGGCGTGCGCCTCTTAGCAGCAGGCATGGAACAAATGAAATGGGGTGAGGGAAAAAAAGGGGCGTTCAGGTCGCGTTCTTTAATTATTCATCTTTTGTCTTTCACTCGGCTGCTTAATTCCTCCATGCTGGAATGTGACGGGATTTGCGGAAGTGTTCCGCTCGCAGGCAGGGATAATAGCTCCGTCTGCGGCCAAACTCATTTCTCTGTTTGTTTCAGCCTGGCGTTTGTTTTATGGAGAGCGGTTTGCGATTGGTGTTTGGTCGGGTGTTTGCATGTGTTATTGATTTCTGCCTAAGCGTTCACAGGGCTGGAGAGAATAAATAATCACTGTGGATTTATTGCCTCTATGGCAAGTTCGGCTTTGTTTGCCGAGCCTCCCTCCTGCTTCTCTCTTTTAATCAAACTGTTAATTGTTGTGTGTCGGCTGCAGAGCTATAGCAGGAATGATAAAAACGTTCAGAACCTCTGAGCTGTTGGCTGCGTGCTGACGATTTCCAGGCGAAATGCAGTCCTGTGAAATGCTGGCCTCCCTCTTCTCATTGTAGTGGATGTTTATCCCGGTCCTGTGGTGCATTTTAAGCGAGACTTTAAATGTAGCTGTTAATGCGCGCTGCACGCGCGTGGAGACCCATGCAAGATGCCGCCTGCCTGCAATCGCAGAGAGCTCTGCTGTGCATGGCAATGATGTCTCACCTCGTTCTCCCCTTGAAGTGAAGGACGCATGGCTGGTTTTGCATCCTGCCTGAAGGGACAGATCTTGAGCTATCGTATCAGCAGGTGTTGGCTTCACCTCAGGATGGAATAATCTCGGCTAATATTTGAGGGTTAAGCGTGCTTAGGCTTTGCCGTAGGTTGACAATGAAAAGAGATGGGGTGCAGAGGCACACTGGGTGAGATCACTGGCGAACCATGACTATTAGAGATGGGTCTTCGGTTCAGGGTCAAAAAACCGGAAACAAAACACCTCTACGCTAAGCATTAGCATGTGTTCCACCTCGTAGCACTGAAACATGGTTAAACTACAGCTGGTATTCACAGCCAGGGACGTGCCTAGAACTTCCAGAAGGCCCAGAATGACATTTTGTCTCCAGAAGTTGGTCCCACCTAAGTCGTGATTGGTTCATTACACTGTAAATAAGGACGACTATGTCAGGAAAGCCACATGCCGATGACTAACATTCATTTTTCCCTGGAAGGGTAGTGTTGCTCTGTTCCAACGAGGGCTGCAGTGCAATTGTAACCCTTTCAGAAACTTTCTAATCCAACCATGAACAGTCCTGTCTTTTTAGACACTTAATAAATCTGTGATGACTCGTGCAACACCGAATGTCTTCTGTGATTGTCAGAAACAAAGAACTCGGAACGACGTGAACAGAGCTAAAAGTCGATTTGGTTTTATTAAACAATCGAGCAGTCCAAAAAAGCAGCAACACATGAATCAACACGAGGGGCAAGGCGAAAAACAAAGTCAGGGACAGGCAAAGGTCAGAACCAGGATAAACAAGCAGCGAGGGTAACCAAGTTAGAAGGGCTAGGCGAGAGGAAGAATCAATGAACGAAAACGGAGGTCAAAAGCCAGAGAGTAACAGTAGACAAAGCCAGTAAGGGAATAGCAAAAGGGGTAGTCTGTGGTCTAACCATATACAGTACATTTCCAATGAGACGCACCACCGCCATGACAGCACTGTACATTTTCTCAGGGACAAAGAAGATCGAAACCAGATTGGAGAATACTAATAGAGAAACCCTCAGAAATGCACAACAATGTTTGGCAAAACTTGGCAATGATGCAGTGACAGTGAGGGGTTTATATACTGGAATAAAGCGGGTTAAATTAGGGACACCTGGGGCTAGAACTCAGGTGACCCTAGAGCGGATCTGGTTGGGCGGCTGGGGACATGTGGGTGATGCGTCGTCGAGCCATGCCCTCTGGGAAGTTGAGTCCGAGGAAGCACAGGAGGCGGGAAGACCCGGAAGCGTGACAGTGATTATCTATTTCTCCATGTTGAAGAGAAAAAAATCCCAGTCTACAGGAAATTCTCCTCAGAATTGTTCCAGGGAAGGCATCCACCAAATCTGGCCCAACTGGCACCTTTCTTTGATGCAAGAGTGTCTGAACATTGAAATGTTCTTGAAAAATGTCAGTATGGTGAGGCTGGTTTGTTGTAACTGTGCTGTTTCTATCGCTGTATAAAAAGAACAACGTCACATTGTTAAGTATAGAGGCTGTGTTATCATATGACCATATTACCATGTCACCATATTTTCAAATTCCATGTTCAAATTCCATTTCATATGTCATTCTTCTGCATATTTTGTATTAGTATATCATTGCTGTACAATGAAAAACATATATCTCCATTTTTGTCATTTTTTACTGTTATGCATAATTTGAACACAGCAGCTGCTGTTTACCCTGTGGGAATTTCATGATGAATGGACCAACAGAAATGACTCCGAATTGCTTGGCAAAAAGTCTGGCTCCATTGACTTACTTTCAGATTAAAGTAGGTTTTTGGCCTCTCCTGTAAAGTTGCCATTTTGGAGATGCCTGTTTTTCATCGGACTGTGTGGTAACTTATTTAATGCTTTGGCTTATCAAGTAAATGCAACATTGACAAATCATGTGAGCGCTGAAGAACAGCACGTTAATAGCCAGATTTCTGACTCAGCCTTAAAGAGCAGAGCGGCAGAGAAGAAGTTGCCATTTCATCTCAACCTTATGTAGCTTATAAGGATTCGTTCCTGGGTCGGAGGAGAAAATGTACAGTGCTGTCATGGCGGTGGTGCGTCTCATTGGAAATGTACTGTATATGGTTAGACCACAGATGAGCCCGAGGCTGAAACCTGAAACCTGCTTGCCTGTCAAAGAGGCCTTCTCAAGAAACTGACAAAGTGGAACATCGCAGTAGCGTCGCAGTGAGTGGAGAAAAACAAAGTGATGGGGACAGACTCATTTCCCAAGCTCCTTCAGGGCACAGACGTAGGCAATCTCATTTAGAATAGAAACCTCTCTCCCTCTCTCCCTCTCTCTCTCTCTCTCTCTCTCTCTCTCCCCCTCACTCCCTGCTCATGTGTGGACCGTGTGTCAGGACTAGGCCTCCTCTGTGGACATCGGCCTGACAAGCACCTCAGTGGTAATTCCAGTGAAAGCCCCAGCTTGGACCGGAACGTGGCAGAAGCCTGATTGGATTCCATACGCGGCTGCTGGGAGAGGTCGTGACAGACTTGCAGATGGAGAAGAATTGAGACAGGAAAGAAAGAATAAAACAGCAGAAAACTTAAAGCCCGGCTGGAGATTGAATACTCTGCGGAAGCAGATCAGCAGTCAAACTTTCAGTCAACTTTTTTGCCAACTCGGCTCTAATATCAATATTCAAACCCACAGAGCCCCGATCCATCACTGTGAATGATTTCCTGTGGATTCCAGAAGACACAGGTTCTTGAGTAACACTGCTGCTGAATGTCTGAAGCTTTGTGTCTGATATTTAGGGCGGAGTCGTGATTACTTCGTTAAGACCAGCATAGAGAATTTTTGTAAACAAGGAATCTGCAGGTCATTATGACACTGTTTGGCAGGCTGAACGGCCTCCACAAGGGGGAGCTATTAGCACTCAGATTGGTTTTGTACGCATCACTAAAAGAGAGGAAACCCACACCAGCAGGATCTCATGAATGCCTCTTTGTTTAACAGTTAATGTAATTACATGTTGAATATGAACATTATTAATTTGTTATGGTGATATGGGCCTGACCCAACAAGCCAACTTTTGATTTGTTGCCGATACTGATTTTCTAAAAATCAGATAATTTTGGCCTATATACCTGTATATTTTTATTTTACAGTATTAAAATATTGCACTGCAATAGTTTTAGTTCAACAGTGTTTTGCTCACAGATATGGCTGTAATTAGTCTTGGTTATCACAGTTGGTAAACTCTCAGTTGTGAAGAAGAATTTCCGCAATTTTTCAAAATTTCATTCATAATTAAATGCCTAAGATAAGCTCCCCCAACAAAAAATGAGTCACCTGTGACTGAAACGTACCTAATAGCACCTAAAAGCACCAATAACAGCTGTGATTGGATTTGGCATG
>CM067486.1:33988854-34024898 GCA_034552555.1 Semaprochilodus insignis | reverse complement strand
AGTCTTTGGTGACGTTGACGTGGTGTTAAGGACAGTCGTCGAAACGGTCTGCATGCATGTAGTCCTGCGTGGTGCAGCCGTCTGCCAATGGTGCTGGCACTAAAAGTATGACTCATGGAGGCATCACTGCTTGCTGAATGTCTACAGTCGTGGCTGTTGGGTCAGTCAGGTACAGCGATAAGGCCTGTCCTTGCTTACGTCACATGTGCAGCCGAGCGGGAAACTTGAATCATTCAAATGTCTGAAAACAAAGGAGAATGAAGGAGAGAAAACAAAAACGGTATAAAAGCAGTAAGTAGTAGAAATTATGTGAGGCGGTGAATGAACACGCTGCTTTGGTTTTCCTAATGAAGGCCATTTTGGTTCCTTGTTAGGGTGGCCACACGTCCGGTTTTAGGCCGGACAGTTTTTTCAACGCCCAGTCCTCCGTCCAGCGCAGTACCTGGACGGACACCTATTAGTCCTCTTTTCAGGATGAGCTTTTTAAAATGTCTCACGTCTGTGTCAAAAGACATGCCTTGCGTTTCATGGGTTTACCAAGGTCATGTGACGTCTTGACTCGCCTGCCAGCTAACCGCAGGTCAGCCCTCTAAATGCTAGTCAGTTAGTAAGCTCCCATCTGACTGATCCATTCCACCCAATGAGTAAAGCAATCATTTATGTGTTATATAGGTTAGGTTATGATTTTAATTCTGTTCTAGTATCGGGCCTGACCCCGACCCCGCCCCCGCCCCCCCCTTTTTGATGTCCTCCTTTTGGGGGTGGGTTGTCCTCCTTTTTGGGGTTATGAAAGTGGCCACAGTAGTCCTTCTTGTTGTCAGAAACTGCAAATCCTCAGAACTTAAACTCTGCGTGCTTGAAGAGGTCCTAAGTTAATCTCATATCACCTTTAAAAGACTCCCCAACAGAAAGGACTCTTAATTCCCTGAGGCAAAATAAGGCAAATTAATAAACATGGGGCTGCATCAGTTAGCAGAGAACATCAGCACAAGGTCGCCGCAACCTAACACACACCGTACAAGCTCTGTGCTGCTCTGCTTCTACCCCAGAGACTTGGAGGGATGAGTCAGAAAGGCAGCCACGCAGACAGAGGGATTATTTATATGTACAGTCGTCCCCCTCTCTACCTCCCTCCCTCCCTGTCGAGACCTCTGCGATGCCCCTGCAGATCCCCCTCTAACCATGTCCATGAAGGGGTGAAAACAGTTACCATGGTGACAGGCCCAGGCCTGTACGTCGGAGTGCGAGACGAGTGTAGTGGTGCGTGTCTGTCACTGAGCGACTTTGACAGTGATGCCAGCTCTTAATGCCGGATACGGAAACATGGAGTACTGGCACATGAAGGTGCGACAGGACGTCGGTATTGACCTAACGAGCATGATTGGAATTGTATTCAGCGATGCCCAGCAACTGTTTCAGGCCTGGAAAATCAGTCAGAAGCCCGTTTGGGCAAAGTTTGGACGGATAAGAATCTGTTGATTTACAACTCACTCTACGGTTCTGTACTAAGCTGACTGGACAAAAAATGAGTCACCTGTGAGTGACACATACCTAATAGCATGTAATACCTACACAAGTGTGAATAACGGCTGGGATTGGATTTGGCATCGACTGGACAAGGTTCTGGATGTAGACCACATCAATGTTCAGACACTCTTCCATCAAAGAATTGCGCAGTTGGGCCAGATTTGGTGGATGCCTTCCCTGGCACAATTCCGAGGAGGATTCCCATATGACCATACACTTCCATACACCTGCAGGTTCAGCTACTTCCTTCACACTATGGTCTTTGACACGCCCAAATGCAGTCACTCCTTTTAGCCAATCATTAACATCTGCTTTGGAGTCATTTTCCACACATGGAACGAGACATTCACTGCATTGTACCACCTCTTCTCAATCTATGGATCCCGTCACTCACACCCCGCAAGTATGTATAGCCCCATCATCCTTGTGCAGCGCCACCTGCAGGAGCCTGAAGTTACTACCACCTTAAACAACCAAGGTGACTATTCTTTTTTCCAGGGAAGCTTATGCAGCTCGGTCTCAGTCAAAGCTCTCGCAACATGTGTGTTCTAACTGTGGATTTACGATGCTGTTACTGGGGAGAGTTGGTGCTGGCTGTGGGTTGGAGTGGGGATCTGTATGAGTGTGTTGGGGCAGATAGAGACTGATAAGCTGTTGATTCATCCCTGGTGCCTGTGGCCTGGCACATTCGATCAATACTAATCCACTGATCCCCCATAGGTCACATCTAGCCAGCCGTCTCTCTCTATCAGCAGAGGAGAGTTCGTGGCAGAGCCCGCGAGAGGGGTCTATTTAACGCTCCTCAGGGGTATGGCCACGGAAATAACCTCAAGTTTATGAAGAAGCTGCACAAAGAGGCCGCTCTGGGCTGTGCAGCTGGATAAGGTGCTGCGCTGACTTCCACCTGATAGGATTACCTGTCATTGAGATGTGGCCTGTGCTTTGAAATCTGTGCGTTTATGCGAAATTCAGGTCAAGCTTTTAGAAGGAGTGGCTTTTGTTAGAACGCCTATTTCCAAAAAGCCTTCTGGTAGTTTACGGACTGGCTACCATGCCTCATGCACTTTTGGAATCGGCCGAGAGCATCCAGTGGGCCCGTATGTTATTGTTATTTTGTGTTTGTGTTGAATCTGAATGGTGCTGCTGCACCTGAAGCACCATGTAGCATGAGTCATTGTGCTAAATAGAGCCATGTGTGGCATATCAGCTTGTTTGACATCCCATTCCAAAACCATCATGGGGAATCAATATGGAGCTTGCCCCCACGTTGTGGCTATAACAGCCGCCACTCTTCTTGGAAAGCTAACCACAACATTCTGGAGTGTGCTGGTGGGAATTTGGGCCCATTCACTTATACAAGCATTTGTGAGGTCAGGCACCAATGTTGGATGGGAAGGTCTAGCTCACAACTGACATTCCAATTCATCCCAAAGGTGTTCATTGGGGTTGAGGCCAGGGCTATTTCCAGGCCACTGGGGTTCCTCCACATCAGACTCGTCAAACTCAGCACCGTCATGCTGGAACAGGAAAGGGTTCTTCCCTCAGAGGAGTCTTTGTGTGCAGTTGCATTAACATCACCATTCACTGGAACTTAAGGGGCCAAACCCTGACCCAGCCGCCAGCCATTATCATTATCCCTCCTGCACCAAACTTTACTTTTGGCTCTATGCATTCCGGTAGGTAGCATTCTCCTGGATTCATCCACCAAACCTAGATTCATCCATCAGACTGCCAGATAGTGAAGCACGATTCATCACTCCAGAGAACACGTTCCCACTGCTCCGGAGTCCAGTGGCGGCGTGCTTTACACCCCCCTCCATGCTTAGCATTGCGCATAGTGATCCTAGGCTTGTGTGCAGCTGCTCAGCCATGGAAACCCATTTCATGAAGCTCCTGATGCACAGTTTTTGTGCTGATGTTGCTTCCTGGGGCAGAGTGAAGCTCTGTAGTGAGTGATGCAACAGAGGATAGATGCTTCAGCACTCGGTGGTGTCACATCTGCTGCCTCTGTTTCCCTTCCTTGCCCACAGAGGTCGCTCTCTCCTGAATTCTAGTCCTTGTTTTCCACACCTGATTGTAATCAGCAGCCAGTTTGTATTTATATACTCCATGTTACTCATTGTCTCTTGTGAAGTCTTGTACTGGCATGCCTTGCAATTCTGAACGTTACCTCGTATGGATTTCTTCTCTGGTTCTGATTCTTTGCGTTGGTTTACGGTTTCTGAGTTTTGGATTGTGGCTTGGCAACATTCTTGTTTGGTTGTTTGGACTGATTTTCTGGTTTCGACCTGGTTTGTTTTGACTTTGAGTTTTTGCCTAATAAATCTGCACTTGGCTCCTCACTCCTGGTTTGGATCCTTGGATGACAGACGGCCCCGCTCTGTGGGTTTGCATGGTCTGCCGCTTCATGGTTGAGCTGTTGTTGCTCCTAGATGCTTCCATTTTGCAGTAATAGCCCTTACAGTTGTTGTGCGGTTACTGGGGATTTTGAACACATTTAAACTAACACATGGCACTAAATAAAAAGTCTACCCAGCTACAAGCACACGCATCTTTGCAATGCTTTTTAACCAGTTGCAAGTCTTGAAATCTGCAGCCCTCTCAGCATCCCTACTTCAGTTGTGTTTGTTGTTCTGTTTGTTGATGCCATTTTTGGTAGTGAATAAATGAATAAATAAAGCAAACTTTACCATAAATTTACAGCCAACTCTGAGTTTATCTTTAAAAAGGCCATGCGACACGTGAACCTGCTACAGAAACTGAACAGTTTCTCTGTGAGTACAGATACACATCATAGCATATACACTATATTGCCAAAAGTATTCGCTCGTCTGCCTTCACACGCGTATGAACTTGAGTGACACCCATTCTTAATCCATAGGGGTAAATACGATGGGGGCCCACCCTTTGCAGCTATAACAGCTTCAACTCTTCTGGGAAGGCTTTCCACAAGGTTTAGGAATGTGTTTATGGGAATTTCTGACTGTTCTTCCAGAAGCACATTTGTGGGGTCAGACACTGATGTTGGACAAGAAGGCCTAATTCATCCCGAAGGTGTTCAATCGGGTTGAGGTCAGGACTCAAGTTCTTCCACACCAAACTTGCTCATCCGTGTCTTTATGGACCTTGCTTTGTGCACTGGTGCGCAGTCACGTTGGAACAGGAAGGGGCCATGAAACTGAGGAGCCTGACATTGTCCAAAACGTTTGGTCTGCTGTAGCATTAAGAGTTCCTTTCACTGGAACTAAGGGTCCGAGCCCAACTCCTGAACAACAACCCCACACCATAATACCCCCTCCACCAAACTTTACACTTGGCACAATGCAGTCAGACAGGTACCGTTCTCCTGGCAACCGCCAAACCCAGACTCGTCCATCGGATTGCCAGACGGAGAAGCGTGATTCGTCGCTCCAGAGAACACGTCTCCACTGCTCTAGAGTCCAGTGGCGGAGTGCATTACACCACTGCATTCGACTCTTTGAATTGCGGTTGGTGATGTAAGGCTTGGATGCAGCTGCTCAGCCATGGAAACCCATTCCATGAAGCTCTATACACACTGTTCTTGAGCTAATCTGAAGGCCACATGAAGTTTGCAGCATCCGCTGTCCCTGCTCTGTCATATTGCGTGGCCTACCACTTCATGGCTGAGTAGCTGTCGTTCCCAATCACTTCCACTTTGTTATAATCCCACTGATAGTTGACTGTGAAATATTTAGTAGTGAGGAAATTTAACGACTGGACTTGTTGCACAGGGGGCATCCTATCACGGTACCATGCTGGAATTCATTGAGTATACCTGCTAAGGATAAGCACAAGCTGTCGAGGACTGTGAAGGTGGCTGGGAAAATCAAATGTAAACCACAAAAACAGTATTTGTCGAGTGGTAGGAAGACAGCCTCACAAATTATGAGGGATCCTACCCATCCTTTGTCAAATGTGATCTGGTCTTTTCACCTTCTGGAAAGCATTATAGGGTACCTCAAGCCACAGGAAATATTTTTATGAATTTATTTATCTATTTATTTATTTTTTGAACTCTTGTTTTTCAGTGAATCAGGTATCCATAATGCAGTATAAGTGCCTTAATAAAGATCTATAAAGCCTTTATAGTGCTTTATAATACTAGACATAAGTCTGTGTAACTGTGCATAGCACAAAGGGACATAATGTGATATAATATACACTCATCATAAAAGCAATAGTTGCGTAAATAGTTGCACCCAGAAGGAACCAACTGACAGGAATGAAACTTGGTGGGTAGATTTGACCTCATGAAACACGTGAATGACTTAAGTTTCAAGCTCGGCTGCACATGTGACATAAGCAAGGAGGAGCTTTATCGCTGTACCTGACTGACCCAACAGCCACGATTGCGGACATTCTGCGAGCAGTGATGCCCTCCATGAGTCATCCTGTTAGTGCCTGCACCATTGGCAGACGGCTACACGACGCAGGACTACGTGCATGGAGACCTTTACGACGTCTGCCCTTAACACCACCTCAATGTCACCAAAGACTGCAATGGTGTCGTTCCAGGAGTGACTCCAAATAACGAGTCCTGCTTTTCTGGTGGAGACGTCCAACGAATCCCTGTGTGGAGGCACCGTGGTCAGCGCCAAGATGAACAGTTTATTGTCACACATCACATGTTCAGAAGGCCTGGTGTAACTCCACCTCCACACCTACCGCACAATCTGCAGGAACTGTGTGAGAATATTTAAGCTGCATGGGATGGATTATCACAGGACACCATTAGGAACCTCTACAACTCCATGCCGAGACGTCTGGCATGTTGGGTTAGCAAACATGGCAGCCCAACGCCATACTGAGAGACACTACTTCTGTATGTGTAGCTCAATAAATATTGCCCAAATGTATCATCATTTATTGTTCCTGGTAACCTTTATCTTCCTTCCCAATAGCACTGCAATCCCACACCTCCACAGGACACACAGGACATGGCTACAGCCCTGCACGGCCACCCTGCTTTACCGGCGCATCCGACTTTATCTACAATATACGTGTAAAAACAACCGAATCCACCGTGAGGTAAAGAGCACAGGCAGTGCTTCCGGAAGCTTTCTTCCAAAGTAGAAGTCTAGAAACTCAAGTTTCCTGGAGGCAGGCCTCAGAGGATTGGCTCTATTTATAGTGGAGGCTGAAGCTCCTGTCAGAGCTGTTTGAGAGTGGGATAACTTCCTTTCTGTGTTCTGCAGGTTGGCTCAGAACTTACACCTACACACAGCAGTCTGTTTTACAGTCCCATGGTAACGACGTGACGGGGAAGGCTATTATAGAAGAAAAAAGTTCATTATCAGGGTCTTGTTGTGTTCTTTGAAAACGCGGTAACTGAGAGCCGCTGTTCAGAAATATGTGATTCAAATGTACCACTGTACATACGGAACAGGAGTATACTTCCCACATTTCTATATGGGTGATGATATGAGTGCTGGTGGATAATCACTCAAAGGCACAGCATTAGTGTTTGTTTGATCAGTCTGGTGCTCATGCATATGCATAAGGTGCATTAATTAGTCCGTGTACTGCACAAGAGGACGTGACTGTAGCTGTGAACAGAACTCATGAGGGGGCAGCTTTTTTTAACTTTGACCACCTCGTGTTTTCATTGGGACTGTAATGAATCACGATAAGTCGCATTGTTTGTGAAGGTGAATATTTATGATGGACAGACCAATAGAATTGCTCCAATACTACTTAGAAATAAACCTTCACTGCAGGTTAAGAAAGCTGTTTTATCCATTTTGGAGGTTTTTAAGGTGGACTGTGTAATTCCGTGAGTGCTATTTTATAGTTTGATGTCTTCACTTTTATTCTACAGTAAAGCATTAAGACAAACATAAGGAGAACCTTCTATGAGGAGCTGTATGGTAGTGTATATCATCCCCATCATTCCCCACTTCCCAAGGATGCTGATGGTCATCCAGTGAGATATGTCTTATTGCAAATTACTTTATGTCACAACTTTTACGCAGGGCACATTTTATGTTTTATTATTCTCCCAACATGTTAAATTCAGCAAATTATGGAAGCCCGTTTTTGCCACTTAAGGAAAACAAGACCATAAAGCATCTCAATTATGACATACTATATCATAATTATGACTTACTTTCCAGTAATTATGACTTAGCATCTCGTCTTTAAATGGTGTAAATGGGCTTCCATACAATNGCAAATTATGGAAGCCCGTTTTTGCCACTTAAGGAAAACAAGACCATAAAGCATCTCAATTATGACATACTATATCATAATTATGACTTACTTTCCAGTAATTATGACTTAGCATCTCATCTTTAAATGGTGTAAATGGGCTTCCATACAATTGTGACTTAGCATCTCATAATTTTGATTTACTATCTCATTATTATGACTTACTATCTCATAATTATTACTTAGCATCTCATAACTATGACTTACTATCTCATTATTATGACTTACTATCTCATAATTATGACTTACTTTCTCATAATTATGACTTTCTCATAATTATGACTTAGCATCTCGTGATTATGACTTAGCATCTCATAATTATGACTTGTTTTGTCATAATTATGATTTACTATATGGCCTTTATTTCTTTAAGAGGTGGAAATGGATTTACTTTCTCATAATTATGACTTACTTTCTCATAATTAGGACTTACTATTTCATAATTATGACTTAGCATCTCATAACTATGACTTACTATCTCATTATTTGGACCTAGTATCTCATAATTATGACTTACTATCTCATAAGTATGACTTAACATCTCATAATTATGACTTACTATCTCATAATTATGAATTACTATCTCATAATTATGACTTACTAACTCATTATTATGAATTACTATCTCATAACTATGACTTACTATCTCATTATTATGAATTACTATCTCATAATTATGACTTACTATCTCATAATTATGAATTAGCATCTCATAATTATGATTTACTATATGGCCTTTTTTTCTTTACGAGGCAGAAATGGGCTTCCATAGCAAATAATAGATGACAGTGTATTAAAATGTGAGGCTTAGAGCTGTAGTACTCCTAGAAGCTCTTATGTTGTCTAATGCATCATAAAACAAAGTGAATAAAATAAAGTGAACGAATGTGAAGTCACCGGATTGTGTCTAACGTTCTAGAAATGATCTCTTTAGATGATCTGACAGTTTGAACATAAAACGTTTCACTGTAAATCATGTGGAGTGCATTCACAGGAGCTCACTAAACCGTGCTTCTTGATTCGCTGGATATCTCCCGCGTATGCATGCAGTACTGGATAGCCTTCACTCCATACTTCCCTCCCCTTGACCCTTCTGTCTCAATGTGAGTCTTTGTCTGTCAGATGAGAATGGCCCATTCTCCCTTTAACAGATGAGCCCTCTTGTGTCCACAGCCGCCTGCTCCGAAGACGTGACTGGACACGTGGTGTGGATACCAGCAGCTGGCCCTTGGAGCCCCACACCAGCTCAGCTCCTGCGAGGAGTGTACCCTCAATGTCCCTGCAGTCAACCCCCACCCCTCTTCCGCGCCTTCACTTGTAATAGGGATGCGAGAGGATTAAGGCTCGCCAGTACCGAAGCGTCCACATCGTTTACAGGAGGAGGGACACGCCGTTATTTGTGAGTAGCCTTCGTCACCTTGTCTCTCTCGTCTTGTGTTTGTTTGGATCAGCGCTGTGAAGAATTCTGGTTGAAGCTCTATAATGGCATTAGCTTCAAAACCACTGAAATTATGACTCATTTGTGGCCTAAAATGCTCTTTCCTGGCATTTCACTGGACTGGTAGAGCTGCTTATAGCATAGCATTGGATGTTACATGTCCAAAGGTATCCATCTCTTCTAATTACTGGACTTTAGGTGTGTCCATTCAGACACAGTTGCACATAAACAGCAAAAGAAACTCACTGACCAATAGAACGGGATGCTCTGGAGCAGCCACACATGAGCCTGAGGTCACCATGCCCAATGCTGAGCATCAACTAGAGCCCCCAGCCTTGGTGTGACGGGGCTCCATCCAATACATTAGGATTCAACATCCAAAAAGAACCTAAGGGAAACTTATGCTCTTGTGCCTTCAAGCAAATCCTCACAGCAGTGCTCTGGCATTTAGTGTAATACCTTCCCAGTAGATGATTTTATATTAATACCCTTGATTTCAGAAGAACCGCTGGATGTCTGCAAACTTTTGGACATATAAAAATGCTAAGAGCAGGACGAATGGTATGTGTCCATTGCACATGACATTTCGCCCCCATTCATTTCCAACAGGTAGTAGCAAAAAGAGGGATTGCTTGCGGGATTGTGGGATAGGAAGGGGGGGTGGCAGGACTGGAGCTGAATTCAGAATGCAGATTACACAGATTCGCAGCCATGACCAATCAGGCAAAAATAACTGTCCGTTGTCCGTATACAACAAGTATGTGCCTATGTAGTTCCAGCCTGGACAACATGGAAGGCAAGTCCCTAACTGCTGTGTTTGGGTTCCCCATTCTATATGATCCAAACAAGTTCATGGTGATTCAACAGAAGTGAATCACGAAAAGCAGAACTTAATCACAGTTACAAAACCTAAACGAAACCTAAATGTCCAAACGAAAGAAGCGTGAAGTGAGCCCACCAATCAGGGTACAGCGGTCACTTTGTTTTGAGCTTGTTTTGACCTGTGGGACAGAGCTTGGTTCTAGCTAATGGAACCTGTTCTCCTTCAGTGTTCTGTGTTTATGATCATTTGAATAGACATCAGTGTCAGACTAATTAATGAGCTTCTATTAAAGACTGGTGGACTGAGAGACACTAGAGTCTCTTCACCTAAACTGAGCTGATTGAGAGTCTTGTTCCAGAAATGATAACAGGACTGACCGGATCATTTGCATCTTGCGTTGTGAACAGGCATACCCCTCAAGTGGCGAGGCACTGGCAAATGAGGCAGAGGGAGAATTCCTTGCCACATAATGTCAGAGACAGTGTAACATGAGTGTTTGTATCTACCTCATTAAGTGCTGTCTAGCAGCTAAGCCTAACTGATTTGATGGTGTATATAAAGATTCAGCATGTGTAGAGATGCACCAAAATGAAAATCCTTAACCACAACCAAGACCAAGCTTCAGGACACTCTACACTGAAAACCAAAACCAGAACCAAAAATACAAAATACAAATAAAAAGAGTTTTTATATAACATTCCAGAACCCCAATTCCAAAAACCTTGGGATGCTGTGTAAATGTATTTACATCCATAATAGACATTAAATGTAAATAGATGGTGGGATATCCAAAGTCTTCCCAATTTTTGAGGAACATGTTTCTGAAATTGTTCCACAATTTGTAGACGCAGTTTTTCCTAGATTGGTGGGCTTCGACCGTCTTTGCTTCTGAGAGACCCTGGCTGTATTCGAACACCTACACCACATTTATACTCAGAGTTGACTGTGTTTTGCTCCCCAGTGTTACCCGCCGCCATTTTCTCTGGCTGAAGCAGACTGAGAGCTGAGAGCTGCAGTACACCATGAANCACCTACACCACATTTATACTCAGAGTTGGCTGTGTTTTGCTCCCCAGTGTTACCCGCCGCCATTTTCTCTGGCTGAAGCAGGCTGAGAGCTGAGAGCTGCAGTACACCATGAAGATAGCTCCACCTGTATACTAGAAACTCTGACTGGAGTAGAACACCATCCGGGTATCTTCAGTGCACTACAGATTTACAATCTGGTCACATACTACATACTACATACTACTTTTAGGCTCTAAACTTCCTGTACTAGCTGGAATATTATCCAACGGAACACTAAGCACGGTTGTAAGTCGCTCTGGATAAGAGCGTCTGCTAAATGCCTTAAATGTAAATGTAAACGTACTGTTAGGTAGATTTAGTATGTGAGTAGTATGTAGTATGCCATTTTGAATACAGCCTCAGCCTCTCTAAAATGCTCTTTTTATACCAGTCATGTGACTAAGTTGCAAATTGCTCCTCCAGCTGTTGTTTATCAGTACTTACTTTTCCAGTCCTTTGTTTCCCCTGTGCCAACTGTTTTGATGCGTTGCTTCCATCACGTTCTAAATTTAATTAGTTAATTCTCATGGAATGGTAAAATGTCTCACTTTCAACATCTGATATGTGTTCTAGGTTCTACTGTGAAGTATGCATGTGGCACAAAATCCAAACAGTTGTGAGTTAACCTCACAATCCGAGAATACAGAGGGCATCAGCATGCTCACTGGGGCTCTCTGCTTCTGTTGTTTGCGATTGGTATCCGGCCTGCAGTGGAGAAATCCTTGGGCATCTTTTTAGAAATCGTAAATGGACAGTGACTATAAATCACTTGTCTAAAATCCTTTACTGTTGATCTGCTGCTGCTCAAACTGTTTAAACACATCAGTGCGGAGTTGAAGAATGAAACACACAAAATCAAATTTCAGTTCAGTTTTCGTTACCATTATTTCATAGGAAAGTCACAGATTTTGGCCTTTTTCTTCAGTTTTTCTTTTTTTGGCTATTTTTTATTTATTATTAATTTGTTTCCAGTGGCCAAAATTCCCATGCATGCTTAATACATAGTGTATACAAGGCTTGACATTAAGTATTTCCAGTGACTTAAACAGCACTATGTCCAAGTGAATTCACCTTTTACTTGTCCAAAAGCTGAAATCACTTCTCCACTCACTATTAAAGATCAGTAACATTGAATTCATACCACTTTACAATAAGACTACCTTTATTGGGTGTTAATGTATAGTTTGAAAAGAGTTTATTAATGGTTATGAATTGGGTAATAAACACCTTAAAGTTATAACACATGAATAAGAAGAGCAATAGCGACCTGTTGTTAGTCTAACAGTGAAGTCACGTTCTTTTATACTGTTAAAGTTCAGATTTCGATGTTTCCTGATCTTACTTTGCCTTTTCAATCAGTCAGCTTCAACACATATACATATTCATACGTATAGGTATATGTATATACATAGGTATATACATATACCTATGGAAGAGCTCACGCATGCGCTATTTATTAATGTGTTATAACTGCTTATTAATCCGTTGCAAAGTCTTTATGGCCTAACTTGTAACAATTAATAAACTAATTTTAACCCAGTTATAAACTAAGGTAGCCTTATTCTAAAGTGGTACCACAGAATGAAGCTTATCACACATGAGGTGTAAACAAGCCATGTGGTTTGACGTTACGTTTTGGCACTTAACTGCTTACTTCTCAGTCAAACTTGGCAGCAAGCTTCCCTAAAGCTTCCTTGTTTGTCTTTGCAGATCACCCAGTCAAGTTCCTCCTTCTAAGCAGGGATGCATTTTCATTCCTCTTTAGACCTGTCAGTGTTAGTCCTTGGACTGACTCATTCTGGTGCTTTCCCTGGCACCTGTCCAGGTTGTGGAGGTTTCAGAAACATTCTGATGGGTTAGCTCAGCTGCTACTACAGAAGTGAACCTCTCAGGTATAATATAGGTATAGGCACACGCCTTAGTCGGCTACATCCCTCTCAGAACACATATGCATATTTTATGTTTATCAGGCATGTTTACTTCTGAATAGAAGCTCACCAGACAGTAAGTGAGTCACCTGTGACTAAAACATACCTAACAGCATGTAATACCTCCACGAGCACCAATAACAGCTGTGATTGGATTTGGCATGTACTGGACAAGTTTCTGGATGTAGGCCACATCAATGTTTAGACATTAACAAATTGTTCAGTTGGTCCAGATTTGGTGGATGCCTTCCCTGGCGTTTTACTGGTTGTTTCAGGTAGTCCCACAGATTTCCAAGAGGATTCAAATCTGGGAATTTTGCGGTGCCAGTCCAGATGTGTGAATTCTCCTGAATGTTCATCATGCCAATCGGTCACGTTTGCAGCCCTGTGAATGCGAGGATTGTCATCTTGGAATACAGGGATAGGAATGTTGTGTTCCTCTGTAAGATGATGAGCAAAAGGCAAGCTCAGTCCAGCAGCTCAGTGTAGGCACTGTGGTTCAAATTTGCTGTCACCTCAACCAAAGAACCCATTTCCACATAATTAAAACCCCAGAACATCACAGAGGGGGCTGATTTTTGGTCCGGGAGCTTACAAATTCATTGTTTACTTTCCGACACAAGCTTTCATTTGTCTCCGGCCAGCGTTACTGCCGAGCCCTGGTGCGAGTTTGTGCTTTGGTTGAAATCAGGTCGCTCTGTCAAAGCCTTGCCTTCATTCGGAAGTTTCTATTTTCACTGGGAGCAGGGGGTTAGGAGCTTGACAGGAACGGAGGGAAATGACACAACCACTTATTTCAACCATCTGTGCGGCCTGGGCTTCATAGTATTACAGTGCTACACCTCAGGGTGGGAGTGGTGGTAGCGTGCATATGAGCGTGTGGGGCTGGGTCTGGTCTCGGAGCTTGAGCATGCGAGTAGAGTGGCAGATGTTCCAGAAGCTGCTGTAGATACACACATGCAGAACCATTGGGGAAGAAAGCTGTGTGCAAGGATTCTTGGTTGACTTGCCTCTGATGGTCTTCTTCAGCCCTGGAACAGAGATGGAGGCAGACGGCAGCAGCGAGAAGGCTGATTAAAGTCGTCCAAACAAGGCGGATCTTCTGCGATACGTACGCAGTATTTTTAGTTTGCATGTTTGTTTTTCTCAGAGATGAGAGGATTCCTTCGGATCATGAGTGTGATTCCCGGCAGGCTGCTGTTACCCCTGTAGGATCACGAAGGAACTGAGGGACACGAAGATGAACCAATGCATTTTGAGCCTTTCTTTGTTACTTGCCGGTGATTCTCGGCCAGGTGAACTATTATTGAAAGCTACTCAGCTGGCAAACGTGATAGATGATAAGCCAGATGAATTGACAGAGGGGGAGGAAGAACACTGGTCGCTCCTGTTCAAGTAAACAAGAAATATCGATAAAGCTATAAAACTCATTTCCTAAGAGGATGGACGTCTAATGAGTCCTTTTCCGATCTGACACTCCATCCTAATAGATCTTCTCTCTGTGCCAGAGCTCTGCTGAATGCTTGCTCAATCTGTAAGCACTGCTGAGAGTAAGAGAGGGGTAGCCTGATCAGACTGGCTTAAGACTAGCACAAGCACCCACTAGGGCCTGGCCCAAGGGCTCTCAACCATTTCCGCCCCAAGAAACCTCTTCACCAGCGACCATGTTGCCTCAACCTGAAGATGTTACATTAACCTGCTACTGCGGTGTGTTTATTTGTACATATGCACATAATTATATACAGTATACACTCATGATCAATAGAATAGCTGCACCCAGAAGGAGGTGTGGGATTGCAGGTCTGTTGGGAAGGACGATAAAGGTTACCAGGAACAATAAATGATGATAAATTTAGACTGATATGGGCAATATTTGAGCTACTCACACAGAAGTAGTGTCTCTCAGTATGGTGTCGAGCCGCCATGTTTGCTAACGCAACATGCCAGATGTCTCAGCATGGAGTTGTAGAGGTTCCTAATGGTGTCCTGTGATAATCCATCCCATGCAGCTTAAATATTCTCACACAGTTCCTGCAGATTCTGTGGTAAGGGTGGAGGTGGAGTGACACCAGGACTTCTGGACGTGTGACACGTGACAAAAGACCTTTCATCTTGGTGCTGACCATGGTGCCTCCACACACAGGTTCATTGGTCGTCTCCACCAAGACAAAAGCGGGACTCGTCACTGAAGATGACCCGCTGCCATTCTAAGTCACGCCATGACAGTCTAGAACGACACCATTGCAGTCTTTGGTGACGTTGACATAGTGTGAAGGACAGTCGTCGTAACGGTCTGCGGGTCTGTAGTCCTGTGTCGTTCAGCTGGCACTAACAGGATGACTCATGGAGGGCATCACTGCTTGCTGAATGTCCTCAGTCGTGGCTGTTGGGTCATGGGTCAGTCAAGTACAGCGATAAGATCCGTCCTGAGTTACATCACACTTTAATCACTCCTGTGTAGTGCTGTCCCCTGCGCTGCAGTGACACTGACGTAGTGGTGGTGTGTTAGTGTGTGTTGTGCTGGTACTGTCCACTCTATTAGACACTCCTACCTTGCTAGTCCACCTTGTAGATGTACAGTCAGAGACGATAGCTCATCTGCTGCTGCACAGTGCAGTGTTGGTCATCTTCTAGTCCTTCATCAGTGCCCACAGGACGGTCCCCAAAGGACTCTCCTCACAGGACGCTCCCCACAGGACGCTCCCCACAGGACGCTGCTGGCTGGATAGTTTTGGGTGGTGGACGAATCTCAGTCCAGTAGTGACACTGAGGTGTCTAGCAGCACTGCTGTGTCTGATCCACTCATACCAGCACAACTCACGTTGCAGTGCTGAGAATGATCCACTATCCAGTTTATTGGATATTCTATGCCAAAATGTCCATCATTCACGTTTTTGCACAATTTATGCTCTATTTTTTATGTTATATATTGTATATCTCGTGTCCTGAATAAATGGCCTTTATCATCCCAGTGGCCGTCAGTCAGCGTCTCTGCCTTGTGATTGAAACAAAACATTGGACCCAGAAAACAGAAAACGGCAATTCCAAGTGCCCTGTAGAAACAGGAGGACATCTGCCCATAGTCCCTCCACAGGACTGATCACTTCCCAGAGGTCATTATAGCGCTGCCAAAGAGCTTTCCTCTCTGGCGCTCACTGATTGGCCATTCGCATTTGTGATGCAGTCATTCACGGGGGGAAGCATGCAAGCCCTCCTCCTTTGTCCGCAGTAAATGAGAAGGAGATCCAGGATTGTTTCCCTCACTTTTTCCCTTCAGAACATGAAATTGGAACATGAATAATTGAGAGAGAATCCCTCAAAGCAGCGTGCTGGCTTTTTTTAAGCATGAAAACTACACGTCCGTGAAGGTTTTTGGTTGCTGCGGATGTCTGCAAGGTTTATGCCGGACCCCTGACATGCTTAATTTATATTTCACGACTGCCTGTCAATTCTCCTGCTCTAAGCAGTGCGCCGAGAGACAATACAGGCTTGTTTTACAGTGGAACGCTTCTGTATATCATACATGAGGAAACTGCTTATCATGATTTGACATTGGCGCTCAGGCTTGTGTTTATATCTTCTCTCCGTTTGGAATGTCAATTCATTTACACCCCTAATTATACACTCATCATCAAAAGAACAGAACTTCCCAGAAGGAGGTGTGGGATTGCAGTGCTATTGGGAAGGAAGATAAAGGTTACCAGGATCAATAAATGATGATACATTTAGACTGATATGATCAATATTTACTGAGCTACACATACAGAAGTAGTGTCTCTCAGTATGGCGTCAGGCTAAAATGTTTGCTAACGCAACATGCCAGACGTCTCGGTATGGAGTTGTCGAGGTTCCTAATGGTGTCCTGTGATAATCCATCCCATGCAGCTTGAATATTCTCATGGTAGGGGTGGAGGTGGAGGAACACGAGGCCTTCTGGACATGTGGCATGTGACAACAAACCGTTCATCTTGGTGCTGACCACGGTGCCTCCACACACGGATTCGTTGGTCGTTTCCGCCAAGACAAAAGTGGGACTCGTCACTGAAGATGACCCGCTGCCATTCTGAGTCGCTGAGTCCATGACAGTTTGGCACAACACCATTGCGGTCTTTGGCGATATTGACGTGGTGTTAAGGGCAGTCGTCGTGCACCTTATTACTTACCTAATGGCTGTATGCATTGCTGATACTCCATTACCTGCATCTAAACTGGTAAACGAATGGTACGTTCTGGAGCTGCCAAGCATGAGCGTAAGATCACCGCAGCTAGAAGAGTATAAACCCAGCATTGGGTCATGGAGCAAGGGAACTTGCATTCTCTGGAGTAAAGCAAAGGGGAAGGCAAATTTGCCATTAATTCCCCTCATTTCATATATTTCAACATTTAGATATGGTGTATGTAATAACATATATATAATATGATATATTTTTTTTTATATAACAAAGTCAAGAAGTAGAGTCGGTTTTTTTTTAGAGTGTGACAGATCGCCCACCACCTCTTAACCATGTTTCTTTCACTTGTATCCAGCATGAGATGTATTAGAATCATACCTCTTTTCTTAAGCTATATGAGCAACTCCTCTGAATCCACTGTACTTTCACTTTCATACATTTGACTGGATCAGCTTTCCTGTTTCACATCAATGAACAATGTGCCGTTCTGAAATATCCCTCAGTATCCTTTTTGAAGACAATCCATCCATACATTGATTCTGTAGTTTCCACCTCAGAGTCCTCTATTAATAGGCAGTGCAATGTCTATTCATTAAAGAAGAGAACGGGTGCTTTCATTCTTTCAGCAGGATGCAGCTTCTGTGACTGAGTCCTTTCAGATATCAGCGAAAAATGATGCTACCTCGCATCTCATTGCGTATTTTCACTGGCTGTAGTGGACTGGATAGCAAAGGGCTAGTGGGTGTACAACAGAAAGGCCTTTAGGCAACTTGTATAACTCAAAATACAGTGTATCAGTAGCAGAGTCGGTCAGCCCTATGCACTCACTACACACGTTGTGTGGGGCCCTGCAGATTATTCCGCCCCCTAGTGTCAATGCTGCATTTTGTTCACAAGCCAAATGATCTACCAATACAGTGAGATAATTAGGTGTACCATAATCACTTAAAAATTGCCTACAAATAAGTTAAATAATCTTAAACCTTAAACCTTACAACAGTCTCAAAATGAGAAATATAAGACACAGTATATGGACAAAAATATTGGGACGCCTACACATTACCCCTACTGGAGCCCTTTATGACATCCCATTCTGAATCCACCGACATTAACATGGAGTTGGTCCCAGCTTTGCAGCTATAACAGCTTCCACTCTTCTGAGAAGGCTTTCTGCAGGATTTTGGAGTGTGTCTGTGGGAAAGCATTTGCAAGGGCAGTCACTGATGTGGGATGAGAGGTCCTGACCTGCGATGTCCATTTTGGTTCATCCCAAAAGTGCTTGATAGGGGAGGATCAGAGCTCTGTGCATGCCAGGCAGGTTCTTCCCCACCAAACTTCCACCCAACCATGTCTGAATGAACCTTGCTTTGTGCACTGGGGCAGAGTCATCCTGGAACAGGAAAGGTCCTTATCCAAACTGTTCCCACAATGTTGAAAGCATACAGTTCTCCAAAATGTCTTGGCCTGCTGAGGGACTAAGATTTCTCCTCACTGGAACCAAGGGGCTCTAGGCCGACACCTGAAAAAGGACCCTGTAGCATTATCCCTCCTCCACCAAACTCTACAATCAGCATAATGCAGTCAGGCAGGTAACATTCTATTGGCATTCGCCAAACCCAGACTCATCCGTCAGACTGCCAGATAGAGAATTCTGATTCATCACTCTACAGAATACATTTGCACTGCTCCGGAGTCTAGTGGTGGTGCTTTACAATATGCCATCCAACGCTTGGCATTGTGCTTGGTGATGTAAGGCTTGCATACAGCTGCTCGGCCATGGAGCCCATGGAACCCATACCATGAAGCTTCCGGTACGTAGTTTTCGTGCTGATGTTAATGCCAGAGGAGGTTTGAAACCCTGCAGTTATTGAGTCAGATAATCACATGCGTGGCCAAGTGTGAAACTTGAGTGCCTCACAATGACAAACCAACCCACCAAGTTTCATTCCTGCCGGGTTTCTGCTTCTGGGTGCAGCTATATGCACAACTACTATTTTGACAGTGTGTGTAGAAAGTATAGTTCATGATTTTGATCAGCTACAAATCCTGGATCTTCGAGTGAGGACCATTTCTGTGCCATGTTACAGTGAAACCCCAGGAGAAGCCACACTTCCCATGTCGTCGCAACCGCCTGCGTGGTGTGTGAAGATCTCCCGCGAAGTCTAGAACAAAATAACGATTTTGTATGTTTGTTTGGGTGTTTGTACACGTGTGCGGCATGAGGGTGGTGATGGGGGCTGCGGGCATTGAGCAGCGACATGATTTCTCCTAGTACGATTTTTCACAGCTGTGCTCCCAAATGAGCCCACTGTAACATGTTCGGCAAATCCACTCGTGATCTCTCCCTGCGCTTCGACTTCGCTGTGCAGAGTAATCCCATCACTGTGGGCATGATTTCTGCACTCTGTTAAAGTACTTCCTTATTCCATTTACATGCTCCTGGCACGCTCACCAACTACTGCTGCTGCTGCTGCTGCCTCCACCGTCCTTCCAAACACGACTGGCTGCTCGTGAGCTTGTGCATAAGGAAGAGCTGTGTGAAGTGGCTCAGGGATGCGTGCAGCCTACATGAGAGTATCTTTTCTGGGTCAGATAGAAATGTTTGTGCCGTTCCTTGCTCTTATTGGATCAAATTAAGCCCAAACACAGCAGGGCCGTGCTGGAATGTGCTCTAGTGAGATGATATTTCTCATCATATATTCACAGAAAGGCTCTAAAAGAGTAATTATATATAGTGTTTCTCTAAGTGTTTCTCTGGCCTTTCGTGCCTTGACACACTTAACTCTGTGGCTGTAATAACCTGATGACCACCAAGGACCTGAAATGGGACTGCAACATCAGCTCCATTACCAAGAGAGCCCAGCCGAGGATGTCCTTCCTATGGCAGCTGAGGAAGTTCAACATGAGGAGCTGTGGAACTGTCCCAGCAGCTGGTGATACAGTTCCACACTGCCACCACAGAAACCGTTATCGCCACATCCATCACAGCGTGGGGCAGCTCAGCCACTGCAGCGCATCATCGGGTCTGCAGAGAAGACTGTCGGAATTAAACTGCCCACACTGTCGTATCTGCACACTTCCAGAACCAGGAAGCGTGCAAAGATGATCTGTCACCTCCTACCCATCACCTGTTCCAGCGTCTTCCCTCAGGCCAGCGCTTTAGCCAAATGAGGATCAAGAATGAGGAGTCCAGCACTGCACATCCTACACCAGAGGATGGGGTTGATGAGGACCACATGGGAAAGAATCACTCTAGATTTTGCGGCCGCAGGCGGACGTGATCAGTGGTTGAACTGGATGGGTGCAGGCCCATGTGGACCTCTAGTAGTCCTCTCACATCTTCGAGTGTTTGGCTGGCTTTTCATGTGGTCAAGAGGTTCTGATAAGCTGAAACATGTGTTGTAGAGCAGGGAAAACACTAAAGTGGGTAGCACAATGATCGCCAGGATTAAGACTGTAAACTAGTGGTCTATGGTACTGAATTATCAGTATATCGATATTGGGATGTTCACTGACCGCAGGAATGTTTGTAAATCGATTCATACAACGCCCATTCGAGTCTTGAGAGTTTTAGTATGCTTCTTATTAGCTGCAGACATTGCATAACAGTACAATCGGCACTCAGCAAAAGAAAAAAGAAACATGGTTTTATATTGTACTTCTTTATGTGGTTGGTTGGCTGGTATGCATTTAAGGGTAAAACAGCTAACAATCAATGAGACAAGTTGTGCTTTCACTGAAAAAAGGGTCAAATCTTGGCAAATGAGATTATCTTAAATAATTAGGCTCATTACGAGTTTGCAAGTTGTGTTACATGTGGTAGGCTTTGGCAGTGCTAGGCTAACGACTAAGCAGCTGCTGTTTGTATATAATACCGGACTCATTTTCATGCGTTCAGTCCAATGCGCTGCTTACTTGATACCTGGATGTAGCAATATTTATACTATGATTCCTTAATGACCTGATAATTCAGAGGATCTAGTATCATTTGGTGTAAAATGTCCACAAGACAAAAAGTATCCCATTTAAAACACTGTTTACATGTGATCGAATGTTGGAAATTTTTCCCATCAAAGATCAACAGCATTAGCCCCTTTTTGAACAGATTACCAACCAAAGAATGATGCACAGACTTGATTAACATCTTTATCAGCTAATCAATTCCATACTGGTGCATCTGTAAAAATGACCTAACCAATCTCTACATGTTCCCTGTTAGAGGAGAAGAGCCCACACAGAGTTTCAGAGACTGTGGCAAAACATAAATTCCCAGATTTCTGCTGTCTTCTACAGGCTCACATGGGAATAAGTGAGATGGATGCACAAGTGTTGAGCGGTTTTAGGCCCTAAGGCAATACAGCAGTGCTCTAATGCAGTCCTGTTGCTTTAGAATTCAGAAAGAGAAGAAAACCGCATTCAGATGCTCAGTGTCCTCCATAGTGGAAACTAGATTCTAGTATATACCATATATACAGTCACGTGAAACAGTTAGGACACCCCATGGAGTATTCAGTTCTTTTTTTTATTAAGAAATGTTCACATATCAATGTCCAATCTTGTTTATATTCATCTCTGGAAAAGGAAGTGATTCAATTGCAGGTAAACAACAAAAACTAACTTTGTTTTACTCATTAAACAAAATATATTAACAAAAATGCATATTCTAACTGAGAAATAAGACACCCTACCCCCTAATAGCTAGTGTTGCCCCCTTTGGCTGAAGTAACTTCAGTGAGGCACTTCTTGTAGCCATCAACCAGTCTCCGATATCAGTCTAAGGAAAGTTTGTCCCACTCCTCAACACAGAATTCCTTCAGCTGTGAGATGTTTGAGGGGTTTCTTGCATGTACAGCCCGTTTCAAGTCACCCCACAGCATCTCAATGGGATTAAGATCTGGGCCATTCCAGTCCATTTCTTAGTTTTCAGCCAGTCCTTGGTGGATTTACTTGTATGCTTTGAGTCATGGTCATGTTACAGTGTCCAGTTCCGCTTTAGCTTTAGTTTTTTTTACTGATGGTCTCACATGATCCTCAAGCACCCTCTGATACACTATAGAATTCATGGTGGATTCTATGATGGTGAGCTGGCCAGGTCCTGCTGCAGCAAAGCATCCCCAAACCAGGACGCTTCCACCTCCATGCTTCACTGTTAGTATGAGGTTCTGTTCCTGGAATGCTGGATTTGGTTTACGCTAAACATGTCCTCTGTTCTGGTGTCCAAATAATTCAATTTTACACTCATCTGTCCAAAGAACATTATTCCAGAAGTCCTGGTCTTTGTCTGTGTTCTCTCTAGCAAACTTCAGTCTGGCCTTCATGTTTCTCTTAGAGGGCAAAGGTTTCCTCCTTGCACTTCTATCTGATTGTTGAGGCATGCACTTTCACAACAACAGTAGCAGGAGCCTGCTGTAGGTCCTGTGATGACAGTTTAGGGTTTTTGGAGACTTCTTTCAGCATCTTGCGGCCTGCTCTCGGGGTGAACTTGCTTGGACGGCCAGACCGGGACACGTTAGCAGTTGTTTTGAATGTCCTCCACTATGTCCATACTATTTTCAGGACAGTGGAATGGCTGATCGCAAATTCTTTTCAGATCTTTTTAAATCCCTTACCAGACTCATAAGCTACTACAGTCTTCTTTCTGAAGGCCTCAGACCGCTCTTTTGGCTCACCATGGTGTTCACTCTCACTTTAACAGTCAGGAGTTCACCAAACGAAATGTCTGAGGTTTAAATAAGGCAAGCCTCCTTCAAATTGCTGAGTAATGATGTTCTAATCACATGCACCTGATGTGATACACCAGTGTATGATTTTAAGTGGGAATAAATGTGGGGGTGTCCTAATTTATTCCTCACCTGAAATTACATGTTTTAAGAATTACATTTTACAGAAAATTTTAAAAAGTCTTTTCTTCAGTAGTAATTGTTCAGTTAAATTACTTGAAGCTCCCAGTATTGTTAACATTGATATTAAATATCTATATGTTCAAATATGTTTTAAAAAAACAAAACGGATAGGCTTTCATGGGGTGTCCTAATTTTTTAACATGACTGTATAGGTAAATAGATAGATAGATAGATAGATAGATAGATAGATAGATAGATAGATAGATAAGCAGTCTGTGACTGAACCATACTTAATAGTGTGTAATACCTCCACAACCACGAATAGCAGCTGTAATTGGACTGGACAAATTTCTGGATGTAGGCCACATCAATGTTCAGACACTCTTGCATCAAAGAATTTCACAGTTGGTCCATATTTGGTGGATGCCTTCCCCGGCACAATTCCAAGGAGAATTTCCTGTAGACTGGGATTTTAGCCACTGCTGGTANCACCTCTTCTCAATCTATGGATCCCGTCACTCACACACTGCAGGTATTTATAGCCCCATCATCCTCGTGCAGCGCCATCTGCAGGAGCCTGAAGTTACTACCACCTTAAACACACAAGGTGACTTAACTTTTCAGGTGCTGATGTTGGATCATTAGTTCTGGATCGCATCAGTTCATTCCAAAGGTGTTGGATGAAGCTCCAGAGAATGCAGTGCCACTGCTCCATGCCCTCAGTGCTGGTTCATATTCTTTAAGCTGCGGTGACCTCAGACTCATGCATACTCATACTTCAACCACCTTAAACATGCAAGGTGACATAAACACTCCAGCAGCACTGCGGTGTCTGATCCACTCACACCAGCACAACACACACTAACACACCACCACCACATCAGTGCCACTGCAGTGCTAAGAATGATCCACCACCCACATAATACCTGCTCTCTGGTGGTCCTGTGGGGGTCCTGCCTGACCATTGTATGTTGGCATATCATAATCAAATACAAGCAGACATCAAATTAGGGTCTAAATAACAAGAATTCTGACGTACACAGTTATAAGCAACGTGAGCCTTAAAGAATTACCATTGCTTGAACCTCTTACTGTTGCTCATCCTCGGCCGAGTATTAGTCTTATGCTCTACACAATCAGTCTTTGCTGTTCAATCCGCTGCTTAGTTGCTGCTTTGTCCAATTTGAATGTCTTAGAGCTTTATGAAGAAGTGCAGCAATCAGTCCTCAGCTGTTGTGCGTGCACTTCACCGCTCAGTGATTGTAAAAGTTAATCTTTTTGGTGGTCATTTCTTGGTGTTTTTAAGGCAGTGAGTGACAGCAGTGCTGTGACTGTGCTGTGATTGTGTTTCAGGCAGTCATATTTTTACAGTAGGACCTTGTAATGAAGATGATCTGGACTAGTTAAAGGATCATTTTGTAACCAAACGTCTTGTAACTGGGCATGTAGTGATGTATGCATGTCCAGGGCCTCATAAATGTTTGATTCTGAGGGCAATATTCAATACAGTTTTTGATATTTTATGTGCACCTTGCTTCAGCATGCATTTCTGGTGATTGGATCATGTTCAGATTTCACTTGACCACATGAAAAGCCAGCCAAACACTCGAGGACGTGAGGGGATTACTAGAATAGCCTGGGCCTGATTATTAATGCCCGCACCCATCCAGTTCAACCACTGATCAAAATCTAGAGTGATTCTTGCCCACTCACGCTGCAAAACCTAGCAAAGCATTGCCCGCACCTGCCCACTTCAACCACACACCATGCCCATCTGCACCTATCTACCTGTATACCTTGGACTAGAAAACTTGCTGTGGTTGTGAATTATTCAGTACTGACTCATCCATCAAGAGAGCAGTGGTGGACGAAGTACACAAACCATGTAGTTGAGTTAAAGTAGAGATCCCCAAGGTAAAACATTCCTCCAGTGTCAGTAGAAGCTCCTCCCTTTAGACCTCCACCTGAGTAACAGTACTGAAGTCCCCTACCTATATTGCAGATTTGCTCACATCGACAATCACACAGCGGTCATTGAGATCTTCATCACAGAATTTGTTGGCCGTCCCTAGGGCACGTCTGAAACTCAAAGGTGATCGGACATTTTCAGTGTATGCACCAAGACTTTGGAATAGTCTACCAGCTAGTATTCGCCAGTCTACCTCTATCTCAGTTTTTAAATCAGGTCTAAAAACTCACTTATACAAACTTGCTTTTGAATAGTGAGAAACTGTTGAAACTGTGTTGTTTATAGTTGTTCAATATATCCCTTACCTGTGTTTTTTTTTTTTTTTTTTTTACTTACTTATTTTAAACTTATTTTAATATATGTTATTTACTTATTTTAACATGTGTTATTTATCTGATTTCTTTTATCTGTGTTTTGGTTATATGTATTTATGTGTAATCATTAGGTATTTTTATGTACANTGTACTTCAGTATGGAGAGTAACAGGAGCATGATTTATTATGGCTCTAATGTCCTATTATCATTTCTGGAACAAGAATCTTAATCAGCTCAGTGTAGGTGAAGAGACTCTAGTGTCTCTCAGTCCACCAGTCTTTAATAGAAGCTCATTAATTAGTCGTCTATTCAAATGATCATCAGCACAGAACACTGAAGGCAAATAGTTTCTGTTAGCTAGAACTATAAAATAGCTTTTTGCAAACAAACAAAGTTTCGGTTTAAGATTTATTTGAAACTTACAAGGAAAGTTTAATAAAAAAGTAAAAACTTTAAACACGCATTCACAAATGAGTTTTCCTTTGCTATACTGCATCTGTTTTTACGCGCACATAAGCTGCAAGCAACGACAAATTTCGCATAATGTAGTGGAGTAAAATTACAATGTCGTCCAAAATGGAAATACTTCAGTAAAGGACAGATACACGGAAAAACCTACTTAAGTACAGTAACTAACTACATTTACTTCGTTACTGTCCATCACTGCAAGGGAGTGACTGAAATCAACAACGATGGTCCAAAAACAAGACAGAATTTCTTATTTGTATTTGCTTATTGAGGCTGGGCAGCTAAAAACTGCTAGCAGCAGAGTACAGCATGGCATCTAGCACTGCCTTCTTATGGGCGTGAATGAGACATTCCTTTTGTACACATTTCCAGACTCCTAATGTCACAGTTCATCCGCCATCGGTATTCCTCCGGCCCACTAATGCTTCTGAGCGGAAATCACATGGTTTTTATGCGGTTTACGAGTTTGATTTGGGCAATCAAGGGACCCTCCTTCATCCCTCTTGAGCAGCCCAACAAGAGGCTTGTGATTCAGATGCCTTGATCCATGACTGAATATGCTGCTGATGGCATATGATTACAGTCACCTCTATGGCATCGGTGACCTCCCTGACTCCATTGAAGCAGACCGCTCCAGCTCCAGCTTTGTCTTCTGGAGGAATTTATCACGGGGCGGCCTAATTGGAGCCATTTCCACATGTAATGCGATCATCCCATGAGACTTCATTAGGATTCGTGTCTCCCCCCCGTTGCCGTTTAATGCTTTGGTCAGATGCCAGTGCAGCCTGCGCTCCTGACTGAGGCTGCGGTGGTGCACAGCTCCCTGAAGGACCCGAGCAGTGGCCTAGAGCCGAGCCTCTTCCAAAGGCAAGCGAGAGGAGGGAGCTAGGAATACTGCAGAAACACTATATCGGGGATCATTTGACTTTGGAGATGGCAGTATTCCAATGCTGAAATCATTATTTATGATGGGGGAAGATGGAGAAAATACCCATGTAAACAGTTCTCCACTGTCAGTGCTTATTAGTGTCCCACAGCAGGTTGGATGTGCAGCACGAGTTGCCAGTGTGGTTCTGGTACAAAATGATCCTGATGACACAAAATCCAGGGTTAGACTGAACTAAGCTAGCTGAGTAAGCAAGACATCCTACTTCGTAAGACCCCTGGATAGAGATCCTGCTTCATAAGACCCCTGAACAGAGATCCTGCTTCGTAAGACCCCTGGATAGACAACGCTGTAATTAAGATTACACCACATAACTCCAAACTGCCCTCTAATTATCAGCAGTACACAAATTACTCAGTCATTGTTGTTAGTTAGATTTTAATTTTACAGTGCATCAGCAAGCAAGCTGCTTATCCTTCTGGGTCGTGGGGGGTGCTGGAGCCTATCCCGGTGCTCAATGGGCAGAAGGCAGGAAACACCAGGCTGCAAGTGCATCACAGGGCAGACATACATGTTCACACACCTAGGGGCAATTTAGCATCTGACTGTGGGAGGAAACCCAAACAGACATCCAAGAGAACATCCAGACTCCACAGGAGCCCGTTCACCCGGCCGGGGAATGGAACCCAGGCCATTCTTGCTATGCCCTTCAATATAAGAACACAGTTGCTTATTTTTGCGGTCGCATGGCCTTTCTTAAAAACTCTCCGCCATTTTGATGCCGCTGAGTGCCTACTGCACCTAGCGTACGGGTAGCATGCACATCCAATGCGCACAACCGTGCACAACCAATGCACCAAACCGACACAGGACACGCAAGGCAGGCATCATGCATATGCGAACACATAGTTAACAGCAAGTAGCCTCTAACCTAACATTACGCTAGGGGCAGTGTAGGCACTCAGCGGCATCAAAACAGCGGAAAGTTTGGAAGAAAGGCCGTGTGACTGCACACATGTGTCCTTGCCGCTGCACAGCGACAAATATGCTTGTCATACCAGCTGCTGAGAGATCAGTGTAATTTTACAAGTCAGTGTGGAAACTGGGATCTGAGTCAAAACGGACAAACGGAGTTGTCTGCCCTCTAGAGGAGCAGTGTTAACTATGCATGATGGGTGCATCACTTCCCGTCTTACCCTGATGCTGCCATCACTCTGGAATAGGGTCAGTCTGGACTCATCAGACCACGTGACCTTTTTCCATTGTTCCATGGTCCAATCTTTAGGCAACCTAGGCTCTCTTCACCTCTTTCCATCACAGGATGCCCTGTAAGCAAATCCTGGGCCAGGTGTAAACAAGGCCTAACAAGACTAACTAAGAGCTTAGCTGGGGAGCTGTATGCATGCAGTGACTGCTACTGGATTCAGCGTAAGAGCTGATTAGGATGGATAGAATTCTTTAAATTGGATGCTGTCGAAGTTGAAAAACTGCTTTTGTCCTGTAGCTGCCTTATGACCTAGCTTGACTTATTTGACTTAGCTTGAGTTCTTTTGTTCTGCATAAGAAGGATTAAATATAATGGCGCTTAGGACAACTTGGAGCGCCCAGGAAATCCGGTAGTTCATCAAAAAGCTTGCAGCAAATCTTTCTAAATCTTTTGAACTGTCACATGGTGTAGCTTTCTCCTGCGCTGTAATTGTATTGTATTGGCTGCTTTTGCTTGTTCGGTGTCAGAGCCTTTAAGAGATGACATCAGCGGCGATGTTACCGCAGTGAGTTAAGCAGCCAGTCAGGAGTCGGGTTTCACAGCAAAGTCATCCCTCAGACTCTGAACTACTGACACAGCACCTCTGTGTCTGCTGATACGGAGCATCACTTCGTGTCAGTGTTTCCCCCTGTGCTTGCCATTCCGCTCCTGTACCAGGCACATTTCAATGTGACTTTGAGCATGAGTAGATGCGGATGTAAAATGCCAGTAAGTGGTGGAGCATCTGCGCAGTCCTTTAAGGTCAGAATGGAAGTGTAAGTGCCACCGTGTTACATTTCCCTGCTCAGTAAGCACACTCTCGTGACCTCCAGCACGTCTGCGTATGCATGAGAAGGGTTTAATCTCCCCTCTCGCGGCGGATCTGTACTTAACGGCAGGACGATTCCTTTTACACTTCGCTTGTTAGGAATACATTTAAATGCCATCACATATCAAATGTCAAAGCTCCAGCTAATGCCGTGGAGAAGCATTGATGTGTGCAGTCGCGTAGGTCATTTGAAATCCCGATGAGAAGCGACGGTGTTATTTCAAACACGCGTGTCCAAATGGCAGCGATTCATTACGCAGTATTAAAGAGGTCAGGTAACGTCTGCTCTGGTTCATACTGATTGACTGTCTGAGGGAAGAAGAATGAAAAGAATGTAGCGGCCTGAGTGAAAGAAAATCCTGCAGTGTGAAAGTTCTTCCAGACCAAATGGGGGAGGGGCAAGTTTTAAAAAGTGTCCAAAAGTATGTGGACACATATACATTACATCTGTATGGATGTCTTAGACATTACACTCCAAAGCCATAGTAATTAACCAACGACTTTTTGTGTTGGTCATCCTCTAGTCAGGTCACCAGTGGGCACTGGATACTGTCCACAAGACGCTGCCCACAGGATGCTGCCCACAGGACACTGTTGGCTTGATAGCTTTGGTGGGTGGATTATTCTCAGCAATGACACTGAGGTGTCCATCAGCTCTGCTGTGTCTGATCCCAGACATACTAGCACAACACACACTAACCACCACCACCACGTCAGTGTCACTGCAGTGCTGAGAATGATCCACCACGCACATAATACCTGCTCTGTGGTGGTCCTGCAGGGGTCCTGACCGTTGAAGAACAGGGTTACAGAATATACAGAGTATAACTACAAAGAGCTCCTATATGGTCAGTGGAGCTGATAAAATGGACAGTGAGTGTAGATACAAGGTAGATGTGCCTAATAACGTTGCCCGTAAGTGTATAACAGGCTGAATAAAGATGTCCCCCACAGACCTGTAGTTCAGAACATGTGAGCAGTGCATAGTAGGAGCAGAGTGACGTGATTTGGATGTGGTTGGAATAGCTTTCAGAGCATTGGAACATCATTGTTCTTCTTCGCAAGCTAGACAGTCCTTTTTCCTGCACTGACTACCCCTGTGTGACATGAGTGATGCGCCGGTGACTCTACGGCTCACATTCACAGTGTTCAGCAGACCTACATACTGGGAATTCTCACAGATCAGCAAAAAGTTCCACAGACGTTACACTGAATCAGTCACAGGTCGTCCGTGAAGGAGATGGTGTTGATAGCATGTGCGTTTGGTTACCCTCAGCAGTTTTTGGCCTGCAATGGGGCCATCGCTTCGAGCCTAAACCTTCTGAAAAAGGGCCTGTAGCACAGAATGATTATCAGTTTTATATTGGCCATAAATTCTATAATTGGGAGAGGACACAGAGCGGAGCGGTTTCTCTGACGTGTGAGCGAGAATAAGAAACCCCAGTGAGGAGCGGAAATCTCTGTCCGCTCACATGCCCTGCTGTAGTTGAGATGCCTGATTTAGAGCCTTGTATGTTCATAGCTGCAGTGTTATGGCTGCTTTGACAGGCTCGTTTACGTTTATACGCTTTACTTTGTTAGGCTCGTCTGAAATCACATTCCTTTGAATAAGGATGACCTCAGATCATCTCACAGATATAAACGCATGTTCTCTCCATATCCTGTGACATTTCGGAACACAGGCAGCTTTGTCCGCGGCTTCCTCTTTACGCCATGCACTAGTGTTCTCCTATAATACAGTACTGTGCAAAAGTTGGAGACCACTCTGTCATTCATCTACAAGTAGGGATGGGTATCATTAGGACTGATATTGATACCTGCTTATCGAGTATAGGGCTGCGTCTCAGTTGTGTGCTAAGTACTAGCATGCTACATTAGGATGCAACATTGGCTGTATTCGAAATGACATACTACATACTACTTGCATACTAAATCTACCTAAAACTAGTATGTAGTATGCAGCCAGATTGTAAACCTGTAGTGCACTGGAGATCCCCGGATGGTGTTCTACTCGAGTAAGAGTTTGTAGTACACAAGGGAAGCTAACTTCATGGTGTATTGCATCCCATCATGCAGCGTGGCCTCACCAGCTCTCAGCCTGCTTCAGCCAGAGAAAATGGCAGCAGGTAACACTGGGGAGCAAAACCCAGCCAACTCTGAGTATAAATGTGGGTGTAGTGATTGTAGTGGGGTATGTTTTCATCAGAATGAGCCTCAGAAAGTTAAAATATACAGGTCTGAAGATTAATAAAAGATGATCTCGCTTTAGAGGGTCAGTTTTACATAAATACTGATAGCAGCACCGTTTGTTCAATTCTCAGTGCCTGTCCCTGTTCACAAGTATTTTTCAGGATCAGGATAAAAAGTAGTATACCTAATAGTGTGTAATCCCTCCACAAGCACCAATAACAGCTGTGATTGGATTTGGCATGACTGGACAAGTTTCTGGATGTAATTGGTCAGTTGGGTCAGATTTGGTGGATGCCTTCCCTGGCGTTGTACTGGTTGTTCCAGGTAGTCCCACAGATCTTCAAGAGGTTTCAAATCTGGGCATTTTGCGGGCCAGTCCAGATGTGTGAATGCTCCTGAATGTTCATCATGCCAATCAGTCACATTTGCAGCCCTGTGAACGTGAGAACTATCATCTTGGAATACAGGTATAGGAATGTTGTGTTCCTCTGTAAGATGATGAGCAAAAGGCAAGCTCAGTCCAGCAGGTCCGTGTAGGCACTGTGGTTCAAACTTACTGTCACCTCAACCAAAGAACCCATTTCTGCATAATTAGAATACCCCCAGAACTTTACGGAGGGGACCCATTTTTAGTCCAGGGAACTTATAACCGGAACCCCCAAAGTTCACCCACCCTTCAGCCCCGGTCAGTGTTTTTAAACACCCTGTCCACTCACTGTCCACTTTGCTGGTCCGCCTTGTAGATGTACAGTCCAGTCAGAGATGATAGCTCATCTGCTGCTGCACAGTGCATTGTTGGTCATCCTCTAGTCCTTCATCAGTGTTCACAGGACGCTGCCCACCGGACACTGCCCACAGGACGCTGCCCACAGGACGCTGTTGGCTGGATCGTTTTGGTTGGTGGAAGATTCTCAGTCCAGCAGTGACACTGAGGTGTCCGGCAGAACTGCTGTGTCTGATCCACTCACACCAGCACAACACACACTAACACACCATCATCACGTCAGTGTCCCTGCCGTGCCAAAAAAGAGTTCCTATATGGTCAGTGGTGCTGATTAAATGGACAGTGAGCGTGCATATAAGGTAGGTATACCTAATGAAATGACTGGTGAGTGTAACAGTGTAACAGGCTGTATGAAGCTGTACATTGCGGGCCTGTAGTTCAGAACTTCTGTGGATGTTTTCAGATATCAACCAATAGTGGAGCTTGATGTTCACCTCTCTCTCAAAGACAAATGTACCGTGTACCTGATGGTGATCCACCAGGTCTTACTGAGAGTCTACCAGGTTTTGCACGGTTGTTACAGTTGTACACTTGTTTTCTCTATAACTCTTGGAAAAATGAACCAGCTGTACTGAATGGCTGGGTTAGGGTTAGGGTTAGGGCTTTGCCTGGAAATGAAAGCAAATGACGGGTGGTCTCAGAGAGGGTGGTCCCTGACAGTAGTGTGTTTGTTATATTCACCCAGGCTGTGTGTACGCATGAATGCACTTTGCATTTACTGTGCTCAAATTAGTGGCCTAAAATAATGAGGCAAACAGAGCCGGAGCGCATGCATATATACACTTTAATTACCTAAGCCATTAAGGAAGGCATCAGCAGAGATCAATTTGTTCCTGTGGCTTGCGGTAGCAGGTTCAGAGCTAATGACGACATGTCAAAGGAATAATTCACACACATCAACAGTCTGAGTAATTATACAATTAAGAAAACAACAGGGTCGCATTGATGTTTGGCTGTATTAGTAAATTACATGGTATTAGAGCAGAGTATAGTAATGTGGCCATATCTGCAAACTGAATGAGCTCATAAAGGTCTAGTTTTGTGTCCTTTATAGTGGCTTCTGGGCCAAATTGGCAGCACCTGTGCATTACACTACAGCTTCACTACATCGCTAGCTCTCTATCCCACAGAGAAGCTCATAACCACTGTTTCTTCTTTCCCCAGTTTATATGATGCGTCTCTGTACATATGCATTTGAAGAAACATAAAGTGTGGAAGAAAGTAGCGGATTTTGTTGGTGTCTCTTTTTAAGAAAGTCCACTTGATAGCTAGCTGGGTTAGCCACCATGCTAACAGGCCAATACAGTTTGCCACGAAGGCAAGCAGTTAGGTTTCCATATGAATTCATTCATCAATAATAATATGTGCTTTGCAAACTAGAAGCTAGCTTTCCTGGACCTTGCACACACCCACACAACGAGAGTGGTCCCGAACATGCCCACAAGAGGCAAGAAACTTAGGGTGGCCACTTTCATAACCCCAAAATGGAGGACATAATAAAAGGGGGGGGGGGGAGATATTAGAACAGAATTAAAATCATAACCTAACCTATATAACACATAAATGATTACTCACATAATTGGCTGGAATGGATTACATTTATGAGTCAGACGGGAGCTTACTAAGTGACTAGCATTTAGAGGGCTGACCTGCGGTTTGCCAGTCACATGACCTTGATAAACAATGAAATGCAAGGTATGTCTGACACAGACGTGAGCCAATGACGCACATAATATTGTTTGTGAGTGAACATTTTAAACAGCTGAAAAACTGAAAAGAGGACTGTCCAGGTATTGCGCCAGACGGAGGACTGGGAGTTGAAAAACCAGACTGTCCGGCCTAAAACCGGACGTGTGGACACCCTAGACAAGCTAGTGTGAATGTAGGGTAAAAATAGTGTAGCCGTACATTCAAGTATCTCCAAAATGGCAACTTTACAGGAGAAATTTGATATTTTGATATTTGATATTAAGGTAGATGTTTTTTCAGGCTATTTTGGGCCATTTCTGTAGGTCCACACATCATGAAATACACACATGGTGTAAACAGCAGCTGCTGTGTTCAAACAATGCATAAAAGTAAAAATCGACAAAATTCAATTCAATTCAATTCAACTTTATTGTCATTATATCAGTACAGGTTTGCACAGTATAATGAAACACGGTCAGGCTCCTTCTCCAGTGCAGTTACAAGAATATGTGTAGTGCAAATAGACAAATAAGGACAAATAGACAAAGACAATGTGTGCAAACAGTACAGTATGTGTGCAAGACATGTGCAAAGTGTAAGAGCAGTATCAGTCAAGTATGTGGTTGTAAACAGTACAGATATATAAAGTGTACAGTGCAGGTAGGAGAAGCAGCTTAATGTTCAGACAGCTAATTTGCTCGGTACAGATGTTCAGTATATATATAAATATAGATAAATAAGTATGTACACAGCTGAGATGTTCAAGTATAAAGTGTGAAGTGCGGTGCAAACAGTCCTGAGGTATCAGAGCCTAGTGTGTGCTGGGGGGTCTGGCTAGAATCAGTAACAGTCTTTAGTGGTGTGGTCATGTTCTGGTAAAATGGAGATGCATGTTTTTACATTGGACAGCAACTATATGCTAGTTATATGCTACCCTATTTTACCACACACTGGTTTGTCTCTTGTGGGTGTGTGCAAAGCTGCTCTCGTTGTTGAGTGTGCATTTATGGTGGAACAAAAACATTCTAATTCAATTTTATTGGTTTAATGCTGGCAGTGTTTTCTGATTAAGGTAATTACCTATAAATATGTGCTATGGAAGGACATTCAGACAAGGTAGCACCCGGGAGTTAACATGCTACACTGCAAATCATAACAGTGCAGAAGTTTGGTTCAATGAATCAGAGTTGTTCTACAGCCCCCATGCTATTTATACAGTAAGCTGAATCATGGCGAGGTAGATGCATAACCAATAGGTAACTGACCCATGGAAAAATCTGAAAGCCCTTCGCAGCTCTCAAAGGTTATGTTTCCCATTTCAGGGGAAGAAGCAAGATGAGTCACAACATCCAGGAAAAAAAAACTTTCAGAATCTCCTCCACGCGTAGTCGTGACTGGCTTTTCACCCTCGCACAAAAATATACGGCGCTTTAATGTACAGGACACAGCGGGACCCGTGGGATCTGATGGACGTCAGCGAGTGCCAGGCAGTGGTCTTCTGAAGTTTTCTAGCCACGCCGTTTTCTTTTTTAGGTTCGTGTGTTGTTGTCAGCGGACTATAAATGCAATAACACAAATCCCAGGCCTCTGTGAGGGGCGTCCTCAACGCTGCTCTCATTAAAACCTATACGGGGGTTGGTTTCCAACCTTACCACAAAGTCCCCTTGCCCAACCTTGGGTTATTTCCCTATGGTTTAATTAGCAGTGATCAAATTCATGATTATGTGTTTTTGCCTACACACAAGCATGTAATTGGGGACAGGGACTCTGGAGAATCCTCTGAATCAGGATTCCTGCACATCCACCTCATTAGAGGAACTCCACACTCAGCCCCATAGCAGTACAGTAGCCACTCTCATTGTGGAGGGAAGTCAATGGGGAGATTTTAATGGCCATGTGAGAAGCCCCATACTGCAAGCTTAGTATTATATTAACATCATCTTCACTTTGCATATAGGTAAATAACTGCCCAGGCCATGTTATGATGCTCCATACTGATCATACCAAATACTAAGAGCATGTCTGTTTATAGGTTAAGCCCCTTTTTGTGGATGGTAATGCCCCAACCTTTGTCCTTACGTCCCGTCCTGACATACCTGTCCCAGTCTTTACTTTAGCAAACAAGGACCTGACTTTCTTTACATTTTGCATTTGAAGACATTAGTAATCCGGTGCATTTCGCTTCACCAAATTTAATCAGAATATTTTGGTGAAAACCCTGATGACTAATAGCTGCCCCTTCGGAAATCACATTACCTGCCAGCAAAGACCCCACAGGAGTGATGCCAACTCCAACATAGCCTAGTTCAGTTCAGTTCAGTTCAATTCTTTTCAATTCTGTTCACTTCACTTCACTTCACTTAATTCAATTCATTATGTCATTATGCCAATACTGGGTTGTACAGCCAGCAAAGGCCCCATAAGAGTGATGCCAACTCCAAACAGTATTGCATAATTCAATTCAATTCAATTCAATTCAGTTCTGTTCACTTCACTTAATTTCACTTCACTTTATTATGTCATTATACCAATACTGGGTTGTACAGCCAGCAAAGACCCCATAAGAGTGATGCCAACTCCAAACAGTATTGCATAATTCAATTCAATTCAATTCAATTCAATTCAATTCAGTTTAGTTCAG
>CM067486.1:33963705-33988354 GCA_034552555.1 Semaprochilodus insignis | reverse complement strand
TGAATGAACTTTACAAACACAGGAAATATCAGTGCTTTAAATGATTAGTATCACCTTTATTAGGGAAATAAATGCTGTGAGCTATTATTTACAAAGAATGGTACAGATGAAAATACAGCACTTTTTAAAATTGACTTTTATTTTAAGATTTATTATTTGTTTGACTTTTAAATAATGATCCCGCTGACCCATCTGATGATCTACTAATCACAGACTAATCAGACATTTCTTTCTCTACCTTACAAAACTCTGAATGCTTCTCTTATTCTTTCTATTAGCTTATTGTAAACCTTTATCTTATCCTGCTTGTTTTGCTATCTGGTGTTGACCCGAGAAGGATGAGTTTCCCTTTTGAGTCTTGGTTCCTCTCAAGGTTTCTTCTTCTTGCTCTTGTTTTTCCTTTCCTTGTTTTTCCTTGTTGTAAAGCACCCTAAAAATGATGATCATTATAGCCATGGCCTTGCATTTTAGAGCAGGAGGTGAAGCTGCATCCCTGTCCTTCATTGCCACCTGGTGAGGAGTTAGATCCCATTGTTTTGAAGGAAATGTCTCCTACATATCGGGATGAAGAGAGCGCAGTTTCTGATGACATGTGGGTAACATTAACTTCTTTCACTATTTCACATCACCAGTAGGTTAGCGCTGCTTTGTCCCATGTGCTAATGTTAGTGATAGCAACTGGTTAGTGTCACAGCAGCAGTTGCAGTGACAGCGTGTTAACCCACAACCCAATTAACAGTATTAGTCCTGTGCTGTTGTTCACAAAAAAAAAAAAAAAACGGTCCAGTGCTAGTTCAGTGTTAATTATCTAGGGACTCATGAATTTGGAGGGGGGTTCTGAGGAAGCACTGAAGAGAAGGGAGTGTTTGCTATTGAACTCAAATATCAATTATTGTTCTGCAGAATAGCTAGGAACAGATTTTTAATGATCTTCAAGTGATGCTAGTCATGTACATGTGCTCAAAATTAGTTGCAGCTGTCACTACTAAAACATTTAGTAAACATTCAGAAGTGTCATAGTTGTTTTGATAGTGGCAAAATGGAATGTTCAATCATGTATTTAGCTAATTAAGACATATATGTTCATTCAAAGCTAAAGGATTTTAGTCAAAAGTCAGTTTAACGTCTTCAGTGTGTTTGACTGACTTTGAACCAGTTCTGTAGCGTGATCCATACAGGCAGTTTCACTTTCTCTATTGTTCAAGTTTAAGTTCAAGTTTCAGGTTTATTTGTCATGTGAGGACATTCATGCATTGAAATGCTTGTGGTACTAACTAACCATACCAAATAAAAGAGATATATTAAATATACACAAAAATATACACAAAATATACACAAAAATATACACAAAATACAGAATATACAGAGACATGAGGACCTGTATAGACATACTCTGAAATGTACAGTATATTAAACAAGGATAATCTGAAAGAGAGGAAATATATATATGTATATGTACTTTTAAAGTGACTTTATATTGTCTATAGCAGTGAAACCATATATTGATTTGAATAAGTGCCAGAGTGAAATGGTACTGGTGAAAGGCAGCTTGTTCGGGAACCTGAAAACTGTTCATTAGCCAGTTTGTTCTAGCCTGGATGCTGCGGTACCGCCGTGTGCTAGGTGGATACTGTCCAACTGGATCTTTTGGATTTTCCTCAGGCAGCGGGACTGGTAGATATCCTGTAAGTCTGGAAGTTTGTTCCCTATGATGGATTCTGCTGTCCTCACCACTTTCTTTAGGGCCTTGCGGTCGTAAGCAGTGCAGCTGCCATACCAGGCATACCAGGTATTGTGGTGTAATACTGTAGTGTATACATGTAACGAAAGGCTTTTTGGTTGCTTCTCCTAAATTCTCCTGATCCTTCCTCCCCGCATTTACAGGTAGACGCGTCTAAAAGCCGTGTAACGAAGAGGGGGCGGAGTTTCCCGGCATTGTGGGATGGCTGGTCTGAATACGGGTGGGAAATAAACGCGGCCCCTCCCCCTCGGCTGCTTTACTACAGAGCTTATGCTGCGCTGCAGTGAGTGAGCCACACACACACACACACACACACACACACACACTCAGCGCTGCTCTATCGAAGTTGCAGGCGATCGAGCCTCACACTTCAGAGCTTTACTTCGCTTCCCCGCTCACATAGCCGCTCTGGTTCCGTCCACGCTGGATTAGTGATCGGTTTCTCGATTAGCTCGAACTTTATTTCTCGCGGCGGATGAGCTTGCGGACAGCATGAAGCCGCGCTATGGCGAAGAGGGGTAAATCCGTGGCGAGGACGCTGGAGGATCTCACGCTCGACTCGGGCTACGGCGGAGCCGCCGACTCGTTCAGGTCGTCCAACTTGTCCCTGTGCTGCTCCGAGGCGCACGCGCCCCACGCGCACGGTTGCGGCGGCAGCGGCGGCGGCGACTGCTGCTGGCANGCTACGCCAAGTGCACGCGCTACGAGGTGCAGAGCGCGGCGCGCATAGTACTCTCATGGACGCTGTCGGCTAAATGCGCGGCGGCGGCGCTTGGCGCGCTCTCGCTCTACAGCATGAGCACGGAGGACGGGCACAGCCGCGGCAAGTCGGAGCGCTGCGGGCTTTCGCTGTCTGTGGGACACTTCTTCCGCTGGATGGTGGAGAGCAACGTGGCCGTGAGGGTCCACGAGCACGCGGCCATCTACCTGACCGCGTGCGTGGAGAGGCTCTTCTGCGAGTTGTTCAGCCGCGCGCTCCGAGACGTGGAGAAGGACAACGGAGTGCCCACGTTCACGCTGGAGGCCTTCGAGCAGGCCATTAATAATGACTCGGAGTTATACGGTCTGCTTCAGCCTTATCAGCACCTCATATGTGGGAAAAACTCCAGTGGTAAGTGGCCTGAGAGAAGCGCTCTCCTGTCCAGCAACAGGTTGAATAGAGCACACTGTATGTATTAACCCCAGTGAACTTGAGTTTGTCACCAACAAGACAGTAGGGATAGATACAGTACAAAAAGAAAGGTTGTGGAGAAGTTTATGCACATGTAAACATGCTTATGCATCAAACATTCACATTATAGGCCTGTATGAATGCATCATATTTGCCCTAACAAAACCTCGTATCTCTATTCCTGGTCTTATTGTGGACCATTTCTATTGGCCCCCCTCATTACAAACAATGTTTTGACAGCAAATGTATATATACAAGATCCTGTCTGTTTTAGGCCACTCTTCACAAACTGGATGCACTTTTCAATTAGAGCTCTTGTGTGCCTGTTTCAGCATTCCACCTGCTGCCCCAAACTTGGAATTATGATTGAGGTCTGGTGATTTTGCTGTCATGGTGTTCTATCATGTCTGTTAAATCATTTTTTGACATCGTAGAACATGTCAGTGTTGTGTTCTGCTCAGACATGAAGCACAAAGTTTGTGGAAGAGTGGGCTAAACAGGATAGGAGACTTGTATAATCCTACCTGACAGGTTTACTCTTGTATTTAAGGTAACTGGACACTTCACAGTGTTAAAGAAGAAATGAAGCTTGCAATTAAGTTTTTGACTGGGGAACTAATGCCTACATACACACGTTATTATATAAGCATGTTGACTTCTCACACATACATATGTGCCCAAGCACTACACTAAAATGCCAATATAACAATATTATGTTCTTGTGTTTACTTACAGCTTAAAGTTCAGGAAATGATCTGCGCTAGACACATAAACCTTTTCACACATTAGGAAACACTTTAGCTTGCAGAGAACTTTCATTTTCTCCTTTTTCAAGTCCTCAAACTGAATAAAGTGGAGTGACCCACTCTGTGTGTTGATAGACCTTTCAAGTCACCCTACTATTATGTTTATCCTGCTAAATGATGTTTTGGGCCAATTGCCCAGGCACTGACATCATCTGTGTATGTTGCTTTAGCCCGCATGAGGATGTTTGGGCTGAAGTCCAAGGGCAGATACTGGGATAACACTGACTTGGTTTGGTCCTTGGTTTCCAGGCGGTGTTGGGATTCGAGTTTGAATTAGGTTTGAATTGCGCCTCAGTTTGTGTATGGTATGAGTACTTAAAAGATTTCATGGCTATCGTTGTTTCAGTGCAGTAACCACAAGCATTGTTTGTGGAGCCTTTTCTCTCATCATGTGGAGTTCAGTGCTCACAGTGTTTATGAATGCGATTTGGGGTTTGTAGAAAACATTTTAAGCAGACCTCAATCTTTCATTTGGGTCTGGGTTTGACATGGAATGGAAATGCCAGTGACTCAGTGTCCTTAAGGTTTTGTGGCTCACATCTCTGTGTCAAGGGGCCTGTGGTTTCCCCTCTGTGGAGGATGACATAATCGAGTGATGCTCCCTCCAGTTAAGCAGCAATTCTTGGCTAACCTTCCTGCAGTTCTTGCACAACGTTATGTTTGACGACCATAATGTGACCATAATCTTAGTGGGCCAGATGATGCCATAGCAGCCTTTATGTATCTTCAGGCTAAAGTGATGACTGCTGATGAGCCCTCTCTGAGTTGTTGGAGATGTGCTTTACTCTTGTGTTTGCGTTGATACTCCAGAATGTACACAAAAATAAAATGACCCTGTTGTATCAAAACCTCATAATCTTACTTTTTACACCATTTGAAAATGACAGCTGCCCTTTATATTATGTGTACATGTTTACATTATGTAAACATGCGCCAAATATTACATTATTTATTTATGAAGTTATGTTTCTGGTGATAAAGGGTTTGTTTTGACACTTCAAGAACGATTTGGGAAATACCTTTAGCTGTGATTTCTTATTAGTACTGTGGCTGACATTTAAATCGTGATTATTTGATGTTATTGAAGGTCCAGGACTATTTTTGGCTGAGATCAGCACGCTTCATTTTTTATGCTTGAATGATGGATGCTAGTCATGGCTGTGTTGTCACGGACAAAGCACATAGGTGCTTGGTTGCTTCTGATTGGTCCAGCTTTACTGGCAGTTCACAAGTTATCTGTAATTATGGTAAATGTATTTACTTAAAACATATTAAGTCAACATTGTTCATGATATAGAGTGCTGCTCAGGTGTTTTGAAACTTGCCATTCAAATTGCAAGTTAATCTTTCAGCTCTACTCAAAAGAAAAACAGTGGTCCCACTGTGTTTGTTGGTCTCCTTTAGTATTGGGCAATATGACAATCTTTATGTTATCTTTTCTGAACATATCATGGATATCATAATGAACACTGACCAACTGTATTAACTTAATAAAGCAGGGGATAATAAAAGCCTGTTTATGTGGATTTACAGCACAGTATGTGACATAATGAAGTCATTATAAAATTAAAATTCATTCATAGTTGTTCATAGCATTTTGAAATTGTCACTGTCAGTTCTAACTTATTAAATATAAGAAAAACAGAATACTGTGCATTTTGAGCATCATGAAAATGTCGTCAAGTATCTTGATAGTGTTTTTGCCATATTGCCCATCCCTAGAACCTTATAGATTTCTACAGATGCAGTGAAACTCCCTGCAGTGTCAGCAGGGTTTAAATTATGATACATTTGTTAGATAGTTAGTTGAATGCCAGTTCAGAATTAGAGTGCACCATCCAAATAGTTTAGGAGAAGTAAAAGAGCCACCAAGAAAGCACACCACCAAGTTTCTTGCTGAAGAGCAGTTTCTTATTGGGCGAATCATATACCGTTATCCAAGGCATTTAAAATCGACTCTGACGTCCCTCCAAAACAAGTTAAACTGATTACAGCTTCAGCCACTCATTACTGGGGTGATGGATTGGACCACTGCTGCATATCTTATGTGGCCGGTGATTTACATACTGTAATAAACAAGTTATGCAGAGATTGCATCTCTCTGCATGCAATCTAGATCCCCAGGGCTGCTGGAAGATTGGGGCTGTGGTGGCCCACACTTTCCTCTGCTCCTGAAGGCAGATCATATTGCAGATTTCTTTTTTTGTTCTTGTTGCTTGATGGTGAATAACCACAGCACAATGAGTTCATAGCTTCGGGTGAATGTGTGCTGCTGTGTTGGTGACTGTTTTTGTTTGGAATCTGCACTCTTACACAGAAGCTTGAATGAATATGTGTTAATGTTTAAAATGTGGACTGTAATGAAACATGTAGGCTTCCTCCACCTCGCTGCAGTGTATGTGGGGGCTGAGGTGCAGATGCAGAGGTGGGCAGCTTGGCGTAACAGGTCTGCTGTGGAGCTGTGTCCGCTCTGTGCAAGGCACTGAAGGGTGTGTGTGTTCTATGTTAGGCGGTGTAAGATCGTCCATGCATGACACAGCTCTGTGGTTGTACCAGGCTGCCCCAACACCGGGGTCTGTAAGGGCTGTTAATGTCAGTGTAAGAATGCAGGAACCATGGCCTCTGTTATTGCTGACATATCCTGTAGCAATTTGCAGCAAACTCATTACTCATTTGACAGTATGCAGCTGAGAGCAGCACACATAACACCATGGATTTTCCATCTCCCGGCCTGGAGTCATGTGCTGTGCTTAATTACTATTTTTGCAAGTTGGGCTCCTCTGTGGACTTTGTGAAGCACTGTACTAACTAACTAGCAGAGGGACACATAGGATTGTATATTCTAGGATTCTATAATAGTACAATAAAGGTGCCAAAAAGGGTCCTTTGGAGCGATGCCCTAGAAGTACCACCTTTTGCTTCCCAAAGAACATTTCATTGGGTGATTATTTGAAGTATCAACATATAAATACATATAAATGAGACGTGTGAATGTGAAGAACATTTTCTGAGGCTTAGACAACTTCCACATAATGTTTTGGTTCTACATCGATTAAAGGCTGAAAGAGACCAACTTTCATTTATTTCATTTCCTGCCAAAATGGCTATTCAAGTTATTCATATTTCAGCACCAGGAAACATGTATTTAACAGAGATCACCCAAAGATGAAATCTTTAAGTCGTGTCTATCTGTATGGTGAGTTTTGGTGGTCTACCAGGTCTTCTTGAACTTCTGGAAACAGTTGGAAACTTCTGTAATAAATGAAGGGTGGTTTTGCACAGTACTGGAGATTCAAGCCAAGAACCATGTATAAACCACATTTAAGAATGTATTCTACACTCTGAGATCAGTATTTCAAACAGATCACAAGAAATATGTCTCCAGACTTGATGGTCGTAATCATTTTGAAAATAATTTAAATGAATTTTTTTTAGTAACAAATTTGACGTTAACTGGCGAGATCAGAGGCATTGGACAAGTGTTGTTCTAAATACATCATTTCAAAGAGCTCTTGTCCTTCAGGGTTTTTCACTAGATTTGGTAAAATGACAACAGGTGACAGCATCTCTGTGAAACTAGGACTAAAACTGTACTCTGCTAAGACAAATAGACAACACAAATGCAATTACAGTGAGCAGATTGTCTGGTCGGATGCTCCAATGTTTTTAGGAGAATCCTGCCAGACCTGACTGACTGTGAGCACTATTCACTTCAATAGGAAGTATCGGCTGACCAACATGTGGAAACATGTGAGTTTCTTCACCCTAACATGGTATCATACTCTAGGGACATTCCAGTATTAGCTGTGGCTGACAGTTGTGAGTATCAGAGGAACTGAGCACGATTACAAGAAATACCCTCTCTTTTGCATAATTCCAACCCCACGCAGACCACGATCAGCCTTGCTGGTCACAAGATTTGGCACAGTAGCATGTGAGCTGTACAGTAGATTCTCCCCTGCAGACATCTGGTGGCATTTGTGAGAACGTGCTGGAGCTGAGCAACAGAAGGTTCCCAGCGTGAAGTGGCAGGTCCTGACAGAGGGGAATGCATTATTACTGTACTGTGAAAAACAATGAGCCGTGCATTACACACTGTCTCTCTCTGCACATTCGGAGTAAACAGACGTTTATGCTTTGTCATGCATGTTTTTGAATGCACATGCCATGGACACATTACAGCTCCATGATGTAATAAGGTACTAGTGTTGTATTTGTATTCAACGTATTCTGATAATGCAGGAAATCACATATAGTTAAAGGAGGGGTTCATCAAAAAATCTGATTGACACAGTTTCTCTCTTATCACAAACCTAATTAATTAGTCTGACATTTGTTGCTTTAGTTTAGATCTGACTTTAAAAATCACAAATCTATGGCAGGGGCTGGTCTTCGAGAGAGGTGGCTAAATCAATTTGCGTAAGTCAGATTTTCACTAAACCCTTTGTTTGAAAGAGCAGTTTGTAAGATTGCGCAACTTGTCCAAGCAATAGAAGCAGCATATCACTGCACAGTCCATCCTTCTCTTTCTTCAATTCTTATCAGTTTAGAAGAAATGTTGCAAATTTAGCATCAAACTTTATCCCTTTGTGGAAAATAACACCACTTTTAACTTTTGTTTTGTCTTTATTTTATATCTTTTTTTTGTTATAGGCTTCCAGAGAGCGGGTGACGTTGGTTCTTAAAGGGTCATTTGCCAAGAGTTTTAGCAATCATTGTGTTTACTCTTCCTTTCTTTGGCTACCTGTCCTTAAAATGATCTAACCAGGAGGAGGAGCTTCAGTATGATTGGCGAGAGATTAGAAAACACTGTCAGGGCAGTGATACTTCTTCATCCTCTTATGTTGCACTGAATAGACTCAACGCTACAGTGACTCACTATCATTTCTTGGGGTACAATGTGGTATTAAGAGACTAGCACTAGGCGGGGCTAGCAGGTTAGGATGCTAATTATAGTAGATATCTCTGCAAGATGACACATAGACATCTTTAACATACCATCACAACAGTCATTCACGATCTGCTGATAACTGTAGTTAATTCTGGACTGTTTAACATTAATATCTTACATATTGCATTGTTTGTCTAAGAAATGCACTCAGTGCACACCCACCAAAACACTCATTTGGAGCTATAGTCAAAATGCTTACAGAATATGGTAAAAAATATCATGTTTGGCTAGAGGCTCATTTGCATATTTGTTTGTAACACCAGCATTATCCAGGTCACACTTAACAAACAATATATTATGTAGCACAGTGATCACCAACCCCAGTCCTGGAAATCTACCTTCCAGGAGAGTATAGTTCCAACCACAGTCTGCCTCACCTGCTCCCACTCATTAAGTACTACAGAAGTTCCTAATTTGTGGGATTAGATGCATTAGTGTAGGTGGGGGCAACATGTTCATTGCAGTTTGTAACTAAACTCTGCAGGAAAGTAAATCTACAGGTTGGTGACCACTGCTGTAGCCAAACATTACAGATAGTGAGTAAGCACTTTGTAAGTGCTTACTGTAAGCCAGTTTACATTCACTCACTTCAAACAGAATACGTTTGCAAGCTGCTTTGCTATCAGCAGTCATAACCTCCTTGTGTTTGGCTGCTGGCTGCAGGGAGATTACCAGCAATCTTCACTGCAGCAAATCCACCGCACGGGCCACGACATGTCACATAAATGACAACACTGACAAGCAAGTTTGAGCTGGAGGAGAGAGCACATTTCCTCACTGCAAAACATCTCCAATACAGAGGTTATCACAGGTCACCAGTGATAACAGATCAATGGAGAATGGGGTGTATTGGAAAGATTCAGTGGCAATGCAGCGAGTGATAATGTCAGCATTGGATTGTGTCAGCTATTGACAATGATTGTGCCAGTTAATCCTCAAACATAGTTTACACCAAATATGCAGCAACAAGCTGACCGATTAATGTCAACAAGAGGTCAAAGGGCTAGATTTAACACTCTAATACCACATCCCTTTGTAAGCTACAATTTCAGCTTCACAGTCTGTAGTTGTTCTAAATGCTGTATTAAACGAATAAGCCACAAGAGGCTGTGCATTACAGTGGTTTTGCCATGATTAAGAGGGTGTTGTAAACAAAAAACAAAAACTACTCAGTACTGTAACAGCTATTCTACAACTCAGCATAACTTCACAACCACAAAGAACCAGGTGCACTGGTGCACTGGTGGGGATGCACTGGTACAACAGGGGTTTGTGCCAAGCCTGTTACTTAACTAAGGCGCTGGAAAAAAAAAACAGAATATTTTTCAGTGATTTTGAGTTAGTGATTTTGAGTTAGCGTGTATGTCTATATATTGGTTATTAATGTTCCTAATGTCCTCATTGTTAATAATGTTAAACCTCAACTAAAGCTGTTGTATGTTAAACTGATCATCCACTCCGATAGCATTACCATATCTCCATTGCAAATAACCCCACTGGAATGCTTGGGGTTAATTTTCAGTTATTTAATCCTGAGCATGCACCAGCCATTTATTTTCGCTGCAGTGATTAAAGAAATAAAAAGCAATTTTATACGCCTTTATTTCATCTGCTATGATAATGCTAGCTTGCTAGTTATGCCAGAAGGATATGCAGAAAGCAAACTTTTTCCCCACAGAATTCTTCATTCACTCTCTCTTAATTTCTCTTTCACAGCAGTAGCGGGAATAGTAGGACACTTTCGCACTTCTAAAGGTACCTGGACCGTATTCAAAACATTTGACATTGCAGTCATGTTCTATTGATGGCCTTTTCATCAAAGGTGTATACAACAGATTTGACCTCCTTTAATATACAGACATACTATACTGGGTCAGCTTCAGTTCAAGTGCATTATTTACATATCATGAAGCACACCCTAATTTACATAGGGACGCATTCAAATTACAGCATTCAGCAGCTTGTGAGCCAATGGGTGGGACATAGATTTCGGAAGTGCTGGTTGGTGGTACTCGGTGAGTCATATACATTTCTACCAATCCAATAATGCTGTGGGTGGAACATGGGGCCAGAGTACAGAAGTGTGTTTTGTTGACCGTGGTCACGTCAGATATGTGCATAAATAACACAAGCCACTTTATTGCTTTAAGAAAGCAAGTACAAATACCGGTTCTGATAATCAGAAAATACCGGTTCTGATTATTGATCATCCTCATAATTGGTTGACCGCTACTGTTTATAGAAGAGTTGTGCTGTATTTTGTGGCACCTGCAACGTAAAGGCTAGCAAAAAATAGCACTTGATTGTTTTGCCTGTGTTGGTAGTTGGATAATGGCAGATTTCAGCGTTTTTGTGTCAGCATGACAAGCATTCATGTTACTCACAAAGACCCGCGTCTGATGTTGGAGTAAGAACAGAAATGGAAATCTCTCTAAAATGATGAGTTCGGTCTGGCACATACACGCAACTGAACAAACATCATGACAAGCACACAGATTGAAGCAGACCATCCCCCAATTACATCTTTATACTGGACCACTGTGTGTCTTCTGTACACACAGGATGGGATTGCTATTTTGATGCTGCTGATATCACCTTCCTTTGTAAGGAACGGAGAGAGGTGGCCTGCACAGAGAAACAGAGAAAGAGAGCACAAGGTATTAAAGAAGAATCTTCGGTACCGTTTTCAACATGCCTTTTACCAACTTGGCCTCATGATTCAGAAGCGTGTTGAACCAAGCCCCTCAGAGGACATGCACTGTTTGGCGAGGGGAGGGTTTCACATACCCTTGGCTTGGCCAGCCTAAGTGAGCCCTATTAGCAAGTAAAACTTGTAATGCAAATTGAGACATAACACATAACGTACATAAACTTTGGGAATCATTTTCTGTCTTCAGCTTGAGCTTTAGAAAGAGAACTTTGGTGCATTGTTCTTCTTTTTTGTTGTTGCTAGCTGCACCCTTAGCTTACCCTTGTATAGCATACATAAGAGAGTTCTACATACAGCACAGTTCAAACACTAAACGTTTTTACACTAAAGGATTTTAGAGCATTTTATAATGTATCATCATGTCAACTTAGTCTGTCAACCTTCAAAGCGGTCATCTAACATACCTCACTCGAGCCTATACAGTAATGGAATGACCCTTAAGTGTCAGGAATTCCCCCAAGGGCAAATAGCAATGCTAAGTCAATGACAGTATGTTTAAAACTGTATGGAAACGGAGAGAGGATTTTTGACCTGTTACACAGCTGTGACTGGTATGGAGCACACATGTGGATGTATGTGTCTTTAAGGTATGTTTGTGGTGGGATCAAGATGTCTCTGGTACTGCTGTAGTACAGACATATGGGAATTTCTGCAATTTCCTGTTTTACTTTCAGCATCATTATCACATTATGTGCATGTGCAGTAGCCATGTCAAATAATGTATAATGCCAAGTAATGGATTCAATCAAATTCATTTTGCTACAGATCTTTAGCTTTTCGATAAAAATGATAAACTTGTATGGTTCTCAAGTCTGTCTGGTACAATTCACTCCAATTTAACAGCTCTTGGAGAGAAGAGCAGTCACAGCGCTCACCTGCTGTTGTGTTTGATGCTTTAAAAACAGCTCCATAGTTTTAAAGTTCAGGACAGGATGGTACACACTCCTGAAAAGTCTTCAGAGTAAAAAGTAAGTTTTCAGCTTTTTCTTATTAATATTATTTTTACATCCTATGCCCCTTCAGAATCACCCCAGTCACTCTGAAATAATTTATTCTTTCCAAATAGAGCTTCTCAAGCCATTCCTGTACTTTTATATAGCAATATGTATTTCAGAAAAAAATACTGCAGTGTATTGTTCAGTCCTACTTCAAACCTGAACATAAATGTGTGTGGAAGCTGTCATGGGTGATTTGCACAAAAAAGCTGTGTTATATGTGGGAATATGAAATGTGGCTTGCACACTGACACTGTGCTCCTCCACATTACCATATCCCTCTCAGCGTTAAAAAACTAGATATGCCTGTGTCCTGACCGACCAACCCCACCCCACCCCCCCACCCTGGCAGTGCCTGTTTTAGTCTTTTCACTGCTCTAACATTCATTTGAAACCCCGTGAGGTGGTATTAATTAGCTGATGAGTTGAGTCAGATGTGTTGAGAGCAGGGAAAACTCAAAAATGTGCAGTGTAGCAGTACTCCAGGACCAGGGTCGAGAAATACTGTTTCAGATTGATTGCCACGACTTCATCTTATACGGCTGGCATATGGGATACATTATTTCAAGGTGTGTGTCTCTTTTTTTTCTTTTTTCATGACGTTCTTATTACAAACACATGCTCCTGCCTGCATAGACCTTATTTCATGCAAGAAGCTCATTCCTTTTTATTAAATGCAGTAAGTAAGCTGATGTTGGAGAAAAGGGTTTAAACTGATAAGGAGAAGATCAAAGATGCTTCACAGTATTTTTTAAGTTGAACTCAGCATGAAAGTTATTAAATGAATGGACTAAATCATAAATAACCTTAACGCGGCTCCTTTTCTTTATTGAAAGTATTTCAAAACGTGACGTTGACTCCTCTGCCTATGCAGTTCATTCATTGTCTTTGAAAACCAACACATTTGCATATTGTTGTTAACTTTACTGGAGTAAGTAAAACATCCTTTACATTTACCAAAGATTTAACAAAATTGTATTCCAAGTCGTTTCCGTTCCTCCATTCTTTATGATATTTTGACACAGTTTCAAGCCCAAGTGGCATTTTCAAATCATGTGGAAAAGAAAGACAAAAATGATACAATGATACAAAGACACATGGTTCTGAGAGTGATGATATATCCACCTACTCTACCTCTAGCAGCTCAGATCAGCCATTCAGCTTGAAGTTAAAAGGAGTGTTTCAGCCCAGTCTGCTTTCTGGATACAGCAAAATACAGGGCATTCATCAGAACACAGGTCATTTAGATATATCAGGCATATATAAAGGCACAGTAAAAACAAAAAAAGGCCACTTTATTCTGAGGGTTATAGAAAGGATGTAAAGCAGTAATTAAAATGAATTATGAATGTTTTGGTACAAAAAGTAGGGAAAATAATTTGGTACATAAATACCAAAAGTAGGGAAAATAATTTAATACAAGAAAAGCATATATTTACAGCAAGTTATGCATCCTGAATGTTTTCATGTGAAAAGAAACCGAAATGACTCAGGCTCAGAGTCTCAGCACTAGATACTACACCTTCATCAGTTAGCAGTTAGGCAGCCTGTCTGCAGTGTAAAGTACATTTTTAAAACTGGCAGAATACCCCCATAAACACTTTGCTTTTCTCTCCTGCCAAGATCATTATTTGCCAACACTTTCCCATAAGTTAACATCTTCACCCTAATCCGTGGTGGCACTGAATAGAAATGCACTTATTAAAAGACTTCGGCATCATATTCCCATCAGACTCGGCGTGTGCACCAGTGTGTGTATATGTGAGGAATTTAGCCATAGGGAGTGTTCCGTAACCGAATAATTAGAATATTCATATTGTGTCCCGTGGCGGCAGAGGTGGAAGCATGCCTGGCTGGGTGGTTGTGATTAAGCTGACGGATGACCGACTATGAGACGTATGCAAGCAGTGAATTCATTAAAGCCAAAGATGCTAATGAGCTGCAGTTTTTGAGGCTCTACTCAGGAGAACACACCTGGACTCTGGTTTTGTGTTCTGGAAGGTGGTACGTTCCCATCCAGGGAAGATCATGAGCTCTCCTGATGTGTCTGGACTATTTCTTTTTTAGCCTGCCATTTTCTGAGGAGACTCTGAAGCCAGCATGATGGGAAGAGATGAAATAATAGTGTACCAGTCATTTCTTTGTAGTCATTACAAAAGGACAGGATGCTTTCAATTTCTCTGTGCCTAGGAGATTTTTTCCTTCATTTTCCTGTGAAACTTTAATGCCACGTTTAGTGCAGGCTCTTGGTTTTGCACAATGTGAGTGGCCCCAAAGTCTGAGTTCTGAATGGCTTATGTAATTTGAGTGGTTCAGGTGCCTTGAACTAATAGGGGAATTATAAGAAGGGACCTACAGGCAGATGGTCGGGAGTCATATTGTGGCCGTTAATCACGCACTTGACCCCCTAAAAGCTAATACGATTTCACCCCCGCTATTCAGATTTAAATGAGGCTGTTGCATGTGACTACGTGGTATTTCTGCTTAGTGTGACTACTCATCATTGGAATAGTTGCTCATATAGGGGTTCTGTGATTGTGGTTTTGGCTGTAGGTATTAGTGCTATAAGAATTCTTCACAATTAAATTGTAAACTCTCATTCTCAGTCATTCACAGTGATTGAATGATTGTATGTTCCATTCCAGTCAGAATTATTCACAGTGGTGGTGATAACAGGGCTTCCCAGGGGTATTTTATGTGACCTTCTCAGGGGACGACATCACTTGGACATTCTGCGGGGGTGGGGTGGTGAGGTGGTGGTGAATGTTTTGTGTATTTTAAAGTTGCATCAATCTGGTGCACTTTGAGAGCAAAATCAAGAAGAAGTTGGCTCTATGAAGAACTTTCACTGTAAACAATTTTGTGCTTTATTGATTTGATTGATTTAAGCACAACCAGTAGCTTCAACTTGATTAGTAAAAATTACGAATAGCCTAATGTTACATGAAAAGCCACTGACAATGGTTGCGCTGTCAGAGGACATGCATGACGTAGTCTTTTATGTTTGCCATCAGGCCAGCCACAGCAAACACCTTCACAAAGAATTACATCTCAGAAATATCACAGTAGCTCTGGTTAGAGCATGCAGGTGTATTTTGATTGATGCCACCAGATTGGTTAGCAGGACTGATTATTTAACAATTAAGAGTAGTAGTAAATATGACATAAAATGCATATATTTAAATTATATAACATTCCTGCCAACACCATTATAAGGAAATCTGAGTCAGCATCTTTCTCAGCAATGAACCGATCAACATCAAACCTCTCTGAATGAATGCTACATATCAGCCACTGAGATGTACAAAATGTAACAAGGAAAAAATCCTCTTTAATTATCTCTGTTCCCAAATGCTGTTAGGAACAAAGGAGCAGATGAAAAGTTGACACACTCACTCATCTGAGACATCTGAAATACGCCCTTATCTCAGCATTAGGTTAATCTCATTTACAGCTACAATGAGTCAGTAAGGTATTGGGTAGTGTCTCAGATGACTGCCTCTAATGCTGCTCTCCAGCTCTATAAATAGAGCCCTCCTGCTTTGGTCAATGCACCAGCAATGACCAGCCACTTTGGAAATATCTCTTTGTCTACTTTGCAGGATATTCTATTCAGAGGCCCCCAGTAGCAGGCAAAATAGCAGGCAGCTTCCAGTGCTGGCTTACCTGACCTACCAAAAAGACTAGAGGACTTGCGGTAAACTCTTGGCATGCCTGCACAAGCAAGTAACCAATTAAAGCCGTTTGCACTGAAGCCCAAAGCAGGCCAGCCAATGTCTAACACAGAGTCGCCAAACTGCCTGCACAAGTCTCTGTCTGACAGTAGGAATGAAGCTGAGGGTGGCAGTCACTCAGGCCTGGACAGGACAGGGAGACAGTGACAGAAAAAACAGCAGACTTAAATCAGACAGGCTCGCAAGAAGCCCATTTACCCTGGCCAGCAGACCATATTCTTAACGCAGCCATCAAACAAAGAGGTGGTGACCTTCTGTAAAGCAAAGTCTTAGATTGTACATAATAAGTCATAAAACGTATAAACGTTCCCTTTTCCAGCATAGTTTAAGAGCCCGCTCTCCAGCTGTGTTTGTCTTCAAGGCACAGCTAGAATGATGTCAGCTCAGGGTAATTTTTGGTACTTCACAACTACACATAATTTTCAAGTTAAGTTCTGAGAAAAATATAACCATAAAACGAGGAACCGAGAGCACCTGCACTTGATTGTACAGTTGAAAACATCTCACCAATGACTCAGACATTCACTGTCTTCCCACACAACACTAAGCGTTAGTGTGAATATTTGTCACTCTGGGGAAGTTGCTTTTTTCCCACACTTTCCTGCCATTGTAACTCCTTCCACTGTAAAACACCATCATTGCACAAAATCTGTCATCAGCATATGACATCTTCTATGCTGGCCTACTTTTGAAAAGCACCTAGTGATTGGCTGTTCTTGGCTGTGAACGGAACGCAAGATTTTCATAATGGAAACAAATGAGCTGCCTGCCCTATTGATGCAAGTTTGCACATTCTCCATTTGATGTGGAAATAAGCTTGTGCTGATAAATGCTATGCTCCTTTCAGCACAAGGCGGTCTCCACATCAAACATGGGTGCACAAACTTTGTCAAAAGGACAGTTCTTTCATCCAAAAAAACATTATTCTGCAGACAGCAGACAAAAGCAACAGTTTTAAAGGCATTATAGTAAGGAGAAAGCACCAGTGATTGTCTTTTTATGGGCTGGAGAAGACCCTTTAGCGCTTCCCCTCTAAAGATGTAATGAAGCTGAAACACCAGGGGGATTTTGTCAGTGACGCTATGGCTGCCTAAATGACTAATGAATCAGATCAGAAGTGCATAGAGTGTGGGTGGAAGGTCTTTCACTTGACCTGAGCAGATACACTGAAAATGAGTGCAAAGTTCTATATCTTGTCAGAATGGAATAAATCAGCACACCAGTGGTGACGCAGCTCATTTGGAAATGATTATGTAGGGCTGAACTTCGGCAGTGTTAGTGTTTTATCTATTCACTGAGTTTCTTGTGTAATATTGTAGCACATTCTCGTCCCATATTCATACATTTTAACTGCACAAATGTGGACAGATAATGACAGAAAATGTGCTAGATAACATGTATTCCGAAAGGGTTCAAATATTACTCCACCATACTGTCCCGTTACAAGGGCCACGATGTATGCCTTGGGTTAGACCCATCTCCGTAAATCGCTTGTCAACCTGTGCATGCAGTGCACTGCACTATTAACCCCTAGCCTGCTGCTAAGAGAGGCTAGTGGTAGACGGAGCAAAGCTTGGCTGTGAGTGCTGCAGTGCTCTGTGAGAAAAGCAGCTAGTCTGGAGATTCGGATTTTACAGCAGATGAAGCCATAGGGGTATTTTCAATATAGCGGCAAAGCTTTGAATAATCACTGAGGCTCCAGAGCCCAAAAAATGGTATTTGGGACAGTCCTACTAACTTCTACAAGCTGTAAAGCCTCAAATAGTAGTTTAAAAATCAGAGCTGTTGGGTCAGATTTCACAATAGTTCTTGTTGTTTGGTATAAATGTCTTCTGATTCATCTGCATGGGGAACAGGTCCAAAGCACAGCCGAAGTTACAATTAGTTGTTCCACATATTGCATGTAATTACACACGCCACCAGAGAGGTCTTATTTAATACAAAGGCAATAATGTTAAGATAATCAAAATAAAAAAAACAAAAGCTCAACATTGACTTTAGTATTTTTATCACATGTAACCATAAACACATTGATGACAGAGCAAAAAGGTCACACCCATTTTAACAGGTCTTCCTCTAGTTGAGGCTGTCATACCTGCTGCCCCATTACTACCTGGAAAAGCTGTCTATTCTACTACAAAGAAACAAGCAACATTATGATAAATTCCACTGTTATAATTCTGTTACTCCAAACCTATGAATATCTATTTGTCTAGACAAGTGGCAGACTAATGTAGACATAGATTTTAATAGTTATGCCCATGTATGCTAATGCTAATGTTAAATAGCTGTTCCAAGAGTGGCATAAATAAATAAATAAATAAATAAATAAATAAATAAATAAATAAATAAATGTAAAATAAAAACATCATCGTACATTGAGAAAGTGATCATTAAAATAATTAAAACATTTAAGGTATGAATTTCAGTGGTCTCTCGTAATGACAATATTCAGTGTATGGTAACGACAAAATCATAAACTGTTCCCAGAGCGACAACATATCCACACTCCAGTGAATTAGCATTTAAAGCAAACATGCAGCGAAAGCTTTGATTTCAGATGAATATCAGCCCTGAATGCTATTGGGCTCGGTTTGCTTGAATGAGTGCTGTAGTCATTTGAATCATTTAGGTCATGCCAGTGGCGGAATGCGTCATTATCAGCCCAGCTCCAGCATCAGCAAGACGGTCGGGTTTTAGCAAGGAGGTTTAGAAAAGGTCATGGCTTCTGGATATGACTGTCACCTCGGTACGGTCTCATTCTACTTTCTCGTCTCAGATGCTTCCCTCTGAATTTCTGTGCCTGTATTGTGAGAATCGCCAAACATGTTTACATGAAAAATAGCAGGCCATGCTAAGGGGCCCATGTCAAAAGACATCAGTGAACAATAAGCCAGTGCCCCCTGCCAATCCTTCTGGCTTTTGTTCAGAACTCATGCAACCATCCCATCTGTCCTGAGATGCTCCATCAGAAGTGCTCCTGTCTGGCTGTCTTTATATTTATCTCCCTGCCAACACCACATTCCCCCACGGTCAAGCTGTACTGCAGATGGGAAAAATGTGTTGTGCCTGTGATTATGATAGACGGCACACAGACTTCTGTTGCGTATCCTCCCAGTCTCTGGAGGGAGGACTTAAATCCATCATCTATTTTTCAGCAATGCTGGCTGATTAAGGACTAGTTACATAAAGGTTCACCAACACATGTACAACTAAGGTTCTAATATGTGTTCCCTCTCAGCAGCATATAGGATTGGGTGGTATTCTTTTCAACACTACAAGATAAGGTTAAGGTGATGAAAAATGAATGTTTGTTCATGATGATATTCTGTTAACATACATTAGAGAGATTAACTGTACAGCAAGCTTTACAGAACACACATGCTGATCAGCTGAGCAGGTCAAGCATTATACAGCCAGAGACTGTCACATTCTCTATACTGTATGAATGACCAGGAGGCCTGTATGTAAAATTCATTGATATGATAGAGCTGTGGATGCAAGAATCATGAATTAAATGCATAAAATGACAGCTACAGTGTGCACATGAAATACTAATAATTTACAGAGCAATTTAACACACGATTGAAATCATTTGTGGTGTTCAGATGCTCAATAGATATGATTTGTCATAGCTGATATGTTAAATATTGGAAAATGGTGCACATACTTTAACAGCTCACCTGCTGATACTACTGTATTTTATGCCTGGCTGGCATATTAGCTAAATCAACCAGATAACCAAATTGACAAGACAACAGCATATAAATGATGTAATATCATGATAATATCAACAGGGTGTTGATGAGAAATAGGTCAGAAGGTCTTGCAACACAAGTTTTGGGCTTCACCCAAGATTAACAAGATTACACTCCTTAAGATAAATGTTTTAAATCATATCTAATTTTATGTCATTCCATAGTGTTATATGATCTAGGAGCAATATCATTTTATTCTTTTTTTATTCTTCTCTTCATGGAATAACTTTCATGAAACAGCCAATCACAACTATCACGCATAATGTCAAGTAACATATTTTCATACCATTGATTTCACCAGATCAGTGGACAGGAAAATAAAGCAGAAGATGGTTTATCAACCACTGACCGACTCAAACATGAAAACAAATGAGTTTCTTGAAGTTTACAATTATGTAACCAGCAGCATTAACTAAACAGCTGCTTAGGCTCGCAAGTATTCTTACTGTTCTTGTGATTTAGCTGGATTAGATTCATTTGGGATTCAAAGGGTGAAAATTATTACAGTAGTGGGGACAGAAATGCACTCCTCGATGAGCATGTTCTCCTTGTACAGGATAAGTGAGACAACTCAAACTCACATAGAACAAGGTGGTTCTAGATAGATAAAAGCCAGGCCTATAGGTACAGAGAAATGCAGGGCCAGCTGCAGTGTTAAAAACATATATTCAGAGATGACAAAAATGCTGCATATATGTAAATTACACCTCATGGAAGACTTAGTGAGCACAATATAGTGTATCAAAAATACAAACTAATTTAATAGTCGAGTAACTTTGTTGCTTGCAATTGTTTTTGAAACTGTTTTGTGAAACGGTCAAGTTGCGTGTAAATTGGGTTGAAGGCAAATCGCAACATGCAACTAGCTTCATGAAAGTTTCACTGTGTAAAGCCAGCCATAGATGGAAACTTGGAGGTCTATGAAAGAAACACCTCTTCATAGTTTCTATTACAGTACCAGAAAACTATGAAGAAAATACACCTGGGCACCAGATAAAAGGAGGCTGGCAACACTGAAGAAATTCATTTCTGCTAATGAGGAAAAAGTAAAGTACAGTATCTGCATAAACGCTGAACTTTGTGAGCTGGCAGAGAGCGTGGCCTCAGGTCTCTTCCCCCAACACAAATTGGACAAAGCAGCGAAATTCTATGCAAGTTATATGTAAATGACACAAACTATGATTACATTTGCTGATTCATCATTACAGAGTAGGAACTGTTATAGAGGAAAAGTAGGCTGGTTTGCAGACATAACAAACATCAAATGAGGCGACATTGGTTCAGTCAACCATGTCATTGTTTCAGTCAACAAAGATGATGTCCATGTGCATCCCAGTGGTGGCCATTATTGGTCATGTCTCGAACGGTCTCAAATAAACTCTACAAAGTCACTTTCACCCAGTTCCATATCCATGGGCCGCCTCTTCTAGGATTGTATGGAGATAAGTCATGAGTAAGTCCTTATCACAACAGCCTGCATGTGCTAACATATAGCGGCTGATATAATAGAATGATTTATAACGCTTCCAGAGATAAGTCTGAGCATCAACCGAGGTAATTCGTTTAGACGTTAAACAGCACCCGTTATTTACACGTCCCAGTTTTATCCACATAGCCACAGTGCCTCAGTTCAGCGGCCAATATGAGCTAGGCAGGCAACACTTCCTGACCTGGGTCAGCATCCGCTGCGCTATAGATTGATCCCTGTTTATTTGCCTATGCAGCTTTGGCCCAGTGCTCTAAAAATAAACCTCTGGCAGGCTGCTTCCGCCCAGCGGGTCGGCTTTGTGTGGCTGAGGCTCATGATGCTGGGCTCCCCAGTGTTCCCTGGAGCTGCCTGGTGTTGACACCGTTCACACCTCTCATCTAATAAAGGAGCTGCTGTTCAAATCATGATCTAAAGGGCTTCAGCTTAGATAATACACTCCATCTATGAGGTGTAGTCTTTAGAACATGAATCACTTAACAAAGATATTTTCAACTTTAACAGGGCTTGGTCTAATTGGCTGGGAGAGGCATGACTCAGACTCAGGCTAGTCTCCATTATTTGACATGAGACAATGACAGCATGCTTGACCAGTTCATTCATTTCATTTATTTCTCATTTGGTAGGCTAATGTTAGTCGTTCATTGCCAATGGCACGGCTTCAAAAATATTTAAGCGTCATTTCAGGAACTATTAAGAAAGCCCTCGTTGGATCATAATTACTTCATTTGCAGTTGAATGAAAAAATAGCTAATTTGCTCAGTGGGTAAAATGTCACATGGATTCTTGATCTGGATGCCTGGCTCAGCACTAAGAGTGATGAGTTTGTTTGAAGCCAGCAGATTTAAAGATTGTCCATCCATCTAAAGGTGTTTGCTTTGATAGATGATCAGCTGAATGAGGCAGGCTTTAGTCAGTAGTTTGTGCTGCTATGACTTTGAACTGGGTCTTCCTGTGGAATTGGCTCTGTTTGTCCTTACTGTTTGGAAGCAGTGCATGGAACATTCCCGTTCTGTGGTCTCCGACACTGCATCACTGGAAATCATTATAGGAATCTCTTGCTGACACCCAGCAAACTGACATCACCCTTGAAATATCCCAAGTAAACAAAGACTCCTCTTTAGTACATCAGACTGCTGCACGCTATATGATGTTAACATTTCAAGTAATGGTTTCTTAAGGATGTAACAGTACAACATTGATACATCAAGGCTTCATCTTCTTTTGAGATCTTCTTTTTGACGCTTATGATTTTGTTGCTGTTGATTCAGAAGTAAACACAGTGGACATCCATAATTATAAAGCCATAAAAGGATTGTGTATAAGAGTGTATCTTTCTAAAGACAAAAATGATGGTGAGTAAGGATTAACCAATGGCTCTGGCATCATAAAAATGAAGGTTTCTAAAAGGTTTTTGGCCTAGATACATGTTTCTGGTCAAAAGGACCCTAAGAATCAAAGGTTCTCCACTTTCACACATTTTAGATACCAATGAGGTTCCATAAAGAAGCATCCATTGAAAGACTCTTTCGGAAAAAGGAAGCGTTTGTTCTGTGATGTCGCTGCAAAGGGCACGCCACTGGTTAAAAGTGGAGGATTATATCTGGTCTGTGATTACTAACTGATGGTTATATGTTTTATCTTAGACATTTCAGTGATCTACTACCTCTAAATGTTCTGTATGTTGTTAATACAGTACACATGTTGTATCAGAAGCCGATATGGATTTAGTAAAAACAAAAGAAAAAACATGTCCGTCAACATGTTTGATTTAGCTGCTAGGACTGATGGAAGATATTTCAATGGAAGTTATTGATTGGCATAGTCCAGAAAATTCTCAGAAAGAGACAAAGAGTCAGAGGAAGAGCAGATGGGGGGACAGCAATAGCACAGAGGGGCTCACAGACTCTGAATCACGTGGATCAGCAATGTTTCTGGGTGGGAAAATAATCCTAACACATGGTCAGGCCATTAATATGGACCTAGTCCACTGTGAGGCGAAACTAGAATTATGGTTTACTGAACAAACTTAATCTAGAGTGTGGGGTAACACTGGAATCTCTACCTATCCAACTTAAAGCACCAACCTGGTACACACCATCTTCCTGAGCACTGCTGTGCCATGTAAGTCTTTCTTTTATCAGAACATCTGTTTTCTTTTCCTGGCGCAGGGGAAGCAAACAAATCAATAAACGCCTCTTGATCTTGGCTGATTTCATCAGCAGGCACACCTGCCAGATTCACTTCACTCAGTTTAGGAAGCAGTGTAGTTAACTGCATACAGCTAGTTTATCTGGCGTATTAGCTTCTCTGTAGTGTTGATTTTGAAAATGCTTTCAGTAGCTCTGCAGCTGTTACTCAAAAAAGACTTTCTGGGTTTGAAGACTGATGATGGCATACAGCCACGCATAGCTGTACCTGTGACCGTTAAACCTTGGGGAAAGTTTTTTTTCCAGTTAACAGGAAATGCAAATACAGGTCTAGACACGACTTTTGCTTCTCAAAAACTGCTGCAAAATGTTTCATCATTAGCCAGTGAAAGGAAGTGAAACTCACTGCTTAGTTTGGGAAGAACTAGGATTATGTCACATGGCCTGTAACAGTACAAGAATGCGTCTTGATATACAACACATTATATTCAATTAATCCTATTATCCAATCCAATTATCCACCCCTCAGAGTGGTTTGATTTAAAATGTTCTCTTCTTGAGAAAATGAATGAGAGGTGTTCACAGTGGTGGTGATAGGAACCAGACGTCTGAAGTGTTGAAATCTTTTAAAAGCTACTTTGCAGGAAGTTATTACATGAAATATGTACAGATATTGCCTCAAACATTGTTTCAGAGGAAAGTTTCTATTCTAAAGCATAATTGTTTAAAAACAGTGGTTTTGTGAAGCAAGATGGCACTTAACAAAGATTTTTTTTCACACTGATGAATAGCTTATCATTATCAGGACTGCATGTTATTACTTCTCGGAAAAAAACAGGCACAAATGTCAAAAAAGTAATTTTAGATGAAACGTTGACACTTTGTAATAAGCAGTTTCTGTACTCAAATGATGCAAGTTCATTGGATAGTAATATTTGCTTTCAAATGATTTTTTTTCTTGAATGATTGAGTTATGCAAAATAGACATAGATTCAAAGTGTGAGAATGAGATGATTCTTGCTAAACATTAACCAAAAGATATTTAAGTCTGAAGACTACACTTAAATATCCAGCAAAATTTTGTATTTTTTCTGCATAATCATTTTTTTATTTAAAAAAAAGACATTATATATATATATATATATAT
>CM067486.1:33867944-33963336 GCA_034552555.1 Semaprochilodus insignis | reverse complement strand
TATATATATATATATATATATATATATATATATGTTTACTTTGAAACGACGACTCAGTGATCAATACATTTGATAGATTTCTTTTAAATTGAAAGACCTCATGAAGGTCGTACCTTTTGGGAAAAGGATTTTTGCATTTTGTGTCTGTAAAAGCCGCTGAGGGGGGCGACTCAGGAGCTGACAGAAGAGTGATTATATTTCATACACCCTGCAACAAATCTCTGTCTTTCCTGTGCAGGCAGGCAGGCAGGGCCATTTCATCTAAAGGACAGCTGCTTTGCTAGCTTGCCTTTCAGCTGAAGCTTGCCGATCCTATCTGCCTTTGTTCGATATAGTTCTTGTCTGTAAAGCTGAGGTTATCATCACAGACTTTATAAAAAGATCAAAGAATGATTGCAGATGTTACATGCCTTTTATTGAGAAAGGTATGCTAAATGTCTCAGCTCTATTTGTAACTCTCCCAGTAAACAGGAGTCTGATTTCCATGAGGAAAAAGAGATTAGCAGACATACTTTTCTTTTCATATAATAGTTTCTATCATAATATGCAAGTCAACATCCTCATGCCAGTCTTATTGTCATTCAAATATGCAGTACTGTACACTTTGGGAAAGCAAGAAAAGAAAACATTTCTAGTTCTCATTTTCAGCCAAATTTAAAATAAAACTTCATCTTGCTCTGTGAAACCTCTTATATAATAAACATAATTCAAGTGCGTGTAAGTGAAGATTGCAGTCTTCTATTACCAGCTATAATTAATGCGATTAGCAATTAGAGGCCTAATTACACTGGCTAAAATCATGATGGTGATTGATATACAATTAGCTGCACATCCCCAGGAACATCCATCCACTATTGACGAGCCTGCTTAGTGTTTCTCGTTGTCTTGAGATATGAACAAACAAGAACAGTAATCAGAGGAAATGAGCTATTGATTATCTGAAAGGTACTATGCCTTCACACAGTCCAAAGGCTCAGCTTTTAGCCAATTCAGGATCCAATAAAAGAGAGTGTTAAAATATAAATGTTTTGATTTGGTGCACGTCTTTCTCTGAGTGGGTATTTCTGTTCCATTTCTGTAATTTTTGTTTCCCGGGGGAAGCTTTTACTGAAGTCTTGCCCAAGTTGAGAAACCCATCGCCCATCATTAGCCTTTCATAAATGTTAGTCTGTCCTTTGCATTTTGCATTTTGGGGTCTTACACTGTAATTACAGCGTGAACTTTTCCCCAAGTCTGTTCTATTCAGCGTTTTCATCATTTGTAATTGCTGTAATCATTTTTTGTTCATGAAAAGTAGTAGGGCTTGCACCGCCACTCACATGTGCTGCTGTAGGCGGGTGGAGGACATGATGGGCAGGATGAGACATGAGCAGACATGTGAGGGATGAAGTTGATGAATGGTAGAAGAACATCGCCTGTCACTGGCAGGATCTGCTGTTTTCATCCTTATCATACGCTAAGCCATGTGAGGTGTTTCTGCTAGATGTGTGGGCAACTTCAAAAACGCTGTGGCGCCCACACAGAAAATGACAAAGCATTATGTTGCGTGGAGACAAAGTATGTTGTCAGATTATGTTGTGTAGAACTATTTGTTGTGCAATCTGAAGGACACTGTCAACTTTTTTATTTTCATTTTCAGCATATTTGTTCTAAAAATAAAGATTCCCAAAGCATTCTTTGGAGCAATGCCATGGAAGAACCACCACCTTTCAGTCAAGCAGTTTCAAGGGAATGTTTTTTTTGAAAGATTATCCATAGCAAAGTCCTTATCCAAAGTTTTTAGTGAACCAAAAGTGTTTTTTCAGTGGCATCACTTTGACAGTAACCATTAGACTGAAATTCAGTTAAACTATGCATTTGGTTTTGTTCAGTAGTGTTGATGGAATATTTAGAAGTATGTCTGATTTGCTAAATTGGCGGTGAACTGGTTTCTTGTCTTCGTAGGTGAGCTAGTGTGTGACAATTTTTCAGATCATTTTTCATATCAAGAAAGCTGCTGTCTGTTTTCACCACTCATTGCTTACTAGCAGCTCAACACAGTGTCACAAGATTTCACACACATAGAGGCAACAGTGTCGCAGTTAACCTTTTTAAAATATTGTATCCATTGGAAATGGATCGGTCTTGTGAGGGCCAGTATTTTTTTCCCACCACCTCAGCATTTTATATATATTATGTACTAGGGCTGTACCCGACTCAGAATTTTGTCAGTCTAATCGGATTCGCCCGTCCTGGCCGACGATTCGACTGTTCTTTCATGTTTTTTCTTCATATACATTATCTAGTAATCAGTAAATCAATTTGCATACGTTTCAGATCTGATGTCATCCTTATTTAGAAAGTCAGCAGAGTCACAGGGACATATTTTTGAACTAAAAGAAACGTGGCATATGATGAACGATCTGGAGCCTGATTTAATTACAGAATATAGCGTCCGGCAGCAAGCATGTATTTATGCTAAAAATTAGCGCTTATAGCCTGTCTTTTTAATTTCACTTTTAACAGCTTCTTCAGTAGGATGACCCTTCGTCTTTCATCTCTCATAAGTAATGAACTCCTAAATAAAACCAAATTAGTCAATATTTAAATTATTATAATATTTAAATTAGATGAAAAGGAGAACGGTAGACCTGAACCGTTTAATTATTATATTACCTGCACTGAAATAATTATTTCTCATTTTCCTTCACTGCAAACAGCCATTATGTCTAAAACAAAAATCAACTCATTCGTTTGAAGCAGTGTTCGATGTCTGACTAAATGACGAGCAGAATTAGGTTTGATTTGTTCGGATTCTCTTTTTCTGAGACATCGTTCCACTCGTGTTTCTCAGCTTCACAGCTTTAGCTCCCTTCAACGGTGAACCGCCAGCGTGCGTCACGTGGATTTAATTTTTTAGCAATCATGCGTCATAGCCCAGTTAGAACTTAAATATATATTTATTATTCCCCTTTTTATAATTATTAAATTGTCTTTTTAAAAAGTTCTTGTGCATTTTGTAAGCTTTTGTCTGTTTTGCAAAAAAAAAAAAAAAACCTCGTCACTGTTGTCAGTCGACTTGGAGGTTCTCAGTCGACTTAAAGGGTCTCCGACTGACGATTCGACTTGTCGACTTCTATAGGGCAGCCCTATTATATACACAGGCTAATATCAGAACATTAGGAACACCCATCTTGTATCTATACTTAGGACCACTATGTAGTTCTACAATTATTGACTGTAGTCCATCTGTTTCTGTGCATACTTTGTTCCCCCCTTTTCACCTGTTCTTCGAGGCCCCCAGAGGACGACCACAGAGCAGGTATTATGTGGGTGTTGGATCATTCTCAGCACTGCAGTGACCTTGACATGATGGTGGAGGGTTAATGTGTGTTGTCCTGTGGGCAGCGTCCTGTGACTAGAGGATGGCCAAAACAAACAGCAACAAATGAGCTACTGTCTCTGAAATCTGTAAGTTGGACCAGCAAGGTAGGAGTGTCTAATAGAGCGGACAGTGAGTGGACAATTTAATAACTCCAGCAGCACTGCTGTGTCTGATCCACCCACACTAGCACAACACAGACTAACACACCACCACCACGTCAGTATCACTGCAGCACTGAGAATGAGCCCTTTCACAAATAATACACACTCTGTGGTGGTCCTGTGGGGATCATACAGTACATACAGTACATACAGCCGAGAATGACCACTATGGGGCCTGCAGAAAAAGGCTACTGGGTATAGAACTTTACATCATGTGGAGAGTCTTTTTTACAAAACCTTGAAAAAGATTTTTTTACCTCTTTAAAGTGTCATCCATAAAACCGTTTTGGCACCTTTATTTTTAAGAGTGTAGTCCTAAACTAGAAGTGTATAATGGATAATTTGCAGTGTACGCCCGTTAAAGATTAAGCTTAATTAAGATTAAGATGAATTTCTTTCCAAATACCTGGGCTTAAATGTCCTTCACGCTTAACCAAGACAGCTTTCTCTGTGTTCATTAGTTAGTTCCAGACCTTCTAGTTTTGCCGTTGTGAGGGCTTATGAAAGAGACTTCACAGGGGTCAGTTTTTCGGCATAGAGCCGTGTTACCTAATATCTTTCTTTCTGTGTACTGTCCTTCAGACATCGCTGAACGCTCGTCTGAAACAGCTATTTCTGTCAGTAGGCAGAGAGCAGAATCCCCTCCTACAGTCTTGCTGTAGTTTAATATGTGCCTCTGAGTCCACTGAGACTGACTCCCCCTCCACCTCTCAGATGCGAGGAGGGTTACATTGTTTAGCTTTGTGAAACTGTCTTGTATTTGCAACAAGCATATAGCATTACAAACCTGAACTGAACAATTACCGTAGGGCATGTGTCATGCAACTATCACGAACAAGAACGTCTGGGGACAATAATGATATGTTTTGGGCTAAATGTGGGTGCGAGTAAACCTAAGTTAAACATTTAGATGTTGTGTCATGCAGAGACAAAACAAAACATTACCTCTTGCATAGGAAAAAAAACATTTAACGATTTAACATTTAACCAGTTAACAATATTAGTTAATGATAACGTTTGCTCATTTTGCTTGTGTTATAGATTAAAGGGAAATTACACTGATTTAAAAAAAAATGCAGAATTAAATTGTCCACATGTAACCAGAATCATTCAAAGTGGTTTAATGTGAAATGGTCCATTATACACGTCGCTGTCCAGAGAAAAACATGTATCTGTTTTTTTTTTCTTTGTCAGTTGTTACTTTTCCTCATCATTTGATCACAAGCTGCCATTTACATTGTGTGAAAATTTCATGATGCCCAACAAAAATGACCCAAAATTGCTTGGAAACAGTCGGTTTCGTTGACTTACACTAAACTACAATTATGTTTTTGGCCTCTCCTGTAAAGTTGCCATTTTGGAGATACTTGTTTTTCTTTGGACAGCGACGATATGCTTACTGCGTTAGGATCATTCAAAGTGATGTTGATAGGAACCAGATGTCTAAAGAGTTGAGTTTCTCTAAAAGCTCACTCAAAGTCGGATGCAGGAGACACTGTTATAGTCATTTTTAATATACTTTTAATAAAGAGATTTTCCTGAACACTTGTTTGAACAAACCCATTCATGGCGGAGAAGTACATACAGGGTGTTGTAAGGCAAAATAGCCCCCAAATTTATTCAAGTTTATTACTATTTCACCATCATCATCAACCCATAACAGAGTTAGATGACATGTAAGTTCACTAGTTATTTTGGGCAGTAAATAAAATGGCTATATTTATGTTGTAGACACCACAACCCCTGGTTACCATCACCACCACTGTAAAGAAACCTGTGGTTGTAAGTTTCTCTACATTGGATCATTTCTCATCAGGGCACTGACTGTTTATGTTTCAAGTGAACTGTGTAAGAAATTTTGAAAAATCTGTGGAATTCCCCTTTAAAATAGGAATTTAGGGGTGGGTTTAGAGGGGTGTACCTTTAACAAGTTGGCCCCAGATGGGCATTGTCGTTATGAGATCATGTTTGGGCTGCATGACTAGCAACTATAATGTGTCGGTGCTGCTTAACGTCTGACATGGACATTGTAGCCAAAGTCCAAAGGCCAGAGGTCAGTCTGAATCTTGTGCCAGACTGACCACGCTACTAAATATCACTGTATTGCCATTTTTACATGACATACCTTAAAAGTACAGGGCTTAGAAATGGTGAGAATTCAGTTGAACACTCTCTCCTTTCTCTCCCTCTGCCTGCAATGTGCATGCCCTCAAAAACAGTCTATGGACGACTTGACATTTGAACACAGAACACTATTGAACACCATTAGGCCTCTCGTATTATTAAACCAAAATAATCTGTGAAGCTAAAGCCAAAACAAACTTCTCCCTTGATCCACCCATTGCTGGACTGGGATGCAACTTTGGAAAAGACTCTTGGAGACTAGCGTGATTTTCTTAACGGGCGTCCACCCTCTTTTCCAAAACACAGCCCTCATCAAGAGCTTGGCTGTAATTTCTCTGGCAGTCCATTCAGCATTATGTAAGCCATGTGAATGTGCCTATTGTGGAAAATGCAAGAATATGATTTTAGTGGATATGGCTGTGATGTGTAATATATAAAATGTCAAAAATGAATCACTGATAGTCACATTAACATGGTTAACAGAGCGAAACCTTCCGATGAAGACCACACACTGCATAGAAGGTCCAGGGAAGATGCACAAGGTGGGGGCTTTTCCCTGATCTAATCTTCTCACTTACTCAACATCTTCCTGCTGGGTAAAGCTCAGTTTTGGACAGCTTGCTGGATGTGAAGGAACAAGGCAAGCCATGCATTCGGAAAAAAGCTACCACTTCATCTATAAGGCTCTCAGGTCTGGAGCTCATTTAGTTTTGACAGCGAGTTGGGCCTGAGCTCAAACCTCTGAGTCAGGATGATGCAAGTGGGGTCCCTCCTCCATGCCCTCTATGCCAGATGGAATAACACTTACACTTCTGTTCCATAAACACTACCTTTGTCGTTTTAAAGGACACAAAATTAAAATATACTTAAACTTTGGACACTCTCGCTTGTTGTGGAGCAGCGCACCAGCTGTTGCTGTACATGTTCAGCTGTCTTAGCGTGGTTTGTTTATAAAGGTCAGCGAGCATGGTATTTGTGAATTCACTGTAGCTGGCGGATTCATGTCATTAGTCATAAAGTCGTTAAACTAGCAAGACGTGTGCCAGCGGAGCAGAAAAAACAGCAACGCTGGCCTGTGAGCATGAGGCTTGGAGCGACTCTGCTCTTGGGCCTTAGCCACACTTAATGGGATCTAATCAGTTGAGCATGAAGTGCCTCATGGCTCTCTGCTCCATGTAGAGCTTCAGTGGAGGCTGAAGGAGAACACTACTGATGTCTATGCTGTGGGAATGCAGAAATGCTGTCTTATAAGGGCCCACATAGCAAGTTTGGAGTGGCTTAGATCTTCAGAATGTTAGATGTTTACTTTGTCTTTTTGCCATAACTTAACATGTATTAGATCTTGCCAATTTTCTTTGCAAAAACTAAAGCACAAATGCACTAGTGCATGAATAACACCAAACCCACTCACATTGTTTACTCTTGTTGTGAAGTCAGCACTCAGGTGTTTAAAATATAATTCCGCTAATCAAAATGTCTGCATAATGCAATGGTTAAGATGTGAACAAAGCTATTCAAAGTAGTTTGATGTAAAATGCTTCGATATGGGGAAAGTAAGATTTATCCACCGAGGTACTGATAGAGACCAGCCATCCAAAGCATTCAATGCCTTTAAAAGCTACATCCCAGGAAGCTATTACATGCAATGATTATGAACATGCTACCAGACATCCGAGATGTAATATTACAATAGGTGAGAGAAGTTTATGGCCTAGAATGTATTGTTATAAAATACACAAGGAGGGTGTTGTGAGGCGAAACAATACCCACTAATGGTCATTTGTCCTTTATTAATATATGTATAAAACCTTAAATGAAAGAAGACATGTAAAGTTTGATTTTGGATGATAAAATAACTATATTTGCACTGCAAACATCATGACCCTTGGAAACAATACTATTTCTGTGCTAGTGTGATAGTGTGATAGTTTTAAGAAGATTTTGCCAAAATTAGGTGTTTTAAAATTCATGGCAGCAAAAGTAGTTACAGAGAGTTTGTATAGGATGCTTTAGATGCTTTGTAGACAATTAAATTTACCTTAGATTTACATTCAACTTAATACCTGTTAAATCCATCCTTATTTCTCCTAAACCTAACCTGATACAAATCTGAACCACAAGTAACTGTTTGAATGTCTGTAGATAATTTATAGGTCTATATGGTCTACAGCGCGCTGTACAAGTGAGACCTTCACCAGCAGTGTATTGAAATAACTGTAAATAACTGTACATGAACAACCTGTTTATTAATAGTGCATTTTCCCCAAAATTGTAGTAAACTCCTCTTTTAACGGCATTCTTAATATGTGCTGTTAACAATAACTTGGAAAAGAAAACTGAAATCATTACTACTCTTCAGACATACTCTTTAGGCCCACACTTTTAATAGGCAGCGTAAAAGCAACTAAAGGGAAATTGTACATGCCTCAAAAGCACAAGGCAGTGGTTGTAGTGTTGTGTGTAGTGTTATGATTGTGTGTAGTCTCAGTATTCTCAGGTACTGACTGTAAAACACTCACATGTGCTATTATGGAATGCATATTCTACATGTATCCCTGGAGATAAAAGCATAGAATATTAAACAATGATTGCTTTTTGACATCTCTACCCTTAGTATGTAATATGAAGCAATGACAGGAAATGGGAGGGGGGGTGTTTTCGCTGAGGTGGCATGTTTTGGTTTTAACAAGAGAACCCTCTCTATGGCAGCTTCCTTTTTTTCCACATTCCCATATATATATATATATATATATATATATATATATATATATATATGTTTGGCCCACAGCCTGTGGGTGTGAGAGAGTTAGAGAGAGAGACAGCATTTAACATGACAATAAGGCTTTAAGGCTGAAGGGGAGACTGAGAAAACAAACAAGAACCTAATGTGTGTGTTTACCTGTTATAGCACGCTACTGAATATGGTGTTTTCAGTGCTTCAAATGAATCATGAAGGAAATTTAACAAGTTGCGAAAGGCAGTTAAAACTTTCGGTTATGTTTTTTTCTGAGACTTGATTGTTATTTGATCCTACCGACTTTCTCACAGTTGGGTCAAAACAGAGTTTGTATGTCTGAAATCTCCCAATAGGATGAGCTCATGCTGGATTACCCTCATATGCTATAGCATTATTGCTGTGTGTTTTCGAACAGTTGATCCAGCGTAAGTCTGTTGCCCTTGATTATAGACAACGACATGTATTGTTGCTGTTATGAATTGAGCAGCTCAGTATGTGTAAGTGTATGTTGTCAATTGTTTTCATATGATACAGCCACATGATACCAGATCCATTTAAATCTTTTAAAAAATGTGGCGTTACATTCCGGGTGAAGTAAATGCGCTCAACCCTTCACAAGCACATGTCGAGGACTTTTGAGTGCAATCTTACCTATATTTGATTACGGGTCTAACTGCAGGCAGTCTAAGTGGTCTTCAGGATCATTCAGAATTAAAATTGAATTCACAGTGTTGTATATGTAATTGCTGATACGTCAAAACATCTTCACTTAATTTTGTTGTAGGTTTTGTGTTATTGTTATGTGTAGATTTTATCCCATTTGAAAACACCAGCTGCTGCTGCATTAAGGGGACATTGCATGATAAATGGACCAATTGAAATGATCTAGAATGCCTTGGAATAAACTTTCAGGTCACCAATTTTTCAAACAAATCTGCATACAAAGTCATTGAGACTGCTTTGATGTCAAGTGCTGCAGTGTAGAGTAATGTGACTGACTTGAATCTCTCTACAGTGGTGGTGATAGGAACCAGGGGTTGCAATGTCTATGACTTTAACTGTATAGCTTTGTTTTCATATTAACATCTTTATGGTGTGTTAAAAAGTCCTAATTAAGGACTTTTTTTTTACCATTTCAGAGATACAATGTTTTGGTTTGCAGCCACAAACAAAGACTGTGTATATTTCTATATTTCCATATTTGTACTATACATTAGAGGGGGACAATGTGATGATATTACTATGGAAACATCGCATTGCCTCACAATAACCTTAATTAACTTTATGTGTTGTGAAGGTATTTCACTGCGTACAGATTGAGCAGTCTGTGCAGATTAAGGGGGATACACAGAGTTACTAGTTTGTGGCTGCATTTCATGGCGCCATATTCTCTTTCTCCATGAAGACCCGCATACTGTGAGGGGACAGGCCTCAATCTCATCAGTCACCGCCTGCATGTGCGGCCCACGGTAAAGCTCCAATAACATGGAGCACCCCTCCGCCAAGTCAAGATGATGAATCGCGCAGGGCCAGTTAAGCAATTACAGCGCAATTTAGAGTTCAGTTGCTTGCAAATTACCGCTGCACTCCGGGAAGAATGCGAAGAGTAATGAGAGCAGACTCCAAAAGAAAATAAAGGTCCCGAATATGAATGAGTCAGAGGAGAAGCCTCTCGGGAACGTACTGTAATCTGCTGGACTTTCTGACCCACATCAGTGTCCGGGTGGACGAGAGGCAGAGCTTATCCCTCACGGGCATCTTGGCCTATGTGTCCTACAATGGCCCTCTCTGTGTGAAATGTGAATGCTGTGTGTATGCATGTGGTTTTGTAGAGAGCTTCACTGTGTGTCCCAGATTGCTGATAAGTGGAGGGCTGTGGCTGATGATGGGGTGGGCCATCATCAAACACAGCAGGCCAGAGAGAATACTGAGTTTTGCAGGATGGGTGATGTGCTTGGAGGGGGTGACTGCATGAGGCAGTGATTTCCATTACAGGTCCTGTCGGAGGTTTCCAGAAAGTGCCGCGGGGCTCCCGGGCCTGGCTATGACACGGACGTTTAGCTCAATATCGTGCAGGCACACACAGCAAGCGCAAACGGCACAGTCATTACCCAGCAGCCTCCGAGAGAACATGTTTCTGCATGACAACGTGACTGCGTGTGAGTGTGCATGTGTATGTGTGTGTGCCTTTAGCTCTGACTGTTCAATAGAGAAACTTTTACAGCGACCTTTCGTTTCAGGCATCTAGCCACACCAGTGCGGTGAATTTACTTGACTTAAATGTGTGCAATCTTATAGCAGGTTTTTTACTTATTTATACTAAGCTCACCTGACAAGCTCAGTCAGCTGTGACTAAAACATACCTAATAGAGTGTAATACCTCTACAAGCTCGAATAACAGCTGCGATTCGATGTTGCCATTGACTGGACAAGTTCCTAAATCTAGGCGTTGTCAGTGTTCAGCTACTCTTGCATCAAAGAATGGCGCAGTTTGGCCAGATTTCATGGATGCTTCCCTGGCACAATACTGAGGAGAATTTCTTGTAAACTGGGATTTTTGCCACTGCTGGTAGACCTGTATGGCCATACGCTTCCATATATCCGCAGATTCTGGACAACCAAATCACTCCTTTTTTCCAGTTATTAACATCTGCTTTGGACCCATTTTCCAAACATGGAATGAGACATTCACTGCACTGTACCTCTCTCCATCTATGAATCCCGTCACACACCCTGCATTTATTTATAGCCCAATCATCCTCATGCAACACCATTTGCAGAAGCCTGAAGTTACTAGTTAATCTCTAGTTACTCTCTTTGCCCTGCCAGTTTTAAGCTGACACAGCATCAGAAATGCAGTTCCTCCATGTATTTTAGATAGGAACGTGCCGGTATGCAGTGAAAAGACACTCTGTCAAAAAAGCAGATACCATTTCAGAGTTTGCTGCTACGGATTCTGATATGGAGGCACAAGCGGGCAACAAGAAGAAAATAGAAGACAGAAGAAAATCCAAGATGGCGGTGAGGCTAATCAGTCTGGTGTACTATTTCCCTGTTCTTTGGCTTCATGGCTGTCTCCCTTTTGGCTCTGTAGCTATATGGCCATCAGCAGCAATATTTTCTTTTCAAATATTTTGCGTCCCGCCACATTTTTAACTGTACAAACTCCAGCCCTGCTTCAGCCATGTGCATGCCTTCTAGAAGGGTAAGATCTGAGGCGTCTATCACTTTAGGCTATTTTTGCCTAGAGAATGAGTGAGTGAGTGAGTGAGGGTTGCCTGACTGACTTTTAATGCTTTTTTCTTTCTTTTCAATTCAATTTAAATGTTTACATTTTTTTAAATAATTGTATATAATCCTAAAATTATTGTACAGTATTTGGTTGTCTTAGAAACTAATTTAATTTGTATTTAAACTTCCTCAGATCACAATATCTTAATCCTTTATTAAAAATACAATTTCAGGAACTGACTGATAATGCATATGCATATAACGCATATAATATAATATACTGCCTATATGTGTTTGTTTGTGTGTATATAAAATAAATGCTCCTCATTTCTGTGCAAGCATTTTTCCTCTTATAAATTCTGCCTGTTCATTCACAACATAGCAGTAGTCCCACGTTGCTGCAGCTGTTTATTGTGTAGTGAGTCAGCCTTGATTCAACATGGCGCCTTGTCAATACAGAAAAAGCTCTTCAATTGAATATTTAAGTAGGAAGTCCAGTGGGCTCTCAGACCAGAAAATAATGAGACATGGATTATGCTCTGATTTAAGATGATGATGCTTGCTCTCCAGCCGTCTCTGGAGACAAAAAACAATGAAAACAGATGGTTATCCTGAAACATCCCTAAACGGGTTAAGGATTTCATTCATAACTGTTCCTTTTCACTGGGCAACCTGCAGTTTGCGTGTGGTTTTGCAAGCTGATGAGGAAGGAGCAGTGGTGTGTTACTGAGGACATTTGTTGTGTCTTCAAGTGCATAGTATTGTATATTCCTATACTTCAGTAGTCAAGATGCTGCAACTGTGTAATCTTAATATAGATACAGAGAGTTTAGCATGATTAAGTGTCCATTTTGGAATGTTATACTGCCACTTTCATAACTATTTTAATACCAGTCCTGGGACCTTAACTTTATTACTGAATGATATTTTTCCTGTTTACAGAAGATAAACGTTTTGCCCAAATGTACATGGACACCTGACCATCATATCTATGAACTTGAACAACTCATTCCAAACCATGGGCATCATTATGGATTTGCCCCCCACCCCACCCCTTTGCAACTAATAACAGCCTCCGCTCTTTCCACAAGATTTTCGAGTATGTCTCTGGGAGTCTGTGCTGTCCATTCAATCAAAAGAACATTTGTGAGGTCAGACACTAGGCGACAAGTCCTGGCTTGCAATCAGCGTTCCACTTCAAGGTGCTCACCGGGGTTGAGGTCAGGGCTTTGTGCAGGCAGCAAACCATGTCTTTATGGAACTCGCTTTGTGCAAAGGGGCACAGTCATGCTGGAACAGGACAGGGCCTACTCCAAATTGTTGCCACAAAATTAGAAGCCTGTAATTGTCTAAAATGTCTTTTTTATATGCTGTAGCATTAACATCACCCTTCACTGGAACTAAGGGGCCTAAACCCTGAAATACAGCCCCAGACTGTTATTCCTCCTCCACCAAACTTTACTGTTGGCACTATGCTTGCTGGTCGGTAGCATTCTCCTGGCATCTGCCAAATCCAGGATAATCTATCAGACTCCCATGTCCCTACATGATTCATCCCTCCAGAGAACAAATTTATACTGAGCCAGAGTCCAATGGTAGCATGCTTTGACCATAGTAATTTTATGCCTATGTACAGGTGATTGGCCGTGGAGCTTTTTATGCTAATGATATTTCCAGAGACAGTTTCAAACTCCGTAGTGAGAAATGCAACAGAGGATAGGTGATTTTTATGTGCTACACACTTCAGCACTCACCGGCCCTGCTCTGTGAGTTTGCATGGTCTGCTGCTTCATTACTGAGCCGTTGTTACTCCTAGACAACTCACAGTTGACTGGGCAGATCTAGCAGGGCAGAAATTTCTAATTTCAGTCTTGTGGCATAGAGGGCATCCTGTGAGAGTGACATGTTTAAATTCATTGAGCTCTTCAGTATGACCCATTCTGCTGAAAGTGTTTGTTCATGGCTGTTTGCTTGATTTTATACAGCTGTTAGCAATAGGTTTAGCTGATACACCCACAATAATTAGGAGGGATGTCCATATCTCTAAAATGCCCTATCAAATAAAAAAGCAATATTAGATTTACTCTCACAAGGTTATATTCCAAGTCATTTTGAACTATTTCTATTGCTCCATTCATCATAAAATGTTCACACAATATAAAGGGCAGCTGGGATTTCCAAAAGGTGTGAAAAAGAAAAGCAAGGATCCTGAAAAAAAATGTATGAGGTATGAATGTGACAGAGACTATATGTCAGCTTGTCATTTAGTTATTATGGAATAGATGATTGTTAGCACAAAGGGCACACATGATTGATGTCCCTTTTGTCTCTTTATACACTATTTCCACAAGATGGACTGTTCACTCTCGAGTATTTATTTTCTGGTGTTTCCACTTTTCCGCTCGTCCATTTATTCAGTGTTTGGTTTGTCCATTGCTGAGTGCAGTGTGTACATTATGAGTACTGCTTGTCACCGTGTGTGTTTGTTTCTATTAGACTTGTGGGAATGTTGAGGCTTTTGAGGGTCTGTTTCTCACCATCACTCATGTCTTAACTCATCCAGACTTGTAGAACACAGTCAACAATATGCTACTAGACATATCCAACTTTCTGATCACCCGGCAACTCTCGGCAAACCCTGTTGGCTCCAACCAATAAAAGACTGCGGTTGGCCGTTTCTGGGCTTCGGTGCAGTCATACAGTGGATGTAGACACGGCTGAACTCCTCTCACTCTCCCCCCTCTGTCTCCCTCTCTCCCTAACGCAGGCTTCCTGAACCTCATTGCTATACATATGGTCTCCATCTGCTGTGGGCTCTGTGTGTGATAGCAGTTTCTAGAGATGGTTGGCTCTATGAGCATGTGTGATTTAACCCATTAGAACAGCACACCCACCAGTTTCTACGCTATGTGAGAGCTACATGCTACATGACTGAACTGATTTTGGCACGCAGGCTAATACTGAAGGGTGCTTAAAAATGTGGCGTAGAAAAAGACCACCACCATGGTGCAGCTATCGCTTAGGTCCCACAAGTGTCACTAAAATACTAGCTTCTGCTGCCAAGAAATATTAGCGATTATTTTTCTCATGTGTGGGTTTAGCTGAGTGTAGCGCCGGTGACACAGCTGAACAAGTCCATTGCTATGAGTGCAGGAGGTTGCTGTGGGTGTAAGTTCTACATGCTGCAGATGAAATCACAAACGAAGCGAGGTCATACAATGCCCCATGTGGGGACTTTGTGCTTGGTGAGAACACCAGAGAGGTGTTTTTTTTACATGCATACAGGGAGAAAGAGCAAATGTCTGTATGTGCATGCGGAATGGGCTTGGCTTCACTTCCCTTCAAAATAGATTTAAATACAGAGTGTGAACCGCAGCGAGGTCAGTGGCTGATCCACACTCTGCGGCCAGGCCTGGGAATGCTAGGCAGAAACTCCCAGCTCTTTTCCTGCATGGTGCACTATTACATGGAGCAAGCTTGGCAGGAGGCATCTGAACTTGTGCTTGAAATGGGACCTTATTTTTCACATCAGGTCATTTTTTTAATATTTCTTGGGCTGGGGTCAGGGTTCATTTTCAGGCTTCCCTTAGTCCATCTCCTGCCCCTAACAGATTTGGATTTGCAGATTTGGCCCTGCTATAGTGCATCTGTCTAATTTATGAGTTTACAGAATTATAATATAAATAATGCACTGCTTGTAAACTGCAAGTAAATTTCCGGACTTTTGCTTTGTGGCCTTGGGTTCACAGACTTTGGACCTGTATTCTGTGACATTCATTGCAGTGCTCAGTGTCATCATGTTGGATCTTCAAGGCCACATGGCTCCAAGCATATGAAGATGCCTTTCAGGTCAAACCTCTTTCATGGATATAATGACACCAAAATTTGCACATTTGCACAAGTGGCGAGGGATCCACCCTTTGGATCACTCATTGCCAAGGAAAGAAGGATGCATTTCTTGGTCACATACAAAGGAGCCTTCAAAATGGGACAGCCTAGTTGCGTTGCTATGACACAATCGGCCTTCAAATGCAGAAGGATCCTCAGAAGGATGCAGCCCCTGATTTGGGAGACAGCTTCAGTCTATGGCTAGAGCACTCTATTAGTGTATTCCTTCCATGTGTGAGCTGAGTCTGAACAGAGACTGTCTTTAATAAAGCCTACAGTTTGTTCAGAACTGTGTCCTCCTTTAATAACTGGAAACACTACAATATAAACCTAAACACGGACTTACTGCACTCTGTTGTAAGCTTCAGCTCAGCTATAGCCGCTGTTCTTCTCTGGAATCTTCTCTGGAATCTCTGGCTGGTCCTGCAGGATCCTTCTCTGCAAAAGTTTAACAGATTCATGTAAAATGTCTTTCAACTGTCAACCTTTTGGTGATTGACAGTTTCTTGTTGCAGATTAAATGGATTAATCAGTCCTAATATTCATCATCTATTAGCTAGGCCAGATTGTTGACAGTGTTGCTATGTGCCCAGAAGTCTTCAGGGTTAAAGGTCTTAAAGGTTATAGGTCTTCTAAAGGGTTAAAGGTGTGATCTTGTGACGGATGTTGCTGTAGCTTGAAGGTAGCCTAACAGGCGATCACTAGGAATATGGAGAACGTGTGACATATGAAGTTGTTGATGGATGGGGTTCGGTTCTCATTTGGATAGAAACTCTCATTTGGATAGAAACAACACTAAAAAACTGTTCTTTGCAGCGATGGCATAGAAAATTAGTTTTGGTTTCCTAAATGATTTTTCAATTGATGGTTCTTTAAAGAACCTTTTTTGTAATGTGTAATTGTAAAAAACCTTTTTAAAGAACATCCACAAAATGTTGACAGGTTCTATTCCACCTACATGGTTTACTTTAGGAAGTGCTTTCAAGCCAAGGACCACTTAGGAACCTCTTTTACTTTAGAGAGTGTACAGTTGGGGTTGGATTCAGAGCTTGGTACCTTGGCAGAGTGTTCTTGGGCTGTATTCAGGTTTGGAATCAAATTGTAGGTCTGATTAAAGCTCCAGTCTGAACATCCAGATAAATCTTTTCCCCAAGGAATCATGTAAATCACGTTCTTGAGGGTTTCATCAAAGCCAGCAGGTTTGAAGCTGACGGCTCCAGTGACATATGCGTCCTGTTGCGTTCTTGCCAAAACCAGCCCCTCAGGCCTTGGCTCGCATACTTTTCAGTATATTGCCAGTCTGCAGTTTCTTCAGCTTTGACATTGTTGTGGGGCAAATACGTAACCCATCCCAGTCTCTGGTTGGCTCAGGCGTGTTTATTCATGAGATTGCTGCCCCATGTCTTTGTGTAGCCTACTTCAAATGAACCGTGCCATCTTGAGGTTGGTAGGCTAAACATATAACCTTGATTTATTGGGGTTTCTCAGCTATAATGTGGGGTTCCCTATAAATACTGATGGTCTGGAGTTTAGGAGCTGGTGTTTTGATAAGGTCAGTGGTTATCTCACAAATATCCTCCACAGTTTGAAGGCGCATTTGAGGTTGACCAAAAAGTTTTTTTAAAAAGGAAACTCCAGCCCATTATTATTGCTTATCGCTGTAACAAAAACACACTTGCTTGTAATGTGGGCTCCAGACCACAGGCCCTGGCAGGGAAAAGAACTGCAGATCTTTTGTGTGAGAATGTCTTTCTGTTTGGATCTCTCCGTGACCTGCAGGCTTTTGCCGGGGAGAATGGGGCACATGTGCATGGAGGCTTTACAGTGCACTTTTCCAATCATTTCTTCTTCAGCTGGGAGGCTTCTGCCGAAATCTTTCCTTCTCTGTCTCTTTCTGACAACACTCTAAAGACCTGTTTACTCAGTGGAAGCAGCACTCTGGACCTGCTCTGAATAGATGCCCAAAGCAATTGTGCTGGGAGGGAGCTGGAGATGGAACAGGCTTAATGCACTGTGGCGGTGCTGGTACAGTCAGAACTGGAGGAGCATCGTTTACTGATAGAATATAAAGCTGCATCAGCATTTGATTATGAACATACACTGAATTTATTTAACTGATTTTCATGGACTGTTGACACATACTTGGAATGTGTCGACTCTCCAGGCAAAGGAACCTCATGTTGATAGAACACATTATTATCATTTTATTAACTATGGACTACACCAATATTTCTTATTCAAAGTATTTCGGTATTTTAGCACGTACATGCAAAGTGGTGAATGTTGCAAGGTGATGCAACCTCATGCAGTGTCCATTATGCATGTGTGCCAAAGAGCGATCTTTTATTTGCCTGCATCTCTGAATATAAAATTAAGAAAAAATCTCCCAGCAACCGTCTGGCCAGTTCCCTAGTTTTCATTCCAGTGACAGAAGCAGAATCCTCAACCTGGTGCCGTCCTCCACCCGCACCCCCACTTCACCTCACCCACACCCCGTTTAACAGACATGGTTCTAACTCTCCCCCTCACACTACCTACTTGATTACAGGACAATCTTTTTCTCTGGACTGTCGACGTCAATCACTCATTAGGTTTCTGGTTTAACATATTATTATGCAGCTATTTTTAATGTCTATCTCTTTGATATGCTGTTGTTACAGTTAATGCATAATTTACATGCAACTCAGAACACAACCCATATTCTGTACATTTCTGTCTCGTCTTGTCCTGCGTATCTATTGTGTTCTAATTATTACTGGACCCTGAGCCTACTTGCCTACTTGGTGGGGAGTGTGGAATTTGGACATATGACTCAAGTACAGAAGCATGTTTTGTTTGTCTTTTCGCATAAATGATTCAGTCTGGCTAACTTTTTTTAGATTGCTAAGCTAGTTTTAGTGCTCAGATACTTTTAGCCAAACTATTTTTTTTTGCTTTTTTAAATTCTTAATGGCTCCCAGAACTTGCACATGATGTAGTGCTTGTCTTAAACTATAAAGTATTAAGTTCAGTAGTACTTCTTCGTTTACCACAAACATGTAGTGATTAAAACATTATATTACCATTACCACCATGTTTGTTGTTCAGTGCTGAAATAGAATTGCATTTGCGGAAGAATGCATACAAAGTTGTTTAGGACTTGAGTTTAGGACCTTTGACTTGAGTCTTGCCTGTACTGACTTGTGAATCGTATCGAGACTTGACTATCATGACTTGATGTCTGGGCTAGAGTGTCAGGACTTGAAACTTGTTACTTGCAACTTTGTGACCTGGAGTCATATTACAGAAGCATCTTAACTCTGAAATCTTATCTGTTTAGTGACCACAACAACTTCAATTAGGCTGAATTAGGACAGTAGCTATTACAGAACAATAGTTCCTAACTTTGTAATCTTCTCCATCAACTGCAGATAAGAAAACAGTATTACACAAACTTCCTAACTAGACTAACTGTAGGACAACCCAAAATGTCTCCTTCCTTTTGTTGTAACATTCTGTTTTATTGTTTTATGCGATGACAGGCAGCATTAGTCACTATGACTTGCATAATGACATAATGAGGTTGCATGTGTCTACACTGAAGAACTGTGCTTTCACATTTTTCTAACAGCATTTTAAAAATCACAGACACTGTAAACACAATCTCCGCCACCCACTCTTATTACCTTTGTGTGTTAATGCTGTAATGTTGATGAAACATATATGTAAAATATAATGTATTTCAGTGATGGCATTGACTAATGAGAAGACAGAGCTGAACATGTGGCTGTTTATTAGGTTAATGTTAGCATGGATCATGCCATGGAAAATGGAAACTGAGGAACTGCAGATTTGTTTATGGCACACGTTACGTGATTATGTGTTTATGTTTCAGCTGGGCGCATATGTTTGTTGCTTGGTGAGAGGCATGACAGTTGATTGTCGACTGAGTACTAAGATTTCCTAACTTGAGATAAAACGCTGCAAGCTATAATAATTATAAATTAACATAGCATCTGCTTTCATCTTGACCTATCAGATGTTAAGACATCTTAAGTTTCATTTAAGATCTCATTTCCACCTCTGTAGCTGCTATGATTGTGATTCAGTTGTCCTCTCTTTGTGGTCAGTGTGTAATACTGTTAAAGTACAGACCTAAGTTAACCAAATTAGCTGATCAGCCATCCCACTTTCTAGCTGTTTACTTAAGCAAATGTCTACAGTTATACAGAATCATGCGTAGTCAATCAAAGCTATGGTTTTTATTTTAAATGAAATATAAAAAACACTCATTCTGTGAACATACATGCTAAGATACTGGAATTAGCTAGCTAGATAACAAATAGACAAGCTTCCCAGGGTGGTTCTCAATGCATACATCATTTCATTTATTTTGCTCAACCCATCACACCCATTCACATTTTGCTTTTTGTGGCATACATGTAATGACTGTGGATCATGATTGCAGTCTGGTTAAATAATTGCCATCATCTCAATTGTGACAGGCCTAGCTGGAATATCTAGTTTGATTGCACTGTGGGAGTCTATGTCTCGTTCACTTGTGGCTCTGCAAAGACAGACCTTGTCTCATATGTTGCACAGAGACCCGGTAGGAGGTTGGGATAAACTTCTTTCCTGCTCTTGAACTTTTACTGGTGCTGGGAGTTCTATATGAACCTATGAGACCTATGAAAGCCATCCGTAAAGCGTGGAGTTGTGCAAGCTGTCAAAAAAGAAAAACAAAACTTCTCTGACCAAACTTGTGTTCAGTTACTTACCACTTTCTCGTTGGTAAACAAATTCGCTTCTTCAACCTGACAGGGAGTGGGCTAAATGTCAAAAGAAAAGAGAGATCTAGAGATGATACACGAGCTGGACAGGCAGCCTCTGCCTCGTTATTCTTACTCTCGCCTTCTGTAAAGGAGACATCATAGGCAGGAAGTCTCTCCAGGCATTTTAAACACACAGCATATTAAAGGTGTGCGTGCATGTGCAGTCTTTACAAGCTGCTGTAATTTCAATCGTTTACCTCAGAAGTGAAAAAGAAATTGAGGTGGTGAAAGTATGTGCGCAAAAATGCCAGCTTCTACCACCCGCTGCTTTAAGTGTTTCAGGCTGGCTGAACTGGAGCCTGGCACCCTAATTCTTCATGTAGAGCCATTCACAGCGCATTGAGTTGTTCCCTTGGCTCTGGACTCCTGGGTAGATGGGGCAAAGAATAAATGCTCCATTCTGTGCATCCTTGCACTATCAGCCTTTTGTCTCTGTGGACTTAGTTGGATGATATGTTTGCACAGTATGATATGAGAAATATCCTGTGAAGTCTTTGGGAATTAACAGTCGCTATCAAAGGTATAACAATGAACATGACAAACAACATGCGCAATTGAATTTACCATATATTTATGGAGTGGTTTAAACAATAAGATAACTGAACAAGAAGGACTCCTAGTATTAATGATCTCTTGAAACAGGGTTATTTGAGTCAGCTATTCCAATCAGATCAGGTATTGGTTTGACCTGTTTACCTGCTGTTTGGTACAGAATAACATAATTGTACAATGTGGCCTGATTAAAGAAATTGTGTAAAGACTGAATCTGAGGCAGAGTTTCTAAATGGAAAAAATGCAGTACCCTTCCTACTCTCCCTAGAAGGGACTGACCTACAAAGATCAGTGCAAGGGCACACAGCATAATCCTCAAACAAGCGTCAGAGAACCCTACTGTGGCAGCTAAGGGTCTGCAGACATCTCTCACACTTGATATCTGATGCTCTCTAAAAAAAAAGGAAAAAAGAAAGGACAAAATGGAGATACAGAGACTTCCCATGTTTTTCTGCTTCTCCTGAACACTTCATAGCAGCAATCTCTAGACAGGTCAGGTAACATACATACATTTACATATGACATACATGCATTTACATACAAAACAAACCCTACATACCAACGCCTAAACTTAATTCTAGCTGTGGAACATGGTTAAGGCAGTATAACACTGGGATTAGAATCCAACTGCATCTGGAATTTCTACAGCAGAAAAGACAATCCATGTCCATAAGAAATAATACAATAGTATGAACATTATTGGATTTCGGCAACAAATTAAAGCTGTTAAATATGTTAAAAAGACCTGGATTTTAGTTTAGTAATGGACTTTTTTCAGGGCATATATCTGATAGTGACCAAATAGAGACAAGCTGCATGGGAAACACAAAGTGAACATTTATTTCAATGCTACAGCTATAAAACAATTTGGAGCCGTATAAACTCCCAAATATATATTTAACGTTACCAGTAAAGGGAAAGTTGGTCAGCAACAGTAGAGGGGCACATTGGAAAGAAGTCTCACTATTGAAGGGCTGATGATGAGTTTTCTTCATGTCAGATTACAGATTACTGAAGTGCTTTTCTGATTTTTTGCTGTTATAGAGTTAATATGCACATGTAAACTTACTCAGTGATATATTACACAAAAGAGAGAGAGACTCCGAAACACAGGAATAGATCATAGTGACTCAACCAGAGGAAATTTTCCATTTTTCGTCAGTGAACTAACTTCAGTCATGTTCAACTTTTGTGGTATGATCTGAAACAGACCGTTTAAGCAGGACATCCCATAATATGCATGACCTGAAACAGAGAAACAGACTAAAATACCAAACACCAAACCGCAGCGCTGATCAGCTACAGCAGCTCCGGAAAGCATTGAATATGATTGTCATTACAGGAGGTTCAGCTAGCTTTAATTGTAAAGCTTCACCAACTTTTTCCACCCTCATTGTTTAAAGAAACGTTTTTTGTTTTGTGGACTGTTTGTTTAAAAAAAGTTTATTTAGTATTATAACTTAGCCAAAGATGTCATTTTAGGAGCTATTCATATGTAAATCTAAGCAATTTTAATTAGTCCATAAACTTTGACGTAACTGTATATGTAGGTGGTATCCTTGCTTGCTTGGTTGCCTGAATCTACAGTTTGGCCTACAGTGTCCTGGGATGATTTGTGCTTTTTACTGCATGAAATCCAGCCGAGTCTCTTATGTTGATACATTTGCCAGGCCTGGCATATATTCTCAGTGGAGTACACAAGTATAGCAGGCCATGGCTATTGAGCAGTGAGGTGTGGTTCTGCATCTCTAAACACCTGATATCCCTCCCCTGCCGCAGGCAAGCAACCCACCCCTGCACCCCTGCCCTGTCTCCATGGCAACCCAGGGTGAATTTTCCAAGGATGGGATGTGTTTTTCCCTCACCAAGCAAAACACGCTGACTATGAAAGAGGCTTTTATGACTTTCTGATCCTTATCAGAGCCGCACTGTACATAGGAATGCTGCATTTTAAACAACCTCATTTGAATTGAGCCATAATGTGTTTATAGTGGAGCGTTTCGTATGCAGGGCCAATGCTTCTCTATGAAAAGCAGTACTCGGGACAGAGGGGGGGACCTCAGCCTCTGGCATCCCTGAAATTGTGTTTACCTCAAAACTGTAAATGAAACAGTTCAAACAAAAAAGCTCCCTTGTTGACTGCAGGAACAGAGCCATCTTTTTTCTGTCACATCATAATTTAACACACCACTGACTCCAGTAGCTTTCATCGGCAGGAGGAGTGAAGGGAACACAACGATGGGGCGAATTCAATTTTCCTACAACACCAACTAAGTAAAAAAGCAATAATAACTGTAAAGTGAAAACAAGTGGCACTTCTCACCTCAGCGGTTTAGCTTCATCTGCTGATCAGTGGCTATCTGTGTTAAATATCTGTTGTATTAGAGAAAATGGAATGTTAGCCTAACACAACCATTCTGGATGTGCATATGATAATACTGTAATAGAGAGTTTTACATTATGGAATAGGTGGAATTAAGAATATATTCAGAACATGATGAAGTGAAGTGAACTCATTGACCCGAACCCTGTGTTAAGAGCAAGTGCTCTATCTATCGTCAGTGACAGGAACATGTTGTTCCTTACTGTAATTGCTGCGTGTTCAGAAACATAATAGCACTTCAGTGCTCCTTGTCAGAGAGTGCGGCTAGAGAGCAGTTAGCCAAGTCTTTCACCTTTTACCGTCTTGGCTCAGGAGCCTGGCTACAAGAGGTTCAGAAAGGTTGGAGCTGTTGTACTCTGTGGACTAAAAATTCAAACCATACATTCAGATTATGAACACAATTAAAAGTACTTTAAGAAAAAAAGAACTGTCAAACAGAAAGGACCCCAGTAAGGTGTAAAACGTTCCCAATGTGTTTACTAATTCTACTTTTGACTCTGCTTTTAAAAACTGTGAGTGTGCATATAAAACATCTGCAGTGTATTGATCTTACAGTGTTTTATATAGACACGAGGTAAGATCAATGTAAATGAACCCATTAAATTTGTCCCAAAACTACCAAATCTGGTCTGTCTTATTTAAAAAGTACTGAAATACTGCATGAATCTTAGATTCAGGGCTTTCTTTATAAAACCAGCTTTATTCATAAGTGTCACTAACTTTTTGAGGTTTAGGTCACAGATTGATGCGCTGTCATTCTGCTGTAAAATGTTCTAATACAGCTTGCAGTTCTGAAGGACTACTATATTCCTGTATGTAAGCCATTATACTCATGTTCTGCAGAGTTTGAACTATGTTTTGATGTTGGTATTTTTTTATGCAGACTGGCACAGGGGCGCAGTGGGCCTGGGTTTAAAGCAAGAAGGGCCTTGGTCCGTGTTTGTGTGGGTTTCCTCCAGGTGCTCTGGTTTCCTCCCAGTGTCCAAAGACATGCAGTCAGGCTGACTGGTGATGCTAAATTTCTCCTGTGTGTGAATATATAGGTCTGTGTGTCTGCCTTGTGATAGATTGGCCTGTACAGTGTGTTTCCTTCCTTCTGTCCAGTGAGCACTGGGATAGGCTCCTGCGACTCAAAAGGATAAGCGGCATAGAAGATGAATGAATGAATGTTGTTTGTATGCAGAAGTTTGGACACATTTACCAAAATGTTAAACTGGATATCAGGAGTTTCTAGTAAATTATACCATTCTTTTATTGTAGCCTAAAATGCTGTTCCGAGTGGCATTAATCTTCGACTGGATAAAGCCTTGTTTGCGTGTCTGTAGTATGACTAATGAAAAGTGAGTGCAGGCTGTCTGCTGCCAGGTTTGTGGTATGGAGGCCATGGGAAAGTGTAAAGTGTGCTGTGTTGGATGTCCTTCAGCTTCAGCAGTGGGCAGTTCCTCTTGGCTGGGCTACAGGGAATAATGGAGCTGAAACGTATTAGCTTCTCTTGATGCCAAATGTTTTCCCATTAAGTCAGCTTTTCTTCAGTGCATCTAACTCTATTCTCTCTCTCTCTCTCTCTCTCTCTCTCTCTCTCACTCAGGGATCCTCAGTTTGCCAGACTGTTTGAGCCTGCATAGAGAGCAGCAGCGGTCAGGGAAGGCGGGTGACAGTCAAGCATACAGTCAGGCCGAGCTGCGCACAATAGAGCAATGTCTGCTGGCCACGCGTGTGGGAAGCATCGCTGAGCTCAGTGAGTAAACACACACTGCTCTCCTGGATCAGCATCACTTCACATAATGGTGTTAATAAAAAGAAGCTCAGTTACAGTTTCCATGCATTTTTGTTTGATTGTTTGTCAAAAATGTTGTCAAAATTGTCAAAGAGTTCAAAGGAATAAAACCAGCTAACTGTAGGATCAAAAATGAAACAGACTCCACTATTACTCCACATTAGGAACTCCAGGTCTACACTGGTTTTCTCAGCGACAGAAATGAATGCTTGTATTTGAAAAACACTGATGCTGGTGGGCCCTGTGGGGGCCTTGTTTAGACTGCCAGCCCGAACCTGATCTTTTTTAGTCTGGACAGCAAAAAATATTGGAAATCTGTTTTTTTTGCAAGTCAGATCCACACCATATTTGAAGGTGATTTGAAATGTGACTGTTTTTACAGATGCATCTTGGTCTAGATGCTCTGGCAGTTTACACTGGATTTTAGAGTGTCTTTTGCAACGCAACATGATGGAAGTGCTGGGATTTGCTCTTTATGTTACCGATGTCCGCATTGTTCTGTTCCTGTTGCATCTGTCTGGACACACAAATCTGATCTAATCGCTTGCAAACAACAGTGTGGACAATCATCTCAAAAGATCTCATCTGAGAGTCTGAACATGTCCAAAAAACAATTATTACACACATTCTACTCTTAAACTTAAACACTGTTATACAGCAACAACAGCTACACAAACAGCAGCCTAAAACTGTTGAAGCCTCTAAACCACCACGTTTTACAAAGCTTACTGGTTTGTGGGAGGTATTTTGGTGATTTGCCACTCTTAAAATTCAGTGGGCAGCGGTGTTGCTTGTATCTAGCAATAGTCATATTTTAGCTCCTGAATAACCTCATCGTTCAGAGGACAAATATTTGTACAGCATTGTCATGTTTTAGTTCACCTCAGGACATGATAGCACACATTTTCCAAAACACTATTCAATGCAGCTTAGAACCTGGATATCCTAATGTGGACATGGCTCTCAAATATAATAATTAATAAATGTGTTAAGGCAAAATAATGACACTCTTTCAACAATGTGAGAATCACCCTAAGCTAGCTTTATGTAGAGTACAGTGTCTGGTGAGTAAAGCATTCATCAGATGTAGATATTTGGCCACAGGAAAGTTTAAATAAATGATTTGCAGGCCAGAATAGAATAAATTGTTAATATGCAATGAGCAACATGAAGCTGTCTTGCAAGCTGGATGTTGTCTGCGAGCTGGAAGTTCGAGACCCTGGTCTTTTAATTAACAGCAAAACATGTTAAATAATAAAAAGATGCATTGTGTGAATGGAGCTTCCCAGAACTGAATGATTTTTTTTCTGTGTAGCAGAGTGTTTATTCATTGTAACAGTGGTTCTTAAACCGGTCCTCAGGCAAGACAGTCCAGGTTTTTGCTTTAACCTAGTTTATAACACATAGGCATAGAGCAAAACCATGTACCGTCTGGGGGTTCACAAGGACCAGTTTGAAAACCACTGTGTTGCAGCACAAGGCAAATAATAAAGTATGAATGTAAGTATCAGTGCCTTATTTGCAAGATGAAGCATCTTGTCAAATTCATACTTCAAACAAATAGGGGCAACATATTACCACAAAGTTTTTGTAAGCAGTGTGGCCAGCTAAGTTATTTTGTAAAATTTTTCACACCCCTCTAGCAAATTGCAACAATGGTTCTCAAATTGGTCTTCAGGCCAGACAGTCCTGATTTTTTTGTAACCTAACACATAGGGGTAGAGCAAAACCATGTGACATCTTGGGGTTCACAAGGACCAGATGCACTGTGTTGCAACACAGGGAAAATAATGAAGTATGAATGTAAGTATCAGTGTATTATTTGTAAGATGATGAAACCTGTCAAATTAGTCCATTAGTCCAATAGTCCATTCAAATGGGGGACACATATCACCATGAAGTTTGTAATCAGTGTTGCCAACTTGGTGATTTCAGACCCCTCTAGCAAGTAATTTTTTTAAAAAGCTAGTAGCGACAAATCTAGTGACTTTTTGTACAAACTCACCCAAACTGCCCATGAGTGAGAGGCATAGCAGAAGAGGCATCTTTTTCTGCATCTCCTTTGCTCCGAAAGATGGAGGAATGCCTTCAGTCTGCATGGCAGCTCAGACAGACATGAATGAGCTACGCTAGTGTGAATAGTGTTGCTACCAGGTCTTTACATACAGTTATTTGTCTGCTGAGCTGCTAAATAATAAGTAACATAAGTTTCAGTGCTTTTTTCTTTGTACATATTTGTGGCAGTTCTGCATAGTTTCAGTCCATTTTGTGGTTTTGTGAATTCCGGTGCATGAATCAATACGTACATACTGTTATTCTTATTTGTATATCAGTTTTATTTGTAAACGTGCACAGAGTTAATTTGGTTTGTCCTGTACAGAAGATAAGAGAGAAGCAAGATGTAAAGGGCTGATACCATCTGATACTAGGCACTATGTAAATACGATGTGATGGCGTCACAAATAGGCAATTCAGCACTTCGCGTCATCTAACGACATTTACTGTTACTAGACTTTTCAAGCTAGCTTTAGTCATGACTGACTGAGAGATGTGTTTGGATGTAGTGTTTGAGTATGAGTGTGGATGCTGGTGTGTGCATGTAAAATAGAGATTAAGTGGCAGCACCACACACATTTTTTCTCTGTGCACCATCTTCAGTTTGGGCCAAGAGTCACGTAAGGACTGAATGCGTGTTTACTCAGCAATGACAAATCTATGGAGGACCATTTAGGGTGAAATACACTGAAACGCTTGCACACACAGACACACACACACACACACACACACACACACACACACACACACACACTATTCGCATACATCTGTTAAACAGTTGTATGTATATGTGTGAATGATTGTACACAGACTGCAGTCACTGGTGTGTGTGTGTGACAATTTCTAGCCAGCCCAGAAGCCATTTCACTGTAATAGGAAGGCCATGCTTTCTAAAATAAGAGCATGATCCAGCACAATGGAAAAGAGCTTGTGGAGAAACTCCTTTCACACCACTTTATCCTATCAGTTTAATCAGACTCTTTGTCTTTAATAAGGGTTTTGCAATAGTTTTCTAACAGACTGTATATATTTATTTTCCTACAATATCACTCACTGCTGCGCAATTGACCTAGTTTCCCTGTATTAATTACCTCAATGCAAATTCAGTTGAGAGAAGGGTTTTCGACACCTGTACGTCATTCAGATTAAATTGAATCAGCAATTTGTTATGGTACAATTTCTTGCAATCGTACAGACCTGTCGTCCATGCAGACATCATCAGGCTAGTACAGAAATTGTGTTTTTCTCATATTTATTTGTGTTCAAGTATATTATACAGCTATGTTATTACTTACACGGTGATGTGCTACCTTTACTTTTATAAAGAGCGCAACCTTTAAACAAGCACTATGGTAAGACATTTCAAGAAGTTCTTATGACTATGACAATAGTGCTCCCTTGGTGTCTCTGGCTTTCAAGCTCTTGTAAAACGAGAATTAGACAGTGATATAATGATTCCAGTAGAGTCGTGCTTTCTCTTGCCAGGAACCCTTCTTCACACAGAGTCAGACCAGTGCTGCATCTGCAGTTAGCTGAGAAGACAGAAGCTCGCTGATTGTGGGTGAAGCAGCTAAACAACGGTCTTTCCCTGAATTCATATTTGAGCATCTGTTTTTAAGCACATCGGACAACATAATGTCATAATATGTCACAAAAGACTGTTGAATTCGAGACTTTAAGGTGGTCTGTGAGGTTAATTAGGTTGCCCTGGACCTCCTCTTCAAACAAACCCATCATTTCCCTTCGCACCTTGGATTCTATACAGTGTAGGACAGTGTAGAAGAAAATAAAGCTGTCCGCTCTGAGGATATGAAAGATGAAGAAGTCTAATTAGAGATGAATTGATTGATGTTCTTTGTTCGTTCATAAAAGAGGTTTTCCACAAACTGTGCTGCTGAGCTGCTGAGCATGCTGTTACTTTCTGTTACAGTGAAATGACTTCTGGGTTGCACTGAAAACTGTTGTGCACATTCCAGTGACTGCAATCTGTGTACAATTATTCACACAAGTAAATGAGTGTTTATTAGACGTGTGTAAGTTGTGTGTGCATGTGTGCAAGTGTTGCAGTGTATTTCACTAAACGGCTCACCATGCAAATCTGCCCCTCTCTCTCTCTCTCTCTCTGCTTCACCCTCTCTCTCTCTTCCTCTCTTACACACACAAACACATCTCCCATCACCTCTGCATATTTAAACACACAACCTTAGTTCAACCCACACAGTCCCTCTACTACTTCACTTCCTGTGTTTTACAAGTTACTGTAAGGCTACAGTTACTGCCTGTGAAGCAGCAGCAGGTTTAGAGAAGGAGATGCAATTTTACTAAAACACAAGCTCTAAAAGATTCAGCAGTCTGCTGATAATTCACTTAGAAACATCAGAGATTTACATCACACGTTGCTGTTTCTTCTGTTTAATGGCAATAGCTGGAAAAGATTGAAACTAATGTTTGAAGTACTCATCTGTAATTGGTTTTGGAACGTCAAAGAACCCATCTCTAAAGAAGCCGGTGACCTTTCTGAGTAATTTGATATGTTCTGCAGCAGTACGTCTGTTCTATTTTGGAGCCCATCAATATCACATGTATATAATGTACATTTAAATCGCTTCCACATACAGACTCGACTCATAAGCGGAGAGCCCCAGTAGTACACATTTATTACTGGCGCTGAATGCATGCGTGAAATGAAAACCAGCCTCCATCCAGAGTCATGGTAAAGAGTGTTTTGTGTCTTATTGCTCTTTCTGAGCCCACTGTCAGCAGGAAGAGATAAAAGCAGAGTGTTCTGCTCACTTCCTCCAAAACACTCCTGCATCTCCAAACTTAAATATCACATCTCTGCAAGTCCACTTTTATATACACTGTATCCATGGAGACTTCAGTGCAACATTTCCCACCATATCACTATGTCATCATCATCTCTCTCTCTCACTCTATCTCCCTTTATTACTCTCTCCCTCTTTCATATTCGCATATTCATATTCTAATTTTTTGCTTTCTCTGTCATCTCTGTCTCTCATATTTATATTTATATTGATAGTCTCTCTTTTTTGCTCTCTCTCTATCAGATTTTCTCATTCTTTCTCTCTGTTTCTTTCTCTCATGATATTCCTGTTTCTCTCTTGTCTCTGTTTTTCTGTCCCTGTCAAATGTTGCCTCTCTTTGTCCCTCTCTGGTTGTCCTCAAGAACCCTGTGGGGGAAGTTAAGGGCATTTTGAACTCTGGCTGGGACGTCACCCCTCCCCTATGCTTTACAGTGGCGCGTGCTGCCTGCAGTAAGAGTGAGATCAGGGCCTGTCACACTGCAACTCTGGGTGTGCGTGTGAGTGTTTGGACAGTCATCACAGAGCACACTCAAAGGGCAGAGTATATTTTAAGAGATCTTTCTCTTTGAGAGAAGCGTGTTTAATTACATGACAGTTACAGTGGTGTACATGAACGTGTTTCTGAAGCTCTCTGAAGTATTTTGGGAGTAGTGTTTTGAGTCTATACACACTATAGGCTAGGGTTAAATCAGGTCACATTGCAGTGAAGCGGAGGTCCGGCACCTTTGGTTTATGTGAGTGCTGACCTCTATATACAGGGGTTGGACAATGAAACTGAAACACCTGTCATTTTAGTGTGGGAGGTTTCATGGCTAAATTGCACATTGCACCAGTAAGAGCAGAGTGTGAAGGTTCAATTAGCAGGTAAGAGCACAGTTTTGCTCAAAATATTGCAATGCACACAACATTATGGGTGACATACCAGAGTTCAAAAGAGGACAAATTGTTGGTGCACGTCTTGCTGGCGCATCTGTGACCAAGACAGCAAGTCTTTGTGATGTATCAAGAGCCACGGTATCCAGGGTAATGTCAGCATACCACCAAGAAGGACGTTTTCCTCCACCAGCATCACGTAGTGACCTGGCCACTATCCTGCAAGAAGAATGGCTTAAAATCCCTCTGACCACTGTGCAGGACTTGTATATGTCATTCCCAAGACGAACTGACGCTGTATTGGCCGCAAAAGGAGGCCCTACACCATACTAATAAATGATTGTGGTCTAAAACCAGGTGTTTCAGTTTCATTGTCCAACCCCTGTAAATATATTCATATTATTAAAACTGCTTTATTTCATGCTATGATGGCTTTCACAATGTATCCTGAAATACTATATTATGCTGAAAAAATGATACATGACTTCATTGTATCATTTGGTTGCACACAATGAAAATATGACACAAGAAAGTAATTTTATTTATTTATTTCATTGTTTATAATTTTCCAGAATACATACATACATTGAAACAATAGTATGCAGAAGTACAGTTATGCTTTAAAGTAATAAGAAAGACAGGCAAAAACTTAAAATAAGCAGAAAATATTGACTGAAAAGGTGTAGGCTAAATGTCACATATCCCTCTGGGTCAGTACTGAGCCTAGTCACTGGGGACTCCATTTCCCAGGATACCCTGGGTGAGCAGGTGACCTCTGATAGGCAGCCTGCAACCTATCCCAGATCGACCTTGCCTGATTGTTGATTGGTGTCACCTGTGACGTGGCCTATATAAGAGGTTTGCTTTGTCTAGACATTTGCAAAGTATTGTATCTGTATTTTCAGTACATACCAAGCCTTGCTATCTATTCTCTTTGTGAGCTCTGTTTTTTTTTACTTTTGGCCTTCTTTTTGACTCTGATTTTGCATCTCGCTTATTTATATGTTTGCCTTTGTATTCGACCCTATATTTGTTTTTTGACTTCAGCTTTGTCCTGGGGATTGATAACAAGCCTTTTTTAAGCCTCATCTGCAGACGTCATACCTTGGCCTGATCCTCACACTAAAGCTTTAGCTTATTTCACCTACCTGTTTTACACAGCATGTTCTAACAGACATTTCTTTCAGAAGTAGGTATACATAACAAAAGCAAATACAAAACAAAACAGGAGCAAAAACAGGTCAACACAATTGCTTTCTTATGTCTGCTTCTTTTGCCAGTTACTGTGTTCATGTAATACATTCTCTGTCCATGTGCAACCACTGGACACATTGTAATCATATCAGCTGCAAGCACAGTTTTTACTAGGCATTCTCAGTGCTCTTATTAGTGTAAGAAAAAAAGTGTTCTTTTCTTACAGCTGCCTAAAAGCTTAATACAAGCATCATATTTAATTCATTTTATGCATATATCTGCAAAGCAAAATTGGTGTAGGATTAAAGGGAGGCACTGATATGGGAGTGATGGCCATATCTGGAATAAAAATTACAAGTAGATTAATACTGTGCTATACTGTGCAGAAGTCAGAGACTACACTTTCTTTTATCCAGTTTCCAGTCAAAACAGCTGTTCAGTGCAAATACCGAAAGCTTGAAACCGAAAGATTCTCCTGAAAAGAATATAAGCTGTAGTGAAGGCAAAGGTTGGACACTACTGAAAGAAATGATAGTAAACTCATTGTGGGATGCTTTTGTGTAATTTATGTTTTCTGCTTTCTCTTCAAGCTGAAAATCAGGAATTTGTTGTTAATGGTCTTAATGGATTAATACAGATAAAGTGTTTTTGCCTAATTGTCTGCTGATACAGTTATGAATCCAATTTTATTCTACATCCCTGATATATTATTTGAAACACAAACATAAACTTTCAAATGTTATTAAAACCACTAAATGTATGAAAGTAAATGATCATTTTAGAAATATTGTACATTTAATACTAAAATGTTCTTATTTATTTACTTATTTCCACCCAGTTGTCAATGTCTGCATGATACAAACATTAAGATAACCCAGAGTGGTTCATGTGGAACAGTGCATTGTAAAAAAACTTTCCAACTGATTGATATACAGAGGTGGTGGCAGGAGCCAGGGGTTGTGATGTCTACAGAACAAATGTAGCCATTTTTGCTATATTACTACATGCTATCCAGAAACACAGATTAACCTACACTTGTCTCCTAAACCTACACGTGTTTACTAGAATGTAAAAATAGTGCTTTTCTTTGGGAACTGTTTTTTCTTACAGTGCCTTGCAGGTACCTCGCCACCATGAAAGTATTTAAAAAACTTAGACCAAAGCCTTATCTCAGAACTACGGTGGCCGAGAAAGCCCAACGCATTGCAAGTTAAAAACGCGCTGCAAAGTCTCAAAACACAAGCATCAAAATGACACGACTTGCACAACATTAGCCAAACGCGGTGCAAGATCTGAAAACACAAGCATCAAAATGAGACCGCTTGCAAACCATTAACCGAACGTGCTGCAAAGTCTCAAACGCGCTGCAAACACTAAAAACACATGCAACTTCCAAAACACATACAGAAAGCCTCAAAACACAACGGAAGTGTTTCCGAGGGACACTGAAAGTGGACGGACCCGGACCTGGACATAGAGCCGAGACAGCCCCAGTTCCAGCAAAAGTAAGTTTTATCTGTTTATTAATGAATATTCAGTCGGGTTATTGGCCAGGTTCTTGTGTTAACTTAATAAACAGTTAAACCTTAATTTTAGCCACTCGGTGTGCATTGTTTAAGGTGGAACGAAATGTAAACACGAGAAACTGGCCAATAAACCGAATGAATATTCATTAATAAACAGATAAACTTTTCTTTCAGTCACTGGGTGTGCATTGTTTGAGGTGGAACGAAATATAAACACAAAAACCTGGCCAATAACCCGACTGAATATTCCCGGGTCCGTCCACTTTCAGTGTCCCTCGGAAACACTTCCGTTGTGTTTTGAGGCTTTCTGCATGTGTTTTGGAAGTTGCATGTGTTTTTAGTGTTTGCAGCGCGTTTGAGACTTTGCAGCGCGTTCGGTTAATGGTTTGCAAGCGGTCTCATTTTGATGCTTGTGTTTTCAGATCTTGCACCGCGTTTGGCTAATGTTGTGCAAGTCGTGTCATTTTGATGCTTGTGTTTTGAGACTTTGCAGCGCGTTTTTAACCTGCAGTGCGTTGGGCTTTCTCGGCCACCGTACAGAACTCTCTGGAAGAAATGTCCCGGTATCAGGCACCATATTCTTAATAACTTTGTGTAATAAATAGAGGAATTTAACTCTTCAGGTGTCTAGTTCCTGTCACCACCTGAACACCTCTAACTTTCTCTAGACTGAAGCATTTCACATCAAACCACTCTAATTATTTTGTTTAGCAATAATTAGAGAGTTGTTTTGAAAATAAATCAATGACATTCCACTTGAATCAAGCCTTCAGGAGTGTCCCATTGTGAAATCATGTGTCTGTGATGATGGATGCAATATCATGCATTGAAGCAATTACAACTACAACTGCAGACAAGTCAGACCTTTTCATTCTATGTCAATGAACAAATTACTATCATTTATCTGTGATAGAAATACAGTTCTCATGCTTATTTTTACACAGTTAGTGCTGCTTGACCGTGTCCTCTGTGTGTGCACACTAGCATACAAAATATCATTGATCTGCTTTGTCTCTGTACCTAGTTCAGCCTTTCAGCAGTGAAGTGGCCTCCAGTCCCTCTTGTCTGGCTAGTTCTGTCTCCACTAGTGCTCACAAAGTGCTCTCTTTGCCAGCACAGACCTATCACGTGTCTACAGCCGAATATAGGAGTAGTTACTTAGAATACATATTTGTCTAGTTTTGTTCTTTTTGCTCTCTGCATTGATGTTGCAGACTTCTACAGGATATTAGTGTAGAAAGTGAAAGCTGGAGTGTGGTTGCAGTTACACTGGCCACTGCAAGGTCACTGTGTTCTCCTCTCAGTGTTTCTGTCCCAGGGGAAGCTCAAAATTCATTTCAGTCTCAAATTAGTCTAAGAAGTCTACGAACATCTAAGGCATTAAGCTTAAAAAATTGAACACCCGAGCCGGACCATGTGTAACCCCTTGCCTTTACTTAGGTTTGGAATTTTCCTCTGTCCTTAAGATCCAGTGAACCACATGTAACTGCAGCAAATGATAGCTCTCTTTGCAGAACCACAGTAGTTCAAAGAGTCCGCGTGTTAGAATCAGCATTAAGCTGCCATCCTTTCAGAATTCATCTCATCAGTGATGGTTAGCACATTTTAGTTAATGAGACATTTCTATTGCTTTACCTTTTATTTACTGTAAACAAACAGAAGTGAAGGTGAGTAAAGGTGAATGCATCGCTGCTACAGACAAAATGCATCAAGTGTAATCACGCTATTATCGAAATGCTGACTGTGACATGAATGCATTTCATACACAGAGTTGGCAGTGTGCTGGAGGGAAAGCAGTGTGCTGTGCGGGGAGTGCAGAGGCAATTTTATGTATGGTGACCTGAGAGCAGAACCTCATTCTGTCTAATCAGGCTGAGGACGAATGAGACAATGACAAAAAAGGAGGGCTGCTCTATTGCATCTTATGGATTTTCTCCTCTATGCTTGATTCTGTTAGTCTAGATGGCTTATTGGATTTGAACAAGTCTGATTCACTGCTTTTCTTGCAGAGAGGACTCTGTGTTTATGGCTGAGTGTTTTTTTCTGTGAATGCTTTAGGGGTGTCTGATAATTAGTGGGCAGTAATATATGGATATAAATGGCAGAAATATAATATGCTTACAGAAACTTGCACAATACAGACATTTTTGCAGTGTATATATATCTGAAATATTTAAATAGCCTAAAAAATAGAGGCAGTAGTGCCACATATAAAGTGCCAAAAATACCACACATAAAGCATGATAAGTCCTGTTTAATTGGAGTTGCATGCAATCCAGTTAAACATGACTAATTATGCTCTTTTTGGAATAAAACATGCAGTTGGTCAGTGTTCTAGAAATCTTGACGAGACACATGATATGTTAAGAAAAGTCTATTATATCATACCATATTGCCCAAGCCTACTCACAATATGCATATAAATAAGCTATAGATATATACCATATAAAAGTCAGAAAGCACACGTCATGTAGTTAATTTGCCATCACAACAGCCTTTAGGTACAAGTTATTCATTTTCCAGAAGACTGGGAAAGTCAATAGAAAATAAGGATGTGTAGCTGTCAAAAGGCTGTTACTGAAAAATGAAACTTGAAAAATTAACTCACCACCCTGTCCAGATTTCAGCTGAATATTTTTGGAATTGTTTGGATTGCTGGAAGCAGAAAATGCAAGCAACTTCTAACTTTGCAGGTGTGGAAAAACATTCCTTTATATTTCTTTGAAAAATGGAAAGCAAGTCTCCAGAAAAGAAAAGAAGCTGTAATAAAAGCAAAGGTGGGCACAATAAAAACTTTAGGAAATCATATTAGATTTAGTTGCTAGCTAGGACGGAACACTAAGCGCGATTGTAAGCCAGAAACACCTGGTATCGTGACTTATTGGACCATGCCACATGTTGCCAGTCCTGTAGGGTCCAGTTAGCAACCTCATGAGCCCAGGTGTGGCACTGTGTCCGGTGTCGTGGTGTTAACAGAGGTGGGTCTTCTGGTCCCATATCCCACGGAAGCTAGCATGCACTGAAGAATGCTGCACTGACCTGCAGGATATGCGTGTGGAGCCTCCTGTACTGAATTTGGATGTCATTTCTGGCAGAGTTGGTTGTCTGTTCGCATGGACAATTTTAATTAGATGCCGTGGGTCACAGTTATTAAGCACCCATGGGCGGCCACTGCGCTGTCCACTGTGGGTGGTAATGCTTTCTACGAGGTATTCTCAGAACAGATGTGACGCTGTGGAACGAGAGATGTTAAACACCCGCACAACTGTCCATTGGAAATGTAATGTCCCATTCGTCTGGCACCCATTAGCATGCCTCATTTGAGGTCCGATATATTTACGTCGCCTTGCCATGAACACACTGGCCAACCTCACTCACAAGATAACATCCCAATATGTCCCTTGAGGTAAAACCACTTCATAATCAATTTACATACAGCTATCACATGGCTTTTGGTATGTCAGTGTATGTTTTCTTTGTTTGCTTTGTTCCTGACGGTGAAAAATTTCTAACTGGTACAAATGATCATTTTGTCTGGAAATGAAATAAATAAAGAGATGGTCTCTGACTTATACAATTATATATATATACATATGTGTGTGTGTGTGTCTACAGATCTACAGATTTAGACATAAGCATGTTAAAGGGGAATCCCACTGATTATTGATTGATTATTGATTATTACTGATTATGTTAACTTATGTGCAGTTTGAAAATTAATGTATGATGCAAGAAATTCTTGTTACAAGGAATTCTTGCCTTCCTCCAGCCACAATGGTCTTATTTTGCCTATTGGACTTTGAGCAAAAACATTAAGGCAAAATGAACTTTTGCTATGTTATGTTTTGTAATGTAAAGGTCCTAATACACATCATGTTATGGAACTTGTGTACCATTACTGTCAGCCCTAGTGTAAGTGGATGTGTAGTTGCTCTGGTCTGTGTGTATGAGAAGTTAGTGCCACAGCCATCACAAGCTGTCAAGCGCATTTACAATTATTGATAGTGATTTCCACATTAATCCTCACTAGTTCTACCAGCAGCCCTAAAGGAACTACAAGCCTCAGAATAAACAAGTAGGCATTGCATCCCTATAATAACTAACTGGTATGTCTGACAGAAACCTGTTCCTCAGAGTGGTCATTTGGTTTGGCCAGAAGGGGCCAATTAAAACGTCATGGCTGAATGGCCATCAACGAGCCCATGATTTCCATGTTTCCGCTCTTTCCACGCTTTCTCTTCTGTTTTCATATGATAACTATAATATAATGTAATATAATGAGCCTATTCCCTCCGTTCTAGGACAGCTTTTATTACACATTACACATTACACTTAAGGAGTTTTTGGCATTGCATGCTTTTGACTAATATCCAGGCTGGTAGTCACCTTTTAATCTACATACTTTCTACACAAAATAATTCCAGCACAATGCGTGTTTGCCTTTTGGCAGAAAAAAATGTGTTGATAATTTGATGATTATGCAAATATACTGTATATATTTCATTCATGTAGAAACGATCCATTCAGTCACCTAATTTCAATGCATCACGTTTCTGATTTTGTCTGATTGTGCCCTAGAAAACTGATAGAAGTTCAGTTTGTTGTGTCAGTTTTTAACAGTGACACAAAATACAAAATCACAGGCAGATAACTCCACATAATATACTCTAATAAAGGAAGCTGATTTAGGTTCAATAAAATACGCAGGATGGAAGAAAATACTTGCTTGACAAGTTGCTGAACAGGCTTTAGTCTAATAAAGACTGTTGTGTGCTTCTGAAACAGCATAAGCGGAGCAGGCCTTGCACCTGCTGCCCATCAGAACTCTCATTCTTTATTCATGCTGTAAAGGAGCAAGGATGAGGTATCTGTTCAGCTCAGCTTTCACAGTTACCCCTCAGAAGTGGGTGTAGTTTCAGACTCATTCTCTTAGCTCATCAAAACAAACCAAGAAGTTTTCTTTCAAATGCAGTTTCTTTAATCCATACTTTGCTGCCCCTTGAAACGGAAAACGGAACAAAAGCGCATATTTAAAGCCTTTAATGCAGAATGTAAATTGAATGTAACTGTCATTAATTATGTATCCAATTATGTAATTAGTGATATAGTTATGTAATTACATTTAAATTGGATATCAAGACCACACTAATGACTCCAGTCATCTAGAAGTATAAAAGAGTGTCCTTTACTTTGCTGTATTCCCACCCTTGAAGGTCACCATTAAGGTGCAGAATATTATGTTCATTCTAAGACAGAAGGGTAAAGAGAGCAAGGAAGGAAAAAAGGTGGCTTTAGCTGCAGGGTGCATGTCTCCCTGCTGGTTAATCAGGAGTGGATATCGTTCTCAATAAGCTCTTGCCGCCCCTCGTGGGAAATGTCACAGGCCGTCATGAATAAGAGATGAGAGCGCTGGCCATAGAAGTGGCCTGCAGGAACACCTACAGTCTCCTTTTCTCATCTCTGGAGCTTCTCATCACCATATCTACCTACTCGTGCTGTGTGCATTCATGTCTGTGTGCGCCTGTGTCTGCAGTAGGTCTGCTGCTGTCTGTGTGTGTGTGTCTCTGAGACTTGGTGCATAGTGAGCATAGTTTCAACAGATTTAGACATCAGCATATTTTTAGCTTTTTTGGGGGGAGAATAACGAAGCACTTAAAAGGGAATCCCACTGATGTTCAGAATTCCTGTATAATTCGGTGGTTGCCCTTCAGACTGGTTCGTTTCATTTCAAAGTCATTCAGCGTGTGAAATGGTTCATTTGCCCAGAAATTTACAGAATCAGATTACTCCACAGAGGTGGTGATAGGAACCAGATTAGTCCCAAATTAGTGATTGATGAAAGCATTTGTGGATGGAGCCTAGAGAGGTCAGCTACTCTCTGTCTACTGTTGGACGGTTCATACCGCATGCATTCAAACCCTCCAGTATTCCTGATGAATCTGCATACAATGCTGCCTTTATTGGATTGTTTGTAGAATTCTACAGCCGGCTTGGCTGAGAAGAAGCCACAGTGATAGCAATTAAACAAACTGTTGATTTGTAGAAATGATGTGGCCTGCAGGGTCCAGCACACGCTGGCTGTGGGGCTGTTAATTCATTTAGACAAAGAGATATGTGAAATGGACTCCAGAGAACAGCTGAGGCTGCAGCACTCTGATTGCTGTGTAATAGATAGAGGCTGTTTCACAGTAGGTCTCACTGCGTGGCACTGTTTGTGAGTTGCTTTATTCAGTGGGAAGAGCTGTTGTGCTCCTCTGAATAGATTCAGAAGTGCTAAGGTTTATGGATTCATAAGAGCCTTAGTGCAGAGAGATCTAAAGGCTCATAATGTGTAATAGTCATTGGGGGGGGGGGGGGGGGGGGGTCTGTGTCTGGTAAATAGACACTGAACTCTGTCTGACCCATTGTCAGGATTTTGAAGGCATGTATGACTCATTTTGTCAGTAATGTTTATGGTAATGATGTCATTTTTTTCAGTAATATTAATAGGAATGTTGTCAATTTTCCAGTCATTTGTACTGTAATTCTGGCATTATGTTCATTGTCATTGTGATATTGAAAATGTTGTCATATGTTCAATAATTCATGCTGTAATTGGGTCATTTTTTCCAGAAATAATTCTTGTAATAATAATGTAATGGGAAGCATTAATATTTTAATTGTGAGTTGATACCAATATTTATTATTTTCATGTACATGTCTGACAATGGCAAAACCTCTCATCCCACCTGGATTACCATAACAGAGAAATCTTGCATTTATTTCTATCGGATTACAAATGCAACTATATTTCTGTTTTTGCAACACTGTATTTGTACTTCCAGTCTTTGTGCATCCTGATCCCTCCTGTCCTATTCTTAGCTTGTTTTCCTGGTGGGGAATGTGTGTATGTGTGTGTACATACCCTTGTGTAATATGACCACAGGATGAGAGCAACCATACATTGGGCGTGTTGCGTAACAGGTGGCGATGACAGATGACTTGAGTCAACAGTTGCATCACTGAATGGCATTCTGACAGAACAGCCCTGACCAGAAGAGCAAAGAACAGTTGTCATTTGGCACACAGCAGGACACTAATGCATTAATGACCTGTGCTATGTGGCCATGTCCCTTTCAGTCTTCTCTACCAACACCCACTAAGCATAACTCTGTCCCTGTTTGCAGGTGACCTGGTGTCTAGAGCTATGCATCACCTGCAGCCGCTGAGCGTAAAGAACCAGAGTAACAGCACACCTGTGCACCAAAAGAGCGGGCTGACCCACTGGGAGCCTGAAGCCCTTTACACTCTCTGCTACTTCATGCACTGCCCTCAGATGGAGTGGGAGAACCCCAACATAGAGCCCTCCAAAATCACCCTACATACAGAAAGGTAAGACTGCTTCTATGGGATCCACAGCCACTGTCATAGCACACTGTAAAAAGTGTTAACTTAAAGCCAAAGCAAGTTCTGCAATTCTGCAATTCTGCCTTTTAATCTACTCTTCTTCTTCTATAACATGATCTCGCAAAAACGTTGTCACTTTTGATATGTAAAGAACAGAAGAATTTTATTTAGTTTATTAGAAATATCTTCCTCAAACAGAACAGAAAAAAGAATTTTAAAGAGTTAAAGAAGAGCTTGGCTTCTGCTTTAAATGTTCCTTGCTATAGCCTTGAGGGCTTAAGTATGCCCTGCTGCTATAAACTGAAACTGAGAATCTGCTTGTTGTCTCCCCCTGCAGGCCGTTCATGGTACTGCCTCCACTCATGGAGTGGATCCGAGTGGCCGTGGCCCACGCTGAGCACCGCCGGAGCTTTTCAGTGGACAGCGATGATGTCAGGCAGGCGGCCAGACTCTTGCTGCCTGGCGTGGACTGCGAACCTCGGCAGCTAAAGTACGGGGCTGTTTAAAATCCATACACCTAATACAAGCGAATTAAAAATAAACGACGTCTTTAGAGGTAATGAAGCCTAAAGCTTCCCAGTACACAGCCTGTTACACATGGATACTCCTTTCTCCACAGTGAGACTGTCTGAAATAATAGGCCATTAAAGACACAACTGCTCTCAGCAGTAAGTTTGAATTGCTTTTGAAATGTACACAGCTTGGAATAGATTCTGGAAGTCATTGTACATGTCTCCTCCAAAGTTTGGAATCTATTTTTTCACTAACATAAAAAGATCATGCTAATCTTGTGCAACTTTAGAAGTTTCAAATTGCACAGTTTTCATTCTCTGCCATATATACCAGGCGTATCATGTGTTAGTATAACCCAAATAGCAGCAAGTGTCAGAGAATATTTCAATAATAATATTTCTTGTAATTAGTGTACATGACTAAATCATGTCAGCTCCAACACAGGGCTGGTTGGTACTATGTCGAGGATGGTTGACGTGATGTTAAAAAGCTGTAGTTTCAAAGAACAAGGCAACAAACACAAATAACCTACACTTTTCATTTAAACCAAACCACAAATAAAAACATTCAGTGGCAACCAAATAATTTTTGGACGAATTTAACACCTGGCTTGTTTCATCAATGTACGCACTGATTTAAAAAGATAAAGATAATCAGATAATCAGAAACAGTTGTTGCAAAGAAATTAACAAAGTTGTACACTGAATGTAAACAGTGCTAAACTACAGTGTCATTTAGCTGTGTTATTTATTGCTGCAGTTCTCGAAGTGGGGGGTTGTGAGGAGGCACTAAGGGGGCACCCATAAACTTTCTCTCTGCTTAATAATTTTATCATTCTGTCAGCTTATTAAATCTGCTCTGGGCATATCTAAAAAAAATCATACTAGTTTAAAAATGATAACTTGTGGTCATTCAGTGCCCACTCAGTGAGATATCTGTAATGTCATAGAACTGTGTAAAGCCAGGTGGAGAGACCTAGACTATGGTAAAACATACTCCTTGTTCAGTAAGTGAGCGAGGGGTGAAGATGAGGAGAGTCGGGGGTCGGGGCAAGGGGTTGCTGTGGGGGTATACAGTGACAGTTACTGAAACATGTGCCATCCAACCTCAAAATCAATGTGCCAGCCAACCCCCTAATCAATATGTAAGACTGGATTTACTTCGTTATTTATCTTGCATCACTTATTGGTGACTTTCAAATCATGTATATAAATGTAATTGATTGCATGTGCTACCGAGTAAAGTAATTAAAAGCTGTTGATCATCGCTCTTTGAAATCTCTCTCTCTCTCTCGCTCTCTTCCTCTCTAAGGCTATAGTATGTTATAGTGTAACAGTACTGTTCTATAAACGCATTTCTATTTATTAATACAATATTTACATGTACGTTATATAAACCCTGACCACCCAGTTAATTAAGTATGCTTTCTTGTTTTTACACGTATTGTTCATTTTATCAGCTCCTCCCACTTTAAAGGAGCGCTTTGTAGTTCTACAGTTACAGACTGTTTACATTTCAGTCTTTGTATACTTTGTTAGCCCACTTTTAACCTGTTCATCAATGATTAGGACCCCCACAGGGCCACCCCAAAGCAGGTACTATTTGTGTGACAGACTACTGATGTGGTGGTGTCGTGTTGGTGTGTGTTCTGCTGGTATTAGTAGATCACACACAGCAGAGCTGCTGGACCTTAGTGTCACTGCTGTACTGAGAATAGTCCACCAACCAAGACTATCCAGCCCACAGCATCCTGTGACCATTGATGAAGGACTAGAGGGTGACCAACACAAACTGCAGCATCAGATGACCTGCTGTCTCTGACATCTGTTTTACATAGTACATATTACAAGGTGGACCTAACAGGGTAGGTGCATTAAACAGAGTGGACAGTGAGTGGACACAGTGGTTAAAAACTCCAGCAGCACTGCTGTGTCTGATCCACTCACACCAACATAACACACCCTAACACACTACCACCATGTTAGTGTCATTGCAATGATAAGGCTCTGACCATGGTCCTGACCACTGAAGTACAGGTTGAAAGGGCTACCAAAGTATTCAGAGAAACAGATGGACTAGAGAACAGGATTACTGAACTACAAAAGTGCTCCTTTATGGGAGTAGAGCTGATAAAATGGACAAAGAGATACAAGGAGGTGTACTTACTGAATGAGCCATAGACATTATAGGAGTTATATACATCACAAAATTGATGAGTGGTTCAAGCTTTTGAACAGTGGTAATCTGTGTTCTTTAATGTCTCTCACAGGACGGACGATTGTTTTTGTGTTTCGCGGAAGCTGGACGCTGCCTCCACTGAGGCGAAGTTCCTGCAGGACCTGGGCTTCCGTATGCTAAACTGCGGTCGCACTGACCTAGTCAAACAGGCCATCAATCTGCTGGGACCTGACGGCATCAACAGCAGGAGTGAACAGGTGAGACATGCCACATGCACACGGCACATTAATACACATGCACATGTCCAGTCATAACTCATTTGAAGAAAAACTCTGTGAATGTATGAAAACGCACTCAGTATGAAAAAAGACAAAAAGTTCAGTTTTCAGCTGTGCGAGGCTACAGCAGTGCCCATCTGCACTGCTCATTAATCACATCTCAGCAGAAATCAGATGTGTTTGTCCTGTGGCAACCTCAGCTCGAACAGGTTTCTCTCAGCACATAAACACACTCAGTGCAGCTCTTTCAGATTCTCACAGTATTTTATACACGGCTGTGTCAGTGAGATGGAGCTTGCAGGCCACGTGTCACCACTCTCTCCATCATTCTGTTAGCTTGGCTGCACTGCTGAACTCTGGCAGAGAAATGTAAGCTGTTCCTGGCCTTTTTCACAGAAGCAGGGATACTGTTGGATTTTCCATGCCTGTGTTCTTGTGCTGGATCCCCTGGGTTCTCTTTTTATACCCAGGCTTTGAAGACTCCCCTTTAAATAAATGCTTTAGGGTTTACTATACTCTTTAAAAATCCTCCCAAAGGCTTACACATATGGGTGTAGGATAGACCTTTTTCTTGGTATAGAACATTTACATTGACATGAACCTATACATAAAGCTTTATATTTAAAGTTTATAACTACACTAAAGAAAGAAAAACTTGATCTACTAGACGTTTCTTTAGGGAAACAAACATGGTCCCTACATTGTATCACCCCAAAACACCTATCCTGGCACTTTTCTCAAAAGAACACCTGCCACTTGGTGTTACCTACACTGCCCACCTTGCCTTCTTTTAATATTAGATTTTTTTCCTCACTGTTACTCACTAATTGCATTAGAAGTGAAACATTAATAACATGACCTGAAGGGTATGTGTCCTACATTTTTCTTGTTTTCCTTGACATCCATCACAACATTTCTCCACAACATTTGTGTGCTTTTATGTACCAAAAAACACTAGATATTTATATGACCATTTCCAGCATCTCTTTATCCCTTTAAGAGTGTTTTTGACTGCTTTGTATTGTGCCCCCTGTAAACGGAAGTCCAGGCTGAAACAACTTTTATAAAGTCGGAGTGAAGGGGAGAAGCTAAACTGCTATAGGCTGAATAAGCAGGCACATGTAACTGAGATGGTTTTCATGACATCACATAAACAATGAATTCAAAACTGAAACATTGAATTAAAAAATGTTAACATTGCTTACATAGCACATCAAACTCTTTTCTTTCAAAAATATGAAAGAAAAATCAGTTTTCCATAATATGGAACATCAAATATTAACACGTTTATTAAATAAAACATGCATAGTTTAATTATATTTATATTTTAATTTATATTTATAATTGTATGTTTGGTGTCTACCAGAACAGATTTGCATGCTTCAGTTTTCCTAAAACACAGTATTTTTCTCATACTGTACATTTGGATTTACCCCTTTGTCTGAAACACTGTGTTAGAGCTCCTGTGCCTTTGACCTCTGTCTCCTGAGGGGCCCAGTGTCTGATTGGTCATCTTACTCAGTCTGTTTAGTTTGCTTTACCACCAGAAGAGCAAGTTTCCACACCGCTGTGGCTAGTTTTACAATGCCATCAGTTCTGCTGTATCAGTTTGAGTCAGAGTCTGATCCTGAGAGTTAGGTAGACTAAGTAAACGTCTAGTCTAGATTCGGCTTTGCAAACTATACTATTTCAGCTGTTTGTGCATTGAGTTAGGTTGTGACAAGCTTGACAGTATGTGGACATAAGGATTGTGTTACTAGATGATGTCAAGTTGTTTCTGTGGCAGAGAGTTCCTTCCTCTTGCTTGCACTTTTAACTGTCACTGTTCACATGCACAAACATAACAAGCTTTATTACACACTAAAGGAAAGGGGAAAACCAGAAAAGCATAGATCCCCTTCAAAACCACTAGCTGAAAATCATTTACCTAGGAGACGAGAAACTCTGGTTTAAGTGCTGACATTACAAAGGGGCAAAAATCTTATTCTGCCAAAATAGCCTCAAAGTAAAACAAACTACAAAAGAAAATTGAATAAAATAAAACTTAATAAAAATAATTTTAAAAAGCTAATTCAAACATTTGAAGGGCAATCTAAAAATAGTAAATGCACAGTTTTCATCTGAATGCATTGTAGAGTGAATGTGTAGTAAGATTTTGTGTGTGTGTGTGTGTGTGTGTGTGTGTTAATAAGGGTATGACTCCACTTATGTACGCATGTGCACGAGGGGATGAGGCCATGGTTCAGATGCTTCTGGACGCTGGAGCCGATATCAACAATGAGGTCAGTGACAGTGTACATCCTAATGCTCCACATCATCAAAACCATGCGTTTATAGTGTTCCATGTAGTTTCATTTGTTGCATTCATGTGCTGGTTTGACAGGAGACAACACAGAATGCATTGCCCTTCTCCTAGTACACCCTTCAGCCTTTACTTTATTTGTTTAGTGTGTAGTCATTACTAGGACATCACTCAGCCTGGAGTGTTTACCTGGAAACCATATGCTGTAAAGCATGGGATGATAAAGGACGCTTTAGCAGTAACACATACTCCTGTATTAGTCAGTTTTTGTCAGTGATAAATTATGAATAAGTCATGCTGTAAGTCGGTAATAGCAGGGTTTTGTCAGCTTTAATGCAGCATGTCACAGTCAGTGAGAAATGTTTTTCACTACACCCTTCTGCTAAGCTAGTGAAACTATTACACAATGTAATCACAGTAAGGACAAGAGTCACGTGTTTTTCAATACATATCTCTGCTGTCGGAACAAAAACTTGTAGCTACATAATTTGTTGCTCCTTAAATGCCTGTTTCACTTTACATGTAAATTTCATGATGAATAGGCCAAAGAAACTGGCCCAAAATGACTCATTGACTCAAAATGACTGATTATACTGACTTACAGTGAAAGTAAAGTATTCACCTGTAAAGTTATCAATTCGGAGATATTGCCGTGATATGTAAGATTTTGTATAATAAACATAATACATTTTATTTCTCTATCACAAAAAACACTATAAGACATCAATGGAAAAGAAAAAAGGTTGGTAAATAAAAGCATGGCACAATGAAGTGTAATTAAAATGCGATTTAATAATCAGTATTATAAAGTTATAATATAAGTTATAAAGCTATTTTCTTTATTTTAAATCAAATCATTATTAATATTATTATTATTCATATTAGTAGTAGAAGTAGTAATAATAATAATGTTTTAAGCTATTTTAATACTTTATAATGCTTTACAAAGACAGAAAGAAGTAAAGAAACAGCAGAATTTTTATATACGGAGCTTTTTAATGTGGCTAATTGCGGATGTGTAACGCTCATCAAGATAATGATAAATGCAACTAATCTTAAGCTATTTCATAAGTCACTGTTAAACTCGTGTTGTTGCTACGGCCACTCCAAATGATTAATTCCCCCTCTTATCAAAGTCTAGCTCTATAAGTGACAGAAGTCCTCTGTGGGTGCTGGACTGAAGTTCTTTTTGCTGAGTGCAGCGGCTGTGTGTTTTTCCTGGGCCAGCACTTTTCCCGCTTGTGTATGTGTGTGTTGTGCCCTGACTGTCCCCTGTACCTCCCTCAGGTGCCCAACACAGTGCACCAGCACCCCTCAATCTACCCTGAGACCCGGCAGGCCACAGCACTCACCTTCGCTGTTCTCCACCAACACGTTCCCGTGGTGCAGGTTAGACTCCTCAGCCCCTTGTCCTGAGCACACACTGACCACACGCTGACCGCAGACACCTGAACTCAGAACTCAGGGTAGTTTAACTGCATTGCTATGAGGATGTTATGCTAAGTCATAATAATTCCTCATGCATTCTCTCCTGACACTGTGCGCTGTGTGTGTATACGTGGGTGTATAAAGCTCTTCTCAGAGTCTTTGCGTAGCGACCGTGCTACACCCCATTTACCATCCTTCTCATTATCACTCATTCTCAGTGTGTTTTGTGTAGCTACTGTGGATTCAGCTGCTGATGCTGGCTTTCTTATCTCACTCAGCATAAATAGTGTCTGATAAGCAGTTTAGTTTACAGCCTAGATCACATTGCATCAAGCTGTTGACGGTGGTCAAGTCTGAACTAATCTCTCATTTTCTCTCTCTCTTTAACTGTCTCTCTCTCTCTCTCTCTCTCTTTCTGTCCCCCATCTCACTCTCTGACTCACATTTCTCTTTCATCTCTCACTCTTTCTTTTTCTGTTTTCCTGCCTTCATTCTCGGGGTCTCTCTCTCTTTCTTGCATCTCTTTCATCTCTTACTCTCTCTTTCTGTCGCCCTGTCTTCTTTTCTGATTCTTTGTATCTGTCTCTGTCTCGTTCTCTCTCTCATTTCTTATTTCTTGTTTGTCTCTCACTCTTTCTTTGTTTCCCTGCATTTTCCCCTAATCTGTCTGTCAATATCTCATTCTTTACTGTCTCTACCTCCCTCACTTATTCTTTCTGTTTTTTTCTCTCTATCTGTCTTCTAACTCCTGTCATTCTCACTCCTTCTTGGCCTTTCTCCTTCTTTCTCTAATTTCTCTTTCATCTCTTACTTGCTGTTTCTGCCACCTTGCCTTCTTTTGATTCTCTTTATCTCTCTCATTCCTTGTTTCCTATTCATCTCCCTCTTTCTCTCTCTCTGTTTCCCTACATTCTTTCTCTTATCTGTTTTTCATTTTTTACCTCTTGCTGTTTGTCGTTCTTTCCATTTGACTTTCTGTTTGTTCTTTGTCTCTCATCTCTTCTTCTCTCTCTCTTTCTCTCTCTCTCTCTCTCTCTCTCAGTTGCTACTGGATGCGAGAGTGAATGTAGAGGGCTCCCTGCAGGATGGTATGGAGAACTACACAGAGACTCCTCTGCAGTTAGCTGCTGCTGCAGGTAAGCTAACTCTACTCACTTTAAATGTGTATATTATTTTAGAATGAATAACACAGGTTACAGCATCACAGTCACTGTCAGAAAAGGTAAACAGCAAGACAATGTTGTGTTGATCTGATATATTATATCAATGTGGAAAAAAAACATGTGCACATTTGAATCTGGTAAATTGAATGCATTGTTTTTGTGCACTGTGTAGAGAGACAGAGAGGTTCAGTGTGTTGAGAGGTGACAGCAGTCCCTGTATGTGTGTGTATGTAGGGAACTTTGAACTGGTCAGTCTGCTACTGGAGAGAGGAGCTGACCCTATGGTGGGAATCATGTACCGGAATGGCATCTCAACAACTTCACATGGGGAAATGAATTCCTTCAGCCTGGCCGCGGCACATGGGCACAGGTAACATAAACACACACAAACACACCCACAATCTGAGTGTCGTATCACAAAGAGTGACATGCTTTAGTCTGTGACTCTAACTAACTAACGTCTGGACCTCTGTAGTTTCATCTCTGTTCAAAAGATTTAATGTGCAAACAGCACAGTGCTAATGTCACTGGTTATGGCCAGTCAAAACCAAGCTCCACCTAATTTTCTCAGCCCTCTATCTACTGCTTACCAACCATTGCCATATGTCATTGCCTCAAGTTTTCAGTTTTTTATCAGTTGCCGACATAAAGACACTGGTTTTATGAGATTAAATGTGGAAACAGCAATGAGATCAATAAGTATTGAACTAAGTACAGCTATGGAACTTCAGCTAGGTTTGGGACACTGTTCAAGGATTCAGGACACTATATGCAAACCTACAACATAACTATGATGTAAATGTAAGAGTATAAGAGTAATTAGCAGATTGTACTTGCAAAATGTAAACTCATACTTTCTATAACTGCACAGTTTTGGCAACAGGCATCATAGTTATTAGTGATGAGATGAGAAAGGTATTAATTGGTGTTATTGTATTAAGGAACCTGTCCATAACATACACCAATAAACATGAGAATGTTCACTCTTAACTAGCATATTGATGGCATGTAACATAATTAAGAAATCAACAGGGACATCTGGATATATTTTTCATTTTCCCATGTCATCAACACACGTGCATAATTACTGTTTATGTTGATAGAAGCAGCTTTTTATAACACATGTAATGTAGGCATTTTCAGTGGTGAGTAAGGACCAGGATGCTACAGAGAAAAGAGACAAGAATATAGAGAGGTAAATGAAATAACTGTGTGAATCAGTGTGAAACTATCACCTGATTTAATGTAGGTTTCATGAGTATTTCCAGATGGAGAAATATGTAAATAAATAGTTGAAGAATTATTTTAATTCAATTAAACAGGACACCCGACTGTCAAGTCAGTTTATGGAACAGTAATAACAGTTGGGGTGATGGAATGAAAACTAATGAAAAGGTGCATAACATTCATGAACGACTAATGAGCAAGAATTTTTGGTAAATAAAGGAGCAACTGACTGTGTAATGCAAACATTCAGCAGTTACACTGTAATATTTACTGTATTTTACTGGCAGCAAGAAAATACAGTGAGATATTTATAGCGTGGTACTGTCATTTTTACAGTACTTTACTGCATGTATGCTCTGCAGTTATTTTGATTCTTTGTGCTGCCTGTAGAAATTACAGTAAAATGTACAGTATTTTTCAGTGTAGATTCTATTCTATGCCTCTGGTGTGTTGCTATACACCAATGCACTGCTTTAAAATGTCTTTTACAGTATGTTTCTGTAAAATAACAAAACAGTATTTTGCTGTAAATACTGTTAATATGCAGCAATTATACAGTGATTTTTCCTTCTCCAGTTACCATTTCATTCACAACAGTCTTTTTTCTTATCTCTACTAATGATACTCCTCTTTGTTCTGATCAGGAATGTGTTTCACCAGCTGCTAACTCAGTCTGAGAAGGGGAAGGGGGACGTGTTGTCTCTGGAGGAGATCCTAGCTGAGGGCTCAGATGTGGGAGAGAGAAGTTCTCTACAGATGGAGGCCTCCCGCTCTGGGAAGGCCAAACTCAAAGCCCTGAGAGAGGCCATGTACCACAGCTCAGAGCATGGCTATGTGGACATCACACTGGACATACGCAGCCTAGGTTAGTACCACACTTAGAACACTTCGCATTATGTGTTACTGCAGTACATTCAGTCGTCTCAAATGACATATTCTAACTGAAAATAAGTTAGCACACCCTCTACAAGGAACACATTTAAATATGACATTATTACAGTTTATGTTGCACTTATGTATGTGGTTTGTATTTATTTACTGGAAAAAAATTACAACTAAAATATAAAATATGCCATAACTTGATTTTTACCAATGGTAAATCCAGCAAATAAAGTGTATTCAAATATTTTCTTTGCAGAACACATGTTAAAAATCTCTTGGCCTTAAAGCAGCACTGTAATATTTTGTTACAACTAACAGAAATAAAATTGCTGAGTACAGAGAAGAAAAGGGCACCTTAAAATATGGTAAACGTTCGTCACTGCGTTTCGCCCTATGCAACCTGAAGTAATCAGTTAAGTCACAGGTACCAGAACGGATTTGGCAGGAGTTTCAGCATCACATGCACAAGCTTTAAAAGAAAGTCCAACTACAGGTTTAGGTCTGAAATATATATAATAACAACAGCAGATATTTCACTCACTTTATCAGAAGATGCATCCTTCACCAAGTTATGACCGAGTTACCTTCAAATATTTTTTATTGCACTTGTAAAATTCCATTTGCTTTTGGTGGTCAATTACATATTTTCACCAGAGAGGTCCTACGTAGACCTGTGTGCACACATTTTAGCATAATGTTAGTCCCTGCTGGCATGCCAACACTGGATGACAACAACAGTGATATGCATATATGCAGCCAAGAGTGATGGTTTTCAAAGTAGGATCACAAATGGAAGTGTCTCAAATGTGCATTTTCCCTTAAACTGTTCTGAAAACTGATTTGACAACTTTTTAATATATATATAGATATGATTTCATCTGATTATGATTGTAATTGTACTTTATGAAACCTCCAATTATACCATGTTCCATGTACAAAACAAAAAGAACAATAAAATGACACCACTTTGGATTTCCTGTGATCAAACTTTATTGATTAAACATTATTATAGTGGATTTTAATAAATTCTAACATTCAATGCAGTTGAATCACCCCCTTCATTTATGCATCCCTGCTGTAATGTTAATGCAGTCATTGCCCACAGTTCTACATTACAAGAGAGCATCTTTACTGATTGAAGCATTTTGACAATGTCACAAATATGTTCCATAAAACCAGTCATTTTATATGTGTGTATGTGTATCAGGAGTGCCTTGGACTCTTCACACCTGGCTGGAGTCTTTGCGGACGTGTTTCCTGCAGCACAGGCGGCCGCTAATCCAGGGCCTGCTGAAGGAGTTCAGCTGTATCGACGAGGAGGAGTATACGGAGGAGCTCATCACACATGGCCTGCCCCTTATGTTCCAGATCCTGCGTGCCAGCAAGGTCTGCCCCAAGCTGCACTATCCACACAAACACACAAACAGCCAACGCAGCCCACTCAGCCCACACACAAGACGCTGAAGCACATTTCAGTACCGTGGTCAGTATGGAGGAGATTTTGAGCCAAGTCTTAAAGCAATGAGAAGAGTGAAAAAGCATGAAATGAAAGGCATAAATGATAAAAAGTGCCAGACTGAAAGCAAAACCTTCATTGCAGTGATGTTGCTTGACCTCAGTGAGCAGGCATTTGCATTTTAAAGGAAAATCTGACTATTAAGATAAGTAAGCCACAATATGTTCATTAACTTATAATTATGAATAACAACATAAAATGCTTTATGTATTGCTAAAAATAGACAGAATTCCTCTTAAATATCTAATTTAACTCAAACATACAAACCCAATTCCAAAAAAAATTGGAACAGTATGTGAAATGCTACTAAACAACAGAACACAGTGATGAGTGTATTCTTTTTGGCCTCTATTTGTTTTAAAATAGGACAAAACACAGTATTGGATGTTTTACTTTACAAACTTCATTGTTCTTTTGTAAATATGCATCATTTGACATATGATGCCTGCAACACTTCCTAAAAACATTGTGACAGGAGCATGTTTACCACTGTGTTGCATCACCTTTACTTTCTAACATCACTTAATGAAAGTCTATGCAGTAAGGATGCAGAGGGTGATCATGAGCACTTTGCTGACCATAAAAAAGATATTTGAGTCCATTATGGACAAATGAGACCTGCAGAACTGTGAGTACACTATTTAGGACTGGATTTCAGAAGCTTCTGGGACCTTGAACCATTGCTGTCAGCATGTCACTAATGAAAAGCAAATTGTGCATTCATCCTGCTGAGTAATTAAAATTCAGTAACTCTTATGACCAAGACCAGGAGCTTGAGGATCAGCTATGTCTGGTGACTCTGTATCACTGCAGAACTCTGAAGCTGTTTCTCTATTGCACTGCTGGTGTAAATACTGCTCTTTTGCTTTATGATCTGGCCCAGAGGCTTCTCCATCAGCCAGTGATCTGTTAGACTTTTTAATGGGGAGATTGCTTGGATGCAGCGCTGCATTATGCAACAGTGTGAGCTTTGCTTTGACACTGAAGGGGATCTCTCTCTCATGCATGCTCCTCAACCTGTCTCACAGCCCATTCCTTCTGCCAGCACTGGCTGAGTGTAGAGGAGACGAGATGCATGGCAGGCAGCAGAGACACATTCACTTCTCTCTGTCCTCCAGCGGAGAAACTCTGAGAAACTTCTCATCAACCTGACGTTCCAATCACCTTGACCACCAGCCTGAGCCTCTACAAATCACATGCTGGCAGAAATGCGGCTGCTCTCCCTCTTTCTTCCCGTCTTTCTCTCACATGCTCACTCAACTGGCAGCATGGACTTGTGTGCTTGGGTCCGTATTGTGTGTGCGTGTGTGCGTCAGTAGTGATCTGTGGTAAAACCACTGAACCTTATTCCAAGTTCTGCAGTGATGACTGATGATTGATGTGCTCTCTCATGCCTTCACTAATGATGTGTGTCGGAGAGCTGTACCTATCGCCGGAAAGAGATAGACAGGAGTATGTGCGCGTGTGCACATGTGCAGGCATGGTCTGACAGCAGGTGATTTCACAGCAGTGCAGAAGAGGCACTCAGGGTGAAAGAAACGTCATGTTGATTAGGAGCTCCTCACAGCTTCTCTGATGAGTCACAGTACAGAGAGAGAGTAATTCAGCAGAGGATTTGGTCTACCCATGTTCCACCCACCTGAACAAAAGAGAGCTGCTCCAGAAGGCACTTCATCAATCAAAATAACATTGAAACTCCCCTCTCATCTGCATTCTGACTCTCCACTGGGTTCCCGCCCCTGCAGCACTTGTGTTTGCTGCAGCATCAGTGAAGAACTTTTTGGCAGAATTTGCGATGTTCATGTTTGTGTTGTTTGTTTTGTAGAATGAAGTGATCAGTCAGCAGTTGGCTGTGATTTTTACTCAGTGTTATGGACCTTACCCCATTCCTAAACTGACAGAGATCAAGAAGAAACAGACCTCTAGGCTGGGTATGTAATACCTTAAAAAATTGTTTTTTTTTAATCTGCATTTGATGTCATTTAGTTGCTTTGGAACTCTTTGAGATGAGTTCTGTGAATAATGATGTTAGTGCTAGTGATGATGGTGCTAGTGCAAACTGTCCTTATAAGGCTCACATGCAGTCAAAGCAAACGCATCCATCCTGTTCCCTTTTGTTTGGATGAAGACACATAGACGCATCTCTCAAACTAGACCTTCTCTGCCATCTAGTGTACAGCGGAAGAGCATTGTCAGCAATGTATTTTGTCTCAGTTGTATGCAGTTTGCACATCTATGGAATTACCTGTTTATGAATGGTATGTTTATGTATTAGACCCACATTTCCTGAACAATAAGGAGATGTCAGATGTGACCTTCCTAGTGGAGGGAAAGCCGTTCTATGCTCATAAAGTTCTGCTCTTCACCGCCTCCAACAGGTGAGACAGTGCACTGCACTCACTCTCAGAGTTATTGTTCAAGTTCCGTAATGCTTACATAATATTTACAGTGCAAATGTTTTAAATGCTACATGTGGGTCGGGAATTACTTCTCCATTGTGATTCTGTTTGGAACACCAACCAAAGTTATTCATAGATTACACAATTCTTCCTCTTTCTTTTTGTTTGTTTGCCTTTCTCTTTTTAAAAGGTTTAAATCCTTGCTAGCAAACAGACCTCCATCAGAGAACACCTGCATTGAAATCAGCAATGTGAAGTACAATGTATTTCAGGTGCGTAGATCTTCTTCTCCACAGATGATTCTTTAAAGCATTCCATGCAGTACAGTTTAAATGTGATGGCTTATTTATACACCGATAAGTGAAAACATTATGACCACTTGCCTAAAATGCTGTTGGTCCTCAATGCACTGCCAAAACAGCTCCAGCCTGCCAAGCCATGAACTCTAGAAGACCTATCAAGGTGACCTGTGGTATCTAGCTACAAGACGTTAGCAGCTTGTTGTATATGTCATATATGTTGTGAGGTTTAGCTGCGGCGGATTGGATTTGTTATTCCAGGAAATCTTACAGATATTCAGTCAGATTGGGATTTGCAAATCTGGATCCCAGGACAACCTTGAACCTTTGTCATTTTCCATAAACTTATGGAAAATCATTTTCCATAAACTTATGGAAAATCATTTTCCATAATCTTCCGAAACAGTGTGCATTGTGGCAGGATGCTTTGTCCTGCTGAAAGGCCACTGCCACTGGGGAATACTATTGCCACAAAGGGGTGTACCTGTTCTGCAAGGTCCGGGTAGGTGGTGCATGTCAAATTGACATCCACATTAATTCCCCTTAAGCAGAAGTACCTCCACCAGCTTGTCCTCCTGCCATAACGATGGGCAAAAGTGGCTCCGGTTTTCACGTCTGCCCATTTTTCCTGCATCCAACATGTTGACTAAAAGAACCGACTCTTTGCTTACCGTCATTTATATCCCAGACTTTGACATGCACAGTTGTTATGACATAATCAATGTTATTTGCTTCATCTGTGAGTGGTCTTAATAATTTGGCTTATTGGTGTATATGTAATATGGTGATGATTACTATTTAATAGCAAACATTTTGTTACAGCTAGTGATGCAGTATTTGTACTATGGTGGGACAGATGCTCTACACATCAGGAACACTGAGATCATGGATGTAAGGCCTGTTAACCAGTTCGACTATGAATCAACTATCTCAATTATGGTCTATCATTATCAGTAGAGGATGATAGATTTAATCGTATGGCTGAGTGTGTGCCCTCCTCTCCTTCAGCTGTTGTCTGCTGCTAAGTTCTTCCAACTGGAGGCATTACAGAGGCACTGCGAGATCATCTGTTCCAAGAACATCAACACTGAGACCTGTGTGGAAATCTACAACCATGCCAAAGTAAAAGTTGTTTCTCACTGGTCAATTACTGCCAACACAAATTTTCCAGTTTAGAAAAACCTACCATATACCAAATACAAGTTTACAATACCTGACCCATCTGTTGCTATGTACAATTTACATCCTCTAAGTTCGGGCTTTAATTGGGCCTGAAATTTTGCTGCGAACCTGGTGCAAGTCTGAAAAAATTCTTTCCAAAACTGACTCAAATCATTGCAGAAAGAAACATGTTTTGAATGATAGTGCTAGATAAATTACACCTTTGATACACCATTTTCTCCACATTTGTTTTTTTTTTAATGTGTGGGCATTATGGACCCCAGGACTGATTCCAGGATGCCACATTAAAAACTGTTTTAAAGTAATGAAAGTAAAGAGGAAAACTAAAGTGGGAGAAACGCAGGGTCAAATCTAAATTGAGGGGATGTGAAACGTCTACTATAAACTTGTCCCTATCCCAATACAAATGAATAAATTATTATTAGAATTATTCAGTTTATTAATTAATGCAGACGTTATCAGGAGTGTTTGATATTTGCTTTTTGAATGAGGCACAGTGCAGATTAGCCAATCAGTGGTTACTGACATATTTCAGTCTTAAAGGGACAGTTAAAAAACAGCCTCTTTTATTCTAAGGGTTGAAGAGAGGTGAAAATGGTCAGGTATAAATGAATTGGAACTGTGGATACATAAAACCAAACAAATTTTATAAGTGGACCTTAGAAAATTCAAGAATTTTAAGTTGCTCTGGATGTACCAACTGGCATCTTAGTATACATACTTATTGTGTTTTCTTTCTCTAGTACAAATACTATTTCAAATGTTGCATTTACCGCTGTATTAAATGTGGTATATACCTTTTCTCTGCAGTTCCTAGAGGCTCCTGAACTCTCATCTTACATTGAAGGCTATTTCCTGAAGAACATGGTGGTGTTGATTGAGTTGGAGCCATTCAAGCAGCTGCTCTATGACACCCCGGTGGAGAGCATGGGCAGTGACGTTTTGCAAGACCTGGAGAAGACTCTGGCCACACGTATTCACTCCATCCATTTGTCCTCTTCCAAGGGATCCATCGTTTGAGACAGTCGTGTAGCCGCTTTAAAGCATCTGAAGTTTGCGGCGCAAAATGTGCACACTTCGTCCAATGCAAGAGCAGTGGAAGCTAAGTGCACACTCTATCCAGTAGCGTAGCAGTACTTGCTAAGTGCACTTCATCTAAGTGAGCAGCTGTGTTAGGCCTTTCCAATGGGAACATTTCAGTGGAAAGTCATCATAAGTGCAGTGCAAGACAGCCATAAAGGTGATAGCATCATTGCAGCATTTTTTTTTTGTTTGTCATTGTTCATTTCAGATCTGTTCACAATTAATAATGCCTTTGTGACAGCACATCGTAGATCCAATACCATTAGGAATGAGGTTGAATTACAAAAGGCTGAAATACAAAAGGCTGAACTGAATGTCATAAATAGTTTAGGCATTAGTTTTTCGTTTGAAGCAGCAGCTAAGGTGTCCTCAGTGGTCATCCTGGAAGTGCCCCTCCAAGAAAACAAAAGTAATGCACTGAATTGACTGGTATAGATCTGTACATCATTTCCACATTAATAAATGATATATCAGCATAATTATTGCAAAACATAAGTGAACTGAAAGAGAACGTTTTGTTATTGTAATTTGCTATTGTTGTCTATGAAGACCTCATAACTTATTCTTTTTTTAGATCTGCATTCCATGAACATGCAAATGGACCAAAAGAAATTGTCTAAAATTACTTGGATTAATAGCTTATTGCTATTATTTATATTATTAATATTAACTTCCATTGAATACTAACATAACTATTTCCTTCTCCTGCAGTGTTACCATTTTGGGGTTGTTACCAGAGGAATGCCTTTGTGAAAATGATGAAATTAAATTCATCCATTTATTTTTGGTGCAGTCTTGGTTCTAGCTGCTGCAAATAGGCCAAAACAATAATAGCAAATGAATAATAGAAAATAGTATTTTTAACATGTTGTCCAATTCTAGGAAATTCACTTATGGTGAGAGAGAACCAGCTTCTCACCCTAGAAATATGTCGCAGATGTTTTTTGGCATGCCTGCCTCACATGCTTGCTTTCACTCAGCCATAGGTTGACACTGATACTGCCTTTATCATTACACACTGTATAGCAGGAAAGAAAAATATTATATATGGCCACATGTAAATATGAAGTGTAAATCTCTCATAGGGAGAAACTTCTCCTCCTGTAAGTATATGTACATAATACAGATCTTCATTTACGGCCCCACTCACAGTATATGTAAAGTGTTCTCTAAATCAGCTAACAGTTGTAAATGTGCAGATGCATGTACGTATTGTTATGTTTTTTTATTTCTTCTATTGATTTCAAACTCTTTTATGTGCACTGAAAAAAGTAATGTGTTAGTAATGTGTTACAATGACTCGATTCAAATGTTAACTTCATTAATAATATATATATAAATATATATATATGAAACTTTGTAGACACCCCTTCTAATTCTCTAATTCCAGGATTAGCCGCACGCAAGCTTCACGTCACCGTACCCAGTGCTAAGGGTCAGTTAGAGGAGCATAAAGACAGTGACTGTAGAGCAGCCGAGCCATGTTTTTCCCCATCCTGTGCCTTTGGGATGAGTTGGAGTGCCATTAGTGATCCAGAACTAATCATCCAGCATCAGCACATGACCTCACCTACTGTGCTTGTGGCTGAGTGCTATCAAATCCTCACAGCAAAAGGGAAACAAACCCAATATTAATACCCTTGATTTCAGAAAAAAAACCTGATTGACAGCTGTCTACTAACTTTTAGACATGGACATGGATAAAGCCTAATCCTGGACTGCACACGATTATGGATGGAAAATCTCTATTCAAAGGATAGTATAGTCCATGACTTAGCTTAACCCCTGTCCAGAAAACTGACCCATAGTGGATCAACAGAGTTATGGTCAAAAGTACTGAAAAGCAAAACTAATTGCTGTAATAAATCATATTTATATACAAATGATGTACACATTTGACTCAAGTCTACTGAATGCATTATCATTTTCAGTGTGGGACTATTTCGTGTTAGGGAAAATGAGAAAGAATACTATTATCAGCATGAGGTTGAAGAGTTGTAGCTGTAAATGTCTTTGCTCCTGATGAGAGCTGATGAGGATGACTGACTCAGTATGTGCCTGCAGTATGTTCTGGTGTGTTCTTATGTGTCTCTTATCATGTCATTTGTGCAATTGTAAATCCCTCTGTGACTAAATCTGTTTTCTTTATAAAGATTAATACAAAAACTTTGTCCTTTAAGTTATTTTGAACATGAACATACAGTATTTCTCCATCTGAACTCAGACCTTCAACCATGTTATTTCATTCACTCATTTATTCATTTAAAGACGTTTGCATGCAGAATGATGCAAGTGTCCTGAATTGCTTTGCTGATTCTCTCTTTTTCCGGCTTTAGGGGAAATGGCTGGCTGTGATAGATGAGTGCACCTTGCCTGCAGTGCATTCAGGGGCAGGCCAGGTTTAATCTCACCAAACCAGACATTTATGGCAAGGACGTTTCCCGGCACAGGGCCTATTTACCACCACAGCTTTATTATAGTATCACTTTGACATTGCACCAAACTAATTCACTTTATCTGTTCTTGTAATCCCCAATGCCCTCAGCCGCAATTACTGTGAAAGCTAAACATTTCTGATGTCCTTTATAGAAGATAAATACAAATGAAGCTGAATTACTATCTGCATACTGTCGCAGGTTCCCAGGTACACATTCATAAATAGAGGATTCTTATAGCATTGTCAATAGATGGTTCTTCAGCTGAGAAGTTCTTTTGAGGACGGAAAGATGCCACATATGCCTCATTTTATGTTGTGTTTTTCCCCCAGTATAATAAGTTATAAAATAAACATTAATTGGGCATAAAACTGTGCAGACGTGTGTTCTCCACAGAGGATGTGTTTACTTATTTTCACTTACAAAAACAACCAAAAACACATAAAACTGTAGTAAGGCCCCGTCCCAGTTGGAGCACTTCCAGTTTCCTTTTGCAGGTGCCTGCAGTGAATGGGAGGCTGTGTGGGTTCCCATTTCTCATTTTGGAGTGTGCCTTTTGTCAAAGTCTGCCTCGGTGAATACTACTTGAGATACAGGGCAGGCTTCTAAAAGCAGTGGATGGATTTGTTTACAGATGCCTCACCAACATGACAGAGTACAAAATAGATATGAGTACAAATTAATTTGTTCATTAATATGAAGTTGTATACAAAGGTTGGGGTGTTCCTGGACAAATTAAAAGGTTTGTTGATTTTATAGGTGGAAATAAGTAACACATTCTGTATAAGACACACTTTTAATGACATTTGAAGATACAATATGTATGATGAGACAGGGGTTATGATTCAGTATATTGTGATATATTGCAAAACTATAAACAAGGTAGTATGTGTTTTAAATCAAAATTTAAGAAAATTGTCATAATATATGAAAAAAAATATGCCACCATATGCGTGGGTTTGCTAAAGCTAATGTTGAGGTGCACCCTTCGGCATGTTGGAGTGAAGGAGTCTAATGACTGCCATCTAGCAGTCGGGGATTTAAACAGCAAAACACAAAATTATCTTTTACAAGTAAACTGTTAATCAAAAAACAATACTGCAAAAAATACTGCTATATTCAAATGTATTGATATTTTCTTACACTCTTAATGTGGCATATGCAAAGTTATGACACAATTTATATTTATTTGTTTTAGTTTTTTCTAATATCTTAATCTTAGAAAATAAGTATGAATAGAAAGTCCATATTTAATGTTGTTCCTTGCATCTAACCTGGCATATTCAAACACCTTTGTCACCCTGCTCAAAAAAGAAATCAGCACAGACCAATAAACGTATAAGTGCACGCAGGCTTATGCTGATTAGTGCTGGTCTGGGCCTGGTTTAGTCTGGTATTGACCAGTACTGGCAGCATACCAGTTTTCAAAACACTATATATACCATTTTGTTGGTGACCACTAAGGCTAGTCTATGCTGGCTTTTCTGGCAGGGCTTTGAGTTACGTGATACTTGTAGTCCCTAATGAGCAACAGTAACGAAGCAGATTAGTTTATTATTAAGATTGATAATACAGGTACATGTACATTCAATAACGCCATATATGATACTTTTCTAGCCTGTACGTCACACTAGTCTGTTTTCAGATACTTTTACCTAGCACCCTTGAGGGCTCTTTCCCTGTACATCCCCCACTTTGCTAATGTCATGAAAGTGCTGACTTTGAGGAGAACTTCAGGGCTTACTGTGCCAATTTGGGACAGGCAGTAACATGAGGTGAGGAAGCATGAAAGATAAATGGATGAAAGAGTCTGTTCAAAGAGGAGCATGAAGCAGAGAAACAGAGAGTATTTGTGGCAACCATGAAGAACAAGGAGATACATTGTTCCCTGCATTGTTGGAAGTGAGGATGCAGGGTTAATCCACTCCACATCAGTGAGTGCCACAACACTACAATACATTCCTCTTACATCATCTCTGTGCCACCAACTTCAAGAGGAACCGTGGCAGCACATAAAAGGCTGAAATGAGCTTTGTTGTTCTTTTAGGCAAGTGTAAGGGAGATACAGCTTACAGTATCTTAAAAATGAGAGTTAATTACAGGCACACATTCTGTATTAGGACAAAAGAACACCGATTACTAACAAGTTATGTAATTAGAACAAATATTTGTGTTCTATTTATCTATTCACAGTAGTTATGTGGTTGTGTTGAAAGTAACACAAGATGTCCTTCATTATGTGAAATGAGTATGTATTCTTACATAGTCTATGCATGACAGAGCAAGTGTCTGTGTTGCATTTTCTGGTCTGGAGACTGTTATTTTGTGGTTGCCCAGCAAATGCTCCATAAGTGACTTGCTCAGAAATGGATTTAGCATTTGAACCTAAAAGACATCTCAGGGACATCTCAGGTCCATTAAACTGCATTCACTCTTTCGCTCTGTTTCACATAATGTGTTTAAAACGATAACCTTTTCTTCAGTCCAGCTGTTTGTGCCAAAGTGTACTGAACACTTTTTCACGTTTATCTGGGGTTCAGCAGAGCTTCTTCCAAACGTTCACTGTGTTTATACCTCAGAGTCATCTTGAGATATTTGTACATGTCAGAGAGAGTGCTCAACCACTCAGTGTTCCTCGAGGGCAGAATATATGGGAAGGACACTTGTAGTAACTTTGTAACTACAAAGAAGCACAAAGAACTGCAGGAGACAAAGCCGAGGAAAAATCTAAAGTAAGTAGGTGCGACTGGAGAGGGGCCTAATATACTGGGTGGTCTTTTTTGAAGAACACGAAATTTCTCAGAAAATGAGTGAAGAAAAATCTATCATGTAAACACATATTAAATAAAAAAACATATGAGGTTCTTTTAGTAAGAATGGTTTAAATGCCTGTTGTGTTGACACTCTGACTTTAATCTTCATCAATCTTGCAAAACTGCAATACTCTCAGAAAATGTAAAGCTGATTTGATTGTTTTGGATAATGATGCGTTTTTAAGCATGCCCAGTGAAGACAGTTCTTTATGTCCATTTCTGACTCATTCTTGACTTGAAAATGATGGCAAACAACTATCAGAATGTAAGTACAGCAGCCATCGCTTAATATATTTATTTGAGCCATTAATAAAAATAAACTATTAAAACGGCCTGTTATTGTATATGTACTTATATGTATGTATGTCAGTGGTCAATATATTTGTATATATTATAAATAGCTCAATTAAAGACAGTTCAGATTTTTTTATCCTCACATTTTTCCTAGTTAGTCCGTGGGGCTAGCTAGGTTAGCTTTACCACTGCTAACGCTAGTGAGCTCGGCCTGGTAACTAATATTACTAATGTTACCTAGCTAATCTTAGCACACTTCAGTTATTTTTTGGTCATATTTTTGGTACTTCTGTTATTTTCCTTTGTGTTTATGCACACAGATGTGAATCTGGCTAGTGAAACATGTTTTACATCGGGGTGAGAGGATGTGATTCATTAACAATGTTGTTCATCAGCTGCCATTTAAGTTTATACTAATTATACTTATGGACATACTGGAATACTTATGGAAGGCCTAAATACAAAGCAAAAACAAAACTTTAAAAATATTATTATGTAAGTGAAAATGGTCATTTAACCTATTTCTAGACATGAAACATGTTTTTCTAAAATGTTACTTATTTTAAGTCATGTTATCTAGTGAAATCATTTTACCATCCTGGCAGACATTTTACTTCCTAAAGCATTAATCATTAAAATATGACATGAACTTCACTGATCTTATAACAGCTCTTTTGCAGCAGTCACATCATGAGCACATAGTGAGAAACACTAGATCTGCTGCCCAAATTTAGTATGCTTACCAAAGCAAACCTGATACTAATACTGCTGTACTTCACTGGGACATCATCTTCTCTCTCACCCTCTCCCTCTCTCACTTACTCTCGCCCTCTCTGTGTGTCTCTCTCTCTCTGCCTTTCTCTGTCTCTCTCTATGTCTCTCTTGTTCTGTCTCTCTCCGTCTGTCTCTCTCTTTCTTTTTTCTCTCTCTATGACTTTCTGTCTCTCTAGCTCTCTCTCACTATCTCTTTCTCTTTCTCTCTCTCCCTCTGTCTCTCTCTATGTCTCTCTCGTTCTATCTGTCTGTCTGTCTGTCTGTCTCTCTCTCTCTCTGTCTCCGTCTCTCTGTCTCTGCCTCTGTCTCTCTCTATATCTCTTTCTCTCCCTGTCTCTCTATCTCTCTCTTGCTCTTTCTCTCTCTCTCCCTGTCTGTCTCTCTTTGTCTCTGTCTCTCTTTCTCTCTCTCTACGTCTCTCTCCTCTCTCCCTGTCTCTCTTTCTCTATCTCTCTCTATCTCTCTCTCTCTTGCTCTCTCTCTCTCTCTCTCTCTATCAATATATGCATCTTTCTATCTCTCTCTCTCTCTCTCTCCCTCTGTCTCTCTCTCTCTGAGCTGCATGTCGAGTGAACAGAAGAATGTGAAAGGGGGGGAGAGAGGGAGTTGTTCCAGAGGTAACCATGGATACTGCCATTCAAGGACAATAGTGAACTGGAACTGTACTGCAGTATAAGGCGTGTGAGTGGAAGACGCCATAACTCAGAAAAGACTATCAGACAGCACACACTGACTCATACCCACAGAGGACCGATCAAAGAACACCTCCCTGAGCTCTGTCATGTGAGGGAGCTTACTGCCAGTACACAGGACATTTCTAAAGCCCTGTAGGACAGCCAGTTATACTGGGCTGCTTGTTCTCTGCTGTGTTGCCAGTGAAGGGGGGAGACAACCAGGGGTGCTGGGGGGTTGTGGAGGGGGGTTGATGGGGTGGAGGAACAAGGTGGACAGTGAAGGGAACACCCCCCTGTGAATGATCATTACATTGGAATTTTGCATGATTCCAAATTGTAATAATGACAATAATAATACAAAAATCACTTTTATAACAGTGTTATAGCAATGTTACAACACAGTGTAGTTACAAAATCTCAAAGTGCTGTACACAGAAAGATCTAACAGTATAGTTCAAATAAAATAATTTCAGATGAAATGAGCACAGTTCAAACTATAGAAGAGTCAATGCACTAAACAAGTTGGATGTATGTTCATGTTGTTCTGTTGTGTGTTGTCACATGTGCTCGCCTGCAAGTGAGTGCGGGTGAAAGTTTGCTGTGTTTTTGCTGGTGGGGGTGGGGGGATTGCTTTATGTGTCTGTGTGAATTGTGCAGGACAGTCCGAAGCTTTGGGCCCCTGCTTTGAGCCCCATCCCTCTCCTCCCTCTCCTCCCTCTCTCCTCTCCTCTCTTCATTGACATTCACAGCCTGTCCCTTCTCTGGCACTCAAATTGCCTGGCACAGCAACGCGCACTCAACTTTTTTGTTCTTCTCTTTCAACTGCTCCAAAACTTTCAGGGAGGATAGTGAGCGAGGAAAGGAGGGAGAGAGAGAGGGAGAGATTTTCTCTCTGACAAACTAACGAGTCTGAATGCCACGAGCACATGTGAAGGCAAACTGGTGGGCTGACATAAACTGTCTGGAAGAACAACACGAAGCTGAACAGGTGAGTGTGGGAGAGGAAGAAAGAAGGGAATAAATAGATCAGACAGGTGTGTGGTACGAGGGAAGTGGGGCAGACAATGAAAAAAAAGCACGTACGAGAACAGCAGGGAAGGAGGGAGGGCTTGTTGTTTTTGTGCGTTTTAATGAGTCCGTGCCCCCATGTGCTCCGTTCCAGCCTCTGTTTCAGCCTATTTCTGTCACTTATCTTCAAACAACATGCAGATGAGCTTAAACATTTGTGATCTGACAGGGATCACAGTTTTTTGTCTTTGTTATATGCTGAATTGTGTGTTAGATTTGTTCACAGGCACTGCAGCCCTCTTTCAGCTACTAGCAAAATCCAGAAAAGGAAATGCTATATAAATTACAGAGTGAAGGAATCTCCCTGTTGTTAAAAACATAATTGTTGTGAACTATGCAATATTATAATGCTGTTCTATTACAGCTTTATATTAGCCAGTGATGTTTACTGATAATATTTGGAGACATTGAAAAAAGCTCTTTATTATTAACACACTCATCATCAAAAGAAAACCTGCACCCAGAAGGAAGTGTCTGATTACAGTGCTATTGGGAAGGAAGATAAAGGTTACCAGGAAGAATAAATGATAAATTTAGACTGATATGGCCAATATTTATTGAGATACACATACAGAATATGCCATCGGGCCGCCATGTTTGCTAATGCTACAGGCCAGACGTCCTAATGGTGTCCTGTGATAATCCATCCCATGCAGCTTGACTATTCTCACGCAGTTGACACCAGGCCTTCTGGACGTGTGATGCAGGACAACAAACAGTTCATCTTGGTGCTGACCACGGTGCCTCCGTACATGGATTCGTTGGTCATCTCCTGCAAGACAAAAGGGGGACTTGTCACTGAAGATGAACTGCTACCATTCTGAGTCACTCCATGACAGTCTGGCACAACACCATTGCAGTCTTTGGTGATGTTAACGTGGCAGTCGACGTTAAGGGCAGTCGACGTACCAGTCTGCGTGCATGTAGCCCTGTGTTGTGCAGCCATCTGCCAATGGTGCTGGCACTAACAGGATGACTCATGGAGGGCATCATTGCTCGCTGAATGTCTACAATTGTGGCTGTTGGGTCAGTCAGGTACAGCAATAAGGCCTGTACTTGTTTTACACAACATGCACGGCTGGCAATGAAAGTTCATTCTCATGTCTTACAATGTCAAACCTACCCACCAAGTTTCATTCCTGTTGGTTAATTCCTTCTGGGTGCAACTATTCTTTCGATGATGAGTGTAATATAATGATTCGCTGCACAGCTTGACAAATGCAATAATCCAGCAGATATGTTTCATTGATCTGCATGTGTGTAATACCTGCATTTGAAAAATCAGGCAAGCTTAATCAGTATTGATCAGTTCAATGTGAATCATTTATCAGATTAGTGGATCATGATGCAGAGGGAGGAGGTTGTATCAGCACGGGATGAGTTCAGCTACACCCACATCCCCACCCTGGACCGAATGAGTGGGGGTGGGACGCTGACCCGGAGGATGGAGCGAGAGAGGGAGAGAGTAGAGAGAGACAGTTACACAGTGGACGTGAGGGCCAGTGACCTGGAGCTGGACCAGGCTGAGCCACTGCACCCCTGCTTCAGCTACCGAGCCTGGCTTTACAGCGTCCTCATTGGGGTGAGAGCTCATGGCCTTGGGATGACACCTAATCACTGTAGATTTTCTGTTTATTCCTACAGTCCTAAAAGGGTTCTCCGATTGCAACTACTTAGCAGATTTTAACAAGTTAGAGAAAAAGCAACTTTGCCAAAGTTTCTACACATCAAATTCAGATTTTTTTTTTTCATTTAAAAAAATGTTCTTCATGCATCTCTTTTAAAATTGTTTGGCTAAGAGTTTATTTTAGGGAACCCAAAATGGTTCTCTTACAGCTTTACTCCATCTTGGCATCTTTATTTTTGTAGGAGCATACAATGTATGAATTGTTTTGTTAGTCCAACCTAAAAAAATTACTCTAATTTGTTATAAGCAAAGTATTCAACCTAAACAAGAACTCTTTCAATCAAAGTAATTTCTTGAGTTGTGTAAAACTTTGCTTGTAACAAATACATTTTTAGGTTACACTTTTTAAAGTGTAGGGATAAACCCTAAACCAGGGATGTCCAACTGTGGTCCTGGAAGGTCAAATCCCAAAGATTATGGTGTTCTACCATGTTTAACACACTGAAGCATAATGCTAAATTCTGCAGTGCTGTTGCCCTCCAGGAATGGAGTCTGACACCCCTTCTTTAGCATGTGGTGAAAATACAATTTATAATTTTTTCCCCCAAGTGTGCCAACCCCATATCCATATTAAGCAGGTCTAATTCCACTTGCCTCGCAGCTCCATCATAAAACGTACTAAACAAACTTCACAAAACGTGTCTTGACTGACTGTGCAATAGAGAAAACTGACCTATGTGTGGTCTGCCAAAACTTTCACAAACACCTACATTTAAAGTCTTGTTACTTCCAGTCTGCCGAGTTTAGAACAACAAGAGCCGTTCATAACATTTACCTTCTATATTTCTGATCCAAAGGAAACGTAGCACCACTGAGGAAATGCGGAATGGTTGCGCAGCTTAAATGGTTCCCACTTCCTGCTAGGCTGTTGTTGCTGTGGTAGGAACAAAGGATGAATAAACGACACATTGAGGAGTGTGCTTCAGCATGTCTATGGATTAAACTTGTAGTTTGGTGGGTGTAGGTTAAAGGAAACAATAGGGTTTGAATGGGGATGAAAATGAATTGGACTCTATGGCAGAAACGAGGGATGGAATAAAAAAGACAAACATTCAACATTAAACATTAAATTTGTGCTTTTTGACCCTTTTCATTCTTAATAGCGATTCCCCGCCCCCAAAAACCGTCGTATCAAAAATCTGTATAAAAGTACACGATTCCCGATCAGACAGAATATTTGGGAGTTGGAATGGTGTCAAAAACTGCGGGACTACTTAGTGGACAAAACCAATACTGAACACATTACATGGTAAAAAACATGGAAGTGTTATTAAATAATAACCTCTAATTTTCTGTTCATCTGTATTTGTTATCACAAAATACTATGAATAGCTTTTTAAGAGGGAGATTTAGTTATTGTTTTTCATCTATAAGGCATTGTGGTGTGTGCAAGTTCATTCTCAGTCTTGTAGAGATTTATTAATTATGATGAAATCACTTCCAGCTCCAGCAATCATCAAAAATGTCTTCATGTTTACAGGTTCATATAAACTAGTAAGACTTTAGATTTATTGTAGAATCATTTTATACGAAGAAATTAATTTCATATAAATGAAATCAGTGACCCCAAAGTTTCGGAAGACATGTTAAAAGCCAGCAAATGTCATTTCATTTTAATGGATGATTATGGATAGATAAGAGTTTTGTCTTTTCTTTTGTCTGTCAAATTCTATAAGATATGATAAAGCATGCTTGATATGGCCAGGAACAGTGAACATACTTTAAGGCCTATAACTATGTAATAGGACTTAAGATATTATTACTTTCTCTCAATATGTGTCTGTGTGTGTGCGCATGTGGGTGTAATTCTCAGTGTAGCCTCCTGATCACAGCCGGCTTCTCTCTCTACTTGGGTAATGTGTTTCCTGTTGCGATGGACTACCTGCGCTGTGCTGCTGGATCGGTGAGTATGTGTGGGTAATAAGCAGCAGAACCAAAGTAAATCCCCCCTGCTTTCTATAAACAACTCTACAGTCAGTGCTCAGCTCTCCAACTCCTGCTCTTCTCACTAATCTTGGCAGTTTGTTCTTGTTGCTTCGCAGAGCATCCCAGCTGCAGTGGTGAGCTTTGCCATTGCCACAAACTGGCGCGTTGCAGTACGTATATGAGCCTCACTCAGTGTAACATGACTTTAAGTGAACCTAAAATCTTCTTCCAGGTGTTTGTTATACATACATGAGTGACTTGCTGTAAATATATTATCTTCTAGGTGTCAGATTTTCAGCTGGTGTATGTTTCCACATTTGCTGTGACCACCACATGCCTGGTGTGGTTTGGCTGCAAGCTGGTTCTCAGCCCTTCAGCCATCAATGTGAGCATGCTGCCATGTCACATTCACTGAAACGATAATGTTCATTGAACATGAAGAATATCTTGAAGTATTCTTCTAATGCATTTCAAAGTTTGTAGACACCTGCTCACACTGCATTCCTTCTGAAATCAAAGACATTAAAAGGGAATTTGTCTCCTCTGGCTGCTGCTTGATGTTGGAACATGCTGTGTGAGTGAGCTGATGTACAACATTGTTTCCAAAAGAGTTAGGATGATCTGCACCATGAATTAAGAGGTGAAAGAAGAAGTGATGCACACTAGAAGAAGAGGTGATGGACAATAAAAGAAGAGGTGATCCAGAACAAGGGTAAACATGCCCCAACTTTGTTTTATGTTACTGACATCAAATTCAAAATTAGCATATATATTTCCAACAAACAAACAAACAAACAAACAAACAAACAAATAAATAAATAAATAAATAAATAAATAAATAAATATTAACATCTGATATGTCATCTTTGTACTATTTTTAATACAGCGTCCTAGTCTTTTGGAAACAGGGTTGTACTTCAGGGTAACTGATGTTCTGACTAAACAAGTTGTGTACACACAATTGAATGTCTGTGTCAGCAAAGGGTGCAACTTAAAAAAAGTAGCTGAATTTGACTAATTAGTAGGGGTGTCTGGGTACTTTTGGCATATAGTGTATATCCAGCATGCTGAGAGAGTAACAGTTTCTGTCTTCTTGGCCAGATCAACTTTAACTTAATCCTGCTGATTCTGCTAGAGGTCCTATTGGCTAGCACTGTCATCCTATCAGCTCGCTCCGTGGAAGACTGCTGCAGCCACAGCAAGGTTTGTTTGTGTATATACATTTGTTTGAGTGTCCTATGTTGGATATCTACATGTCTAACCTGCAATATTAGGAGCATTGGGAGTCCTGACTTTCAGTACAAACCTACAAGTTAGATTTTTTACTGAAATGTAAAGGATGAAGTCATGTCCTTTGTTACTGAGGTTGAGGTTATACAACACTGTCCAAAAGTTTTACACACCTATACAAGCTTAAAAAAGGCTAAGCTATTTGCGGTAGCTGATGTAACAGACCATAAGCATTTGTCTGTTTATCAACAAGACTTGCTGCCTTTATCTGTTTCAAGCCACATGTCATCTACTGTGGCTTACTGTAGTCTCAGTATGGCTTTAATCTAATGTAGCAATGGCAAAATACAGCATGACGCGCTAAATGTGAATTTATGCAAATTGTGAACGCCCCTTTGCAGCCTCTACCCTGTATGTTTGATGAGGCAGAGCAGAAACAAAGTTCCCAGTGTTACATTCACAATCAGAAAACTGTCTCATAATTTTACTCACTCACATCTGAGTCTTTATTCTCTAAACTTACTGTAGCGCTGTGTCACTGAGCTGGAAATTACCTGTGTTGTTGGGTGCGTCTGTTTTAAACCACTCAGTAATGCTAGACTTGGATTTAAGTCTTTATCATTTAACCTTGTGTCGGTGGATCTTCAGTGAAGCTGAAATGAACCTGCTTAGTGGTGTGTAAAGTTGATAAGGCATTCTTGCTAGGCTGATACTAGCTTTAGGTGCTAACAGGAATACAGAAGCAAAGGTAGCTTAATCTAACAGCTCCACACACAAAAACAGCTTCACGTCACTCTAGTTTGAGTCTTTATTCTCAAAACTTGCATTAGTGAAGCATCATAAACTGGTACAGTAATGCTAAGGTACTGCAGTAGAACGCAACATGGTACTAGAAAAGCTCTACACATCATAATTTGCCACTGTCTTAATTTTAAATATCAACATCATTAGCCCTTTTTAGTTAACAACTTACTGCACAATCCAAGCATTTAGAACAAGTAATCTACATTATTGTCACAGGGTAGAGGGTAGAGAGGAACATCACTCTCCCCCGGAATACCCCACGCCCCAGGGTGGGACTGAGTGGCAAAACATGCTACAGGACTATGTTTATTAGAGGAAACCGTGAAACCAGGAATGAAACAAGTGATTATCTGTAAAGACAATTTGACTCGACGGTAAAATATAAATCCTTGTGGTCATTGTGGTCCTTAATGTTTCTCTGTTTGCCAGATACAATTAGCTGATACACATACCAACAGTACTAGTATAGCACCTCAGCTTTAATATCAAAGCATAGGCTGACCAATAGCACAACAGCTAGCTTCTCTCACTTAGATTCAGGCAGTGGTTGACTGACAGCCTCTAACATTAGCTTGCTAGATAAAACCCTAACTCCTACCTAATAATAACAACGTAAAGAGTGATCTGTGATACAATAGCATTTGGGGAGAGTGGGGCAGGGAAGGGTAGGAGAGAGAAAGTGTTTCATACCATTTACTTCATCAGAGGCCAACAACCAAAAAAGACTTTAAGGAGTTAATATCAAGGGTGCGGGAACTAAGAAGGGGCTTGAGATATCACTGGCTTCTGATAGGATTTTACCCCAAAACCCAGAAAATTTGACACAAACTAGCAACTGAGAGTATGCATTTGGGTGCCCAGTTGTTTCTATGAATTGTATCAATCCGTACAAAGCTAAAGTCAGTTTCCAGCTTCCTATTTCTAGCCATATATTTGTTCAGATTTTTCAGTTCCACCTTAAATTGTGCAGCAGTTACTGACTTGAGGCCCCACAATGTGACTGCTAAACTTTTTTGGTGGAACTAGAAAATGTGAACAAGAAAAAGTTGGTGAATAGGATGCTGACTTCCATTTGCTTTTCTTTTCTCTAGCTTTATAGGGATTCTGTAAAAGACAGCTCTGACAATGCTCCTCTTTTCCTTAGCCAGTGTATGATGGACCTGTGACCGTGACTTCGGCTTCATTCCCTACACGTCTTCTCAAGGCCTATGCTGTAAGTCGCCCACCAATGAGAGAGAGAGAGAGAGAGAGAGAGAGAGAGAAAGCGAGAGAAGCTGGTCATATGTAGACTGATGCTATGTGACCTGAGGTGTAATCTAAAGTGCTCATCAGAGTCTGCTGTTTCTGCTGAGTGCGATAACATTCATGGCATCAGCAGCTGAATCCAGAGTAGCAATTGTAACACTGAAAAGGATACACACTGAGAGGCATGGTAAATGAGGTGTAAATGGTACGAGGCAAGATTTTGGCAAAGCACTTGTTCCACATTCACACATACTGCAAGGTCATAGGAAAGCTGAAATGATCTGTACTGCCTTTCAGAGTTTTCAGAAATGATAATGATAATAATAATAATAAATGTACTGATTCATATTTCTTTACAGTGGCAGTGATGGGAACCAGGGGTTGCAATGTCTACAGCATACATATAGCCATTTTATTTAATACCCGAAATGATCAGTGGACCTACAGTGGTGTTTGAAAGTTTGTGAACCATTTTGAATTTTCTATACTTCTGCATGAAATTTGACCTAAAATTAGATTAACAAATTAACAAATGAGATAACAATATTAGACTTGGTAATTTATTTATTGATAAAAATAATTCAATATTACATATTTGTGAGTGGCAAAAGTATGTGAACGTTTGCTTTCGGAATCTGGAGTAACTCCTTTGTGCAGCAATAGTGGCAACTAAACATTTCAGGTAACTGTTGATTAGTCCTCTAATTTCACCTTTTCTGCTAATCCTAAAGGTTCACATACTTTTGCCACTCACAAATATACTATTGGATCACCTTTCTCAATAAATAAATGATCAAGTCTAATATTTTTGTTCCATCTGTTTAATTTTGTTCTACTTTTAGGACTTGTGTGAAAATCTGATGAAGTTTTAGGTCAGATTTATGCAGAAATATAGAAAATTCGAAAGGGTTCACAAGCACCGCTGTACATATGTCTTCTTTAAAATTTGCATATATCTCAGTAAAGGTCTCAGTCAACAATTCATTAAAGTTCTTACAATTTATGTTGCAGCTTTCATTGAGGGAGCTGTAGGAACTTCAGATGACTAGTTCCTATCACCACTACTGTAAACAATTCTGAAAGTTTCTCAAGTATGGAACATTTCACATTGAACCAGCGTGACCATTTATTATTGTGGTCATTTTGAAAATTCTGTCCTAGCTGTGGCATATGCGGCCTTTGTTTTTCAGTAGCTACAGTAGCTTTGGCTTTGGGCTTGTATGTTCTGATCTGCAGGTGATCGAGGTGATAGTTGGCATATCTGCAGTATTTGGAGGTATTATTGCTCTCAACATGGACGCTCTCCTGCCAGGCCCCTACCTCTCCGTCACGTTCTTCTGGATTCTAGTGGCTGTGAGTCCAAAATGTATTGAAAAAATATTTTACATTTTGCTGTATTCTTTCACACACAACAAAAGAATCAGACTGCTTGTCTTTTCTGTAAAGGGTTATGAAAGCCTCTAAGTTTCAGTTATAACATTTCCAGGTCCTTCATGTCGCTGGTGTGTGCCTTCTTCTAACTATTGCCGCCAACAGCATGCTATGGTAGTAGCCACACGAGCGGTATAGCACGCAATACGTTGATAAGACCATCCCGCTTCCCGACCCTGTGTCGGGATATGCTATGATGTGACACCTCTTGAACTCTTTCAACTCCTTGAAATGCTTTCAAAGTCTTCTCTGAGGCATACTTCAGTTGCAAAGAATGCTACCAACACAACAGCACGAGTCAGAATGGAAAGCACACGCAACAGGATGACCTTATATAGTCAGTCAGGTACAGTGATCAAATGTGTGGCCAAGCGTTGTGTGAGTGTTGTTTTGACTTGATTTTTGCATACCTATTTATCCCTAGGACACTTGTCAACAACTGGCAATCACTTCAATCAAGATATGTAGTCTCCTGTACTTGCTAAAGAAGGCAAACATGCCCAGAAAATCATTCAATAATAATTATGCTCTGTGATTAAGCAGAGTTTCCTACTAGGAAAACTAGGAAATAAAGCACACAAAACTGGTGGATTTAAATTACTGTGATTGTTTTTTCGTTGGCTCAGCACAAAGGGGGCATTTTTTTCGTTAAGTAGAGGTCATGAAACTTCAGCTTTTAAGTCAGTGAAAAGTGAGGGACATTTAAGTGCGAGCCCTGATAATCTTGCTGCTATCTAATGGACCAAGCAAATAATTTGGCATATGCCATGAACAAAAGCTTGGAACTTTAACTAGAAAGCTGGTAGCTATGTGATTTTTTTAGGTAATGACATGTGTGTAACTCGCCACAAAGCATGAGCTCAAGTCCATTGCAACACAGATATTAGGCTTATCATTTGAGAAGTTACATCATCTCTCAGTATAGTTAAATTTTGCTGAGATTAATAACTGACCATCATGTCAGTTTATCAATCTACAGTCTACAATCTACAGTCTTGATGTTTCAGTGTTTATAATGAAACTGAGTTGTTCTTTAGAGCATGTCTATATACACCATGCACTTATTTTGAAATAGTTAATAAACATGCAGTGATGTATATATACTGTATACACTCATCATCAAAAGAATAGTTGCACCCAGAAGAAAGTATTGGATTGCAGTGCTATTGGGAAGGAAGATAAAGGTTACCAGGAACAATAAATAATCATAAATTTAGACTGATATGGGTAATATTTACTGAGCTACACATACAGAAGTAGTGTCTCTCAGTATGGCATCGTGCATCCATGTTTGATAATGCATCATGCCAGACATCTCAGCATGTAATTGTAGAGGTTCCTAATGGTGTCCTGAGATAATCCATCACATGCAGCTCTCACACAGTTCCTGCAGATTTTGCGGTAGAGGTGGAGGTAGAGTGACACAAGGCCTTCTAGACATGTGATGCGTGACAACAAACTGTTAATCTTGGCAATGACCACAGTGCCTCCACACATGGATTCGTTGGTCGTCTCCACAAAGAAAAAAACAGGTCTCGTCACTGGATGCCATGTTGATACGGTGTTAATGACAGTCGTCGTAACGGTCTGTCCATATGCGGTCCATATGCTAAATGCTGATTTTTAATGCATTACAATGATTTCTTAAATATACAGATATTCAAATCTACTAAAATTCCTGTCCCTAGTGAGAAACCCAAGAGCATCAGAGCTATAATGGAATCTCATGATCTGTTTCTGTCTTTTCCTTGTAGTGCTTTCCCAGTGCCATAGCCAGTCATGTGGTGTCAGAATACCCCAGCAAGTGCCTGGTGAGACATCTCTGCCACAGTTAAAACAGGGCAGACAAATGTTCCAGTGGGAATGCACCATTCTCATTACTTCAGTTTACTTGTCTGTCTGCTCAACAGGGAGATACTAAAGGGACTAACTCTTCCGCTCCTGTTCTGTCTGTCGTCTGTGTTTCACTCTCTCCCTGTCTGCTTGTGTGTGTGTGTGTCTCTCTCTTTCTATCTGTATTTGCTACAGGTGGAGATGTTAATTGCCATCAGCAGTGTGACCTCGCCCCTGCTGTTCTCTGCCTCTGGCTTCTTGTCCAGTAGTGTGCTGAGTTTTATTGAGATCTTCCTGCATGACGTGCCCATCGAAAAGGTAGATCAGCTTCAAGGTCAATCTCCAAGCATAAGTATTTAATATGTATTAATGTGAAAAGAGAACCAGACATCACAGTCATTGCACACTCATTAACAAGCACCAGACAGCATATTGACAAATATATCTTTAGCTGAGCTCCTGAAAAGCACTCTAAAAGGTACACTGAAAAGAGCTACATATACTCACTAGCACCAGCTGCTGGACAAGTCATTCTTTTATAACAGACAGTAACGTAAATCATAAAAATCATGCAGAATTGTTTAGCATTGTTTCACAGAATTATGTGAAGTGACAAAACAACTGTGTGCTAATGACTTTACACTACATTAATAGTTTGGTCAGAAAGCAAATTAAAAGGTTGTGATGACAGTGGTTAAGTCTATAACAGAGCATGCGGTGTGTGTGTGTGTGTGTGTGCGTGTAGCAGTCGTATGATATCCTATTGCTGATCTTGATGGCGCTGCTGCTGGCACAGGCTGGCCTGACTCTCGCCACTGTAGTGCACTGTGCCTCCTACAAGAGCCAGCTGCGCATGGGCGCAAGAGAGTGGGATGAAAGTCTGCAACAGGGGTCACGCCAGTGTGAGGTAAGAACACACACCCACGCACACGTTTGTTTTGGTCAAAACACAAAGTCATACAAGTCTCATATGTATTATATATACACATATGTGCCACAAGACATGTCCAAGCCCAGACTCCCTTATATATAATTATACATCTATAGTTTATACATATAAATATATATATAAATAGTTTATACATATACATATATAAAAGATGTTGTTCTACTCAGCCTAGCATGAACATATGGATTTTTTTCAAGATGTCACTTTGATTAAAAAGTACATACATACATACTGTACAGTATTGCGCAAAAGTCAGAAACCACCATTTTATTCATGCCTTTTAAAGTAAAATGGCCATTAAGTACTAATTACTGATTTTTCAGTGTCAGAAAAAATGGATAAAATCACACAGCATGGTTGCTACTTACAGGCTGTGGTTGGGGTTATTAGGCTAATCAAGTTGGGACTGCTCCTCTTCTTAGTCTCATCAGCACTGGCGTAGGAACCGGGGAGGATATTGGAAACATAAAACTATACTGTAGTGGGGTAGCAGGTTTTGCCATCAAATCAAACAACCCATTTCATGCTATGTTGTGTGACTCTGGGCCTGCTTTAGCTATTGTGATAAAGAGCTTTTTGCTCAACCTGTGAAAAAAAAAATTCAGTTGCTTCTGCTTGGCAAGGCAGGATGGAGCAGCTGTGCTCCAGTAAATAGAACTTTTTCACAACCACTAAAAGGATCAGAATCTCTGAAATAGTCTCAAACTGGGCTACAACCTGGACCGCAAACTGAATTATAGCCTGTGTGGAAACACTCAGCTTCTGAATGCAGTGATGAATGAGGCTCTTTAAGCTGGACAGTAGCCCAGCTTGGTCCTGCTGGGAGCGAAGATTCTGATCTTATTTACACTTAAAGACATCCAGTCTGCCTGTCCCTGAAGGAGCAAATGAAATCATATTTGGACTTGAAGACTGAGTTACAGATATGTGAGCTGTGTATGAAAGAGACCATGAAGTTTCAGCTCCTCAAAATGAGGTGGAGAACCTCTCTGTTCTCTTTTTGCTTTCCCACAGTGAAGTCCTGCCCAGTGTCACAGCTGGCCCGTTTTGCCAGCTATTATTTTTTTATATTTATCTGTCTTTTTTTCACGGAATCAACCATTTCAATGTATGTTGAACTTTAACCTCTACACACATTTTTTATCACATCATTTCTGCATACTGCCACAAAAACCATCACAGGTCACAACCTTAATGAAGGATGGGCTTCGATTCATAGTACCTAATACATAGTATGAACAAAAGTATTGCGACACCTACACATTGCACCTACAAGAGGTTTAATGGCACCCCATTCTAAAGACATTACAATGGAGGCATAGACATTAATATGGAGTTGTTCCCGGCTTTACAGTTGTAACAGATTCTACTCTTCTGGGGAGGGTTTCTCCAAGACAGAGTGTGTCTGTGGGAATATTTGCCCATTCATCCAGAAGAGCATTTTACTTAGTTTGTAATTGCAGCCTGCAAGGCTATAGGTGCTTGATGTTGATCTGCGGCAATGGGACTGACTGAACCGCCTGAATTAAATGATTAAGAGGTGTCCATACAGTGTATGTCCCCCAATATGCCTTACACCCTTACTCTTAATAGTCAGTGTCAAATGCTGAGTGAAGCCTGCTTAATATTGTCCAAATATTGACTTCGAAATGCAAAGTCAAGTGGCTGATGCTGGAGGGACAGAAAGCAGGAATTAAACCTGTTCTGTTGTGTTTAGAGCTGTAGCTAAAGCTAGTGGGCTCCTCTTTCCTAGCTAACTTAGCTAGCTTAGATAAAGAGAACCAGACACCCAAGTACAGGTTCTATTTGACTAACTGGTGCTCTACCAACACATGTATTCACAATAAAAACTTATAACAGAGAGAGTAAAGTCGATTGACTGGTGTCAAAGTGACAGAAAGTCAAAATAAAATTGTTCTAATGCGAGTGTACAGTGAAGCCAACCAACGTACAGGGTTGCTTCCAGCAAACTGATGCCTAAAAACATCCCTTTAGAGGATAAAGAGTCATATCTTAGACCACAAATTGGAATACTCAGTGTTAAAGTGACAGAAAGATAAAAATAGAATTGTTCTGTGTAGAGTTTTATGCTGTACCCTGCTGGGACACGTTAATGATGACACATGGCTGGTTACATCTGTAGCCCAGCGCAGCAGCAGCTCAGTCTCAGTAACTGATTTCAAATAACACGTTTAGAGGATAAATAATCTGAGGACAGGAGACGAAGAGCATATTGGTGTGACAGATGGAATCAGATGCGTTTTGTGTTGAGTGTTGAGTATGTGTAGCAGTTGATGAGTTTTTGTGTAGTTTTTCCTACTATTTCCTGGTTCTGGTTTAGCTGTTCAGCAGATGCAAAACAAAACCACAAACGGTCTCATGAGTGTAGTGCAGAACAGCACATTACAGCCCTGAGAACAATTTGGTTTGACAGTGGAAAAGGGGCCTTTCTTTAGGATCTTGTTAAAGGCGTGGGAGCTGAAGTTGGCTTCTTATTCTCCGGCTTGTTTTGTTTCATGTTCCACAGTAAGTAGTGCCACAGTTATATTCAGGCACCTGTAAAAACTGTAGCACTTAAGGTGGAATGAAACATTGAATTAAGAAGCTGGCGAATAGGAAGCCAATTTGATCCTTAAAAGGGGTCTGAAAGGTCCCGACATCCTCTTCATTGCCTGATTTGTCCACATAGCCACCCATTTTCGTTGCTGTGTTGTCACTGTTGTCGCTGTACATTTTGGGGATGCCATTTTGGGTCAGGGCTGTTATGTAACAGTCTAGGATTTTGAAATCAGCTTGTTTTACTGCCCTCTTTTACAAATTTGGGTTTTGTATTTAAACGAGGAGATAACAGTGTTTGAGGTTCATTGTATGTCAGTTATTACTTTATTACTTTATCAGTTATTACATTTACTTTGCTTATTTAACTATGCCAGTGTAGACACAGTTTTTCACTGTATGGCACATGTAAATGGTGGCAGTTTTAGTGGTCAGGCAGGTCTTGCATGCTTGTTAGAAGTCTCATTTTTTGCTGGTATCTTTTAATAAATTTTTGAACTCCAGTTTGTCCAGGCTATTGGGAGGATACAGCTGTCTTTAAGATTTGAAAGACTGAAAACAGTAGAAGTGACAGTTGAATGCACAACAGTATAGAGAGGAAACATTAAATACTAATAGATGAGTTGTTTTTCTTGTTTTTTTTTTTTTAACTCCATGGCTGTTTTGACTAGTAATTGAATATAAGAGGTGTCATTATTTAACATGGTTACAGGGTGGTCTCTGTCTTTTTCACAGTACTGTATATGGACACCAAAATGAAATATGTACTTTGTATACATCAGATTGTTTGTCCTGATGTTTAGGCTATGCTGTTTTTCCCTCCCTGAAAAACATTCATGGACACGTGTTCACATAACATGTACATCTGCAGCCATAAGACATAAGCATGCATCCACAGAATGACTGCTCAAATGACTCACACGTTGCATGACAGGGAGATCCATCAGGCGACAGGAAGTGTCTCAGGCAATCGTGACTGAGGGTGGCCATGACTATAGACAGGATAATAATGTATAGTGCGGCATCAACTGGGCAGTGCCTACAATGCAGGCCCCACTACTATGGGAACAAACACAGCGTGACTCAGTCCGGCTTTAAGGATAGAATCCTCTCCAGCAAAAACAGAATATATAAAGCAAAGCACACTAACTGGTGGGAGCATTTTGATTGACACAATAAATACTGCATGCTGACATATACACATTACAATTCCCCTCTCCTCTCCTTTTTTCTCTTTCCTAGCTACAGGGATCCAATGGCACACTGCGGGAGTTTGACAAAGAGAAGGCCTGGAAGGCTGTCGTAGTCCAAATGGCCAAATGAACAAATGTGCAGTGATGAAGAGGAAGTAAGAAGAAAGAGATCAAGAGATAAGTGTGGAGAAGGCAGGAGGCAAGAATGAACAAACAAATGTTGCAGATAATTAGAGTGGACAATAAGAAAGGATCTGGAAGAGAAAAAGGTCATTGAAGGTCACAGAAGGTGTATGATGTATTCTATTCTAGGAGAGTTATTGACATTTACCCAGGAGACTGAATTATGAAACCTGCATCTGTATTGAATGTCATCTGACACGTGTGATAAACATACACTGTGTGTCTTCTCCTAACAATTTACTAGGGTGAATGAGTTTCTCAGAAAAGGAATCAGCACAATGAATCTGTCTGTGGTGGCACTGCATGTAAAGAGAGAATGTGCATATGTACAGTACGGTTGTCAGAGAAATGTGAGCAAACTTAATGCTAGCATAATATGTCGTCTTTACACTGCACACACTGGGTACAGAATCCTATCAGCAATAGAAGGAAATCTTGAGTAGTGCTATTGATGCTATATCACATTCAGAAAAGTGTCACCAAATGTTTTTTTTTTCCTACATACATGTATTACGCAGAGTTTAGATCTGTGAAAGTATGTGAAAGACTCTTTTATAGATAAATAAAAATCATTATATTGCCATCGTCATGTGCGGCAAATCTACTAATTGGCTTTCTGTGGTTCTAACATTTCATTCTCTAAGCATACAGGAACTAGGGGTGCATCAACACTTGAGTACTGTGTTATGTTTTGTGATGCTGTATCAATTCTCAAAAACACAGTATCCTTTGGTGGCAGACGGTGCTTTATTTTGTGTTATGGTTAAACCCCTGACTGCTGGGCAGTGTTGCAATCATTCTTGAGCCATTAGACTCTATGACTTCTCGACAATTTAAGCTGCATAAGGGCACACCACTAATGTTAGCATTAGTAAACCTAGCTGACTAGTTAATGTTTTTATACTATGACAGTTTCCCTAAAATTAGATTGAAAAAAATCTCTCTCTCTCACTCTACATATATATGTATATAATTTAATGTCTTGTTGCAGCTTTATGTGATGTGCCAGGAACAAGAGGGAAATGCGCCCTGTAATGCTCAAAGTACTAACCAGACGTGTGCAGAGAGTAAAGTTAAATCAGGTTTATTGGCAGGGCTGTAGCAACAGGCAGTACCGGTAGGTAGAAAGCTAACAAAGATAAACCAGGTGAACATACCAAAAGGAAGAGACGAAAGCGAAGCTGAATAACAGTCCAAGTAGGTAATGAGATCAGTCCAATCAAGGCCAAGTTCATAGCCAGCAATTCCCGGTCTCCTATTCCATAATTCCTCTCAGTCAATGATAGCTTGTGAGAGTAATATCCGACTGGAAATAGCTTTCGAGGTGAGCCGTGATACTGCAAGAGCACGGCCCCTACACCAACGTCTGAAGCATCCACTTCAAAAACAAAAGGTTCAGATGGGTCTGGAAGTTTCAGCAAGGGTGCGGAAGTAAACAATTGCTTGAGTCGTGCAAATGCTTGTTCGACTTGTGGAGTCCATTTTTGTCTCTTGGTGTTGCCTTTTAATAGAGACGTCTAAGGAGCCGCTACTGAGCTGTAATTGCGGATAAAACGTCGGTAGAAATTAGCGAAACCAAGGAATCGTTGCAACTCCTTTATGGACTGAGGCACGGGATAATGTGCCACAGCCTCGATTTTGCGGTCATCCATTACGACCCCTGCGGAACTAATAACGTACCCCAGGAATGAAATCGAAGCCACATGGAATTCACTTTTCTCTGCTTTAACAATTAACTGGTTCTCTAACAAATGTAAGAGGACTTGGCGGACAAGCAGTACGTGGGATGCATAATCCAGGGAGTAAATCAAAATGTTGTCTATATACATTATAACAAACCAACCAAGCATGTCCCGAAGGACATCGTTAATGAAGGCCTGGAAGACCAAGGGGGCATTATGAAGGCCGAAACACATAAAACAGGTACTCATAGTGCCCCCTGGTGGTGAGAAAAGTGGTCTTCCATTCGTCACCTTAACTCTAATTAGATTGTAGGCACAGAGTAAATCGAGTTTTGTGAAAATAGTTAGTTGTTCCAAGGCCGCCTGAGAGAGTGGGTAAATGCGTGACTTGGGTGGTATTTGGCTATCGATTAGTTCAATGGCACCAGCTCTATGTATAGGAAGTTTCGTGGTCCGTGTACTCTGAGGGAATATGCACAGGAGTATCTGAATCAGGACTCTCCACGGATGTAGAACTGACCAAAAGCTAGGGAAATGGTAAACAATGATGTAAACATGTTCAGACCAAGACAAAATCTCACGATCTGACCATGAAATGAGGGGGTTATGTCTATGCAACCAAGATAAACCCAAAATAACAAAAAAGTCAATATTGTCCAATACAAAGAACCGGATTTCCTCCGTGTGGAGCACGGTAATGCTCATTTTAACTGGAGCGATGACACGGCTGACACTCCCCTGTGCCACTGGGTCTCCGTCCACCGCCAAGAGTCTCAGGGGTTTCAGGGCCAGAGGTTCCAGTAGGATTCGAAATTGACAAGCCAATGCATGTTGGATGAAATTCCCCTCAGCACCTGAGTCGATCAAGGCTGGGAAGACATGAGAAGACAGTGGGCAGTACAAGGTAACTGGTAGGAGAAATGACTTCGTAACCATGCCCAGAGTGGGACCACTCACCACATTACTTTCCCAGGGATGGCACCTGAGGTTTGTGCGGACGAGCCCGACAGTCACATAGAACGTGACCGGCTGAGCCGCAATACATGCAGAGACCCCCATGTAGACAGCAAAGTCTCTCCTCTTGCATCATTTGGGTGATTTCACACTGCATATGTTCCTCAGGTGGATTCTCCTCAGGAGTGGGCATGGGAGTTGGACAGGGCTTGACTGAGGGAGTGCAGCCTGCCAGGTGGTGGAAGTAGAACCTTGTTTCAGGTGGTCTAGACAAATGGTCAATGAAATGAGTTCGTCCAGAGACAACTCATCATCATGACATGCCAATTCCGTCAAGATGTCTGGGCGTAGACCATTCTGGAACATAACGAGCAAAGCTGGTTCGTTCCACCCACAACTGGCTGTGAGGGTTCTAAGCTCAAGTGCATACTCTGCTACTGAACGCGTCCCCTGTCGCAATTTAACAAGCAACTCTCCCTGGGATCGTCCTTCATGAGGATGATCAAAACGGCTTTAATCTGATCAAGAAACCGAGCGTAAGTGTCAATAGACGTTCAATAGACGGCCAGACGGCGGTGGCCCAATCCAACACCTTCCCAGTAAGACGCGAAACAACGAACGCAATACGAGCTCTCTCAGAGCTATAGGGAGAATTGGAAAAAACAGAGAACACTGCAGGAGGAATCCTTTGCAGAGTTCTGGAGAGCCATCGAATTTGTCAGGCTTACTAACGGAGAACGTATTGGGTTCTGATATAGTAGCAGCTGCAGCAATGGTAGCCTCAGGGAGTATGGGGCTAGTATTTAGCTGAGCCAGTTGGTTTGAGATATCCCTGAGGTTAGCGGAAATCTGTGTAAGCTGAGCATGTTGTTTGGATTGTTGACCAGTCAGTGTGCTAACCGAACTGGTCAACGATTCGAACAATTGGTCATGCTGACCTAGCAGCCTGCCCTGATCGCTAACAGTGACCTGTAACTCTTTAAACTCTGCCTTCTGTAAGTCAGGTAAGGTTTTATGTAACGCTCGAAGGACTAACCAGACGTGTGCAGAGAGTTAAATCAGGTTCATTGGCAGGGCTGTAGCAACAGGCAGTAACAGAAGGTAGCAAGCTAACAAAGATAAACCAGGCGAACATACCAAACGGAAGAGACGAAAGCGAAGCTGAATAACAGTCCAAGTAGGTAATGAGATCAGTCCACTCAAGGCAAACGAATCCGAAGGAAAAGGCCAAGAGCAAAGCCAGCAAACAAAGCAAAAGTCAAACACAGTAAACACGATATAAACAGGTAGAGAACGCTCAGTCACAACAGAGTTGGCAAAACCTCACAAAGAGGCGAGGAGACTGAGAGTGTATATATACAAACAGATCTAACGAGAAGCAGGTGAGTAATCAATACTCCGATGACATGGAGAGTGGGGGTGGGGTGTGATTCGCCGATGGAGAGCATGTGGCCGTGACATCACCTAACAGTGCACTCTGGGGACTGGAGTCCAGAGGAGGGTTAGAGGCCGGTAGAGAACCCAGAAGCATGACAGCCCTCTGTTCATTTAAATCAAGATTTCAGCACTTAGGACAAAAGGATGACCTGCAGTCCAGTCTATAATTGGGCAATGAATCATCTTTTATAGTATAAATATATACTCAGTCTCAGGGAGCATGATATTAAAGTGTACAATGTCAGGTTTAATACTATTGCATTTGTATCTGCTTTACCCTCACCACTTTTCCAGTTGATGGGATCATAAGTATTTGTACACTTGATAACGTAATTATCCTCAAGAGAGCAAACAGAAGGTTTAAAGTTGATCCTAAATTAAGCTATTTGCATCTTGTCTCTCAACATGAGGATCAAGTCTTCATGCCAGTACAGCAGGCCATGAGGCTGACAAATCAGAATAAATGAATCAGTGAAAAAGCCAAAACACATCTGTCAGCATCACATGTTTTGTACATTGCTAATAAGCAAGAATAGCTGACCATGAGATAGTAGTATTTGGTGGAAGAATTCTTTCAGCCATCAAGAACTATTGCCCAGATCAAGTGCATGTAAGCATTCCAGACGACCATTAAATACAAGCTATTTATTTTGTCAGGAGATATTTCTGTGGAGATTAGACAGGACACTTGTGCAATGTAAGGGACAGACAAATTAATGTAGGTTGGGAAAAGAAAATGTAGGACTCGTAACAACCATGCAAGACCTGGTAGACCACCAAAACTGTCACCGTCAGATGAACAGTACCTAAAGCTTTCATCTTTGAGAGATGAAGAGAAAATCAGGCTTAAGTCTCACTTCAGATCTCAAAACATCCACAGGTGTTCTTGTCCATCCTTCCACCATGAGAGGACACCTCAATGCTATGGGTCTGAAAGAATGTGGTGTTGTCAAAATCTGGTACTGAGAAAAACATTTGCATGTAAAGAACAACAGACTGGCCAACCCAGAGTCCAGACCTCGATTAATAGAAAATGCAACCAACTTCTAAGACTGAACTTTGAAGGTGTTGTCAGAGCTAAGTTCTCCCAATTCTATGACCCGACTTTAAAAAGACTAACCAATCAATAAAAATAAAACACTCGATAGTAAAAAAAAACCTTTTTTCTCAGGCTGAGCATCAAAGCATTCACCTGAGCGATTGCATCCTTGTGTTACAAAGCACACTCACTTTATACAGTCTTGGTGGGTGACAAGAAGCCCCCCTTCTTTCTTTTAATTTTTAACATAGGAACATTTTCAGTCAGACACTTATATCTCTCTCTAATTAGCTGTATTTCTGAACGGTTATTTCCAAACCAGGCAGTAACTCTTTCTTAACAAACACCCTGACAATGGCTCAGTATGTGTTTGACCTTGAATGTGGCTGGTCTAGTCTGGCTCTAACTGGCCCAGACAACTCTCACCTGCAGAGTTCACTAAGTCCACAGAGAGGCTGGAAGAACTTACCCCAAAAGGTCCCTGCGTCTTCACTGTACAGAAGCTTAAAGGCCTCCTCTGACACAGCCTCTTAATTCATAATTTAGAATAACTACCATTTAGAAATACTTATTGTAAATTCCATCAGTGTGGAAAAATATCCATGTAGATTTCCTGGAGAAACTGAACCTCTCCCGAAAAGAATGGGAGCTGTGACAGAGGACACGTTAAATACTGAAAACGTGTGTGTAATTGTCTGTTAAATATGTTTTATTTTCCTGATACATAAAAATAAATGACTTGTACTTAGTGGAACTAAAATAAATAAGGGGTGGTCTCTGTGTTTTGCACAGCACTGTAGATAGATGTATCAAAGTCAGCCATAAGGGGAAGTATACACTAGCTTGATCTCACAGGGTTTCACTGGTACTCTTCAAGATCAGAAAGACCAGATTGCAGCTGCATAAAGAAGACGGGAGGCTTATGGACAGATGAGATGAAGATTAAAGCATACCGAAGTGATGGAAGGAGGAAAACCTGGAGGGAGTGCTCACTTATTTTTAACGGATGATGGAGGAATTCTCAGGTGTGTGGAACCTTTTTCAGGGCACACGTTAATGTAATATAGAAGTATGACATTCTGGACTTTAAACTCACACATACTGGTTTAATTCCAGATCTGATGTGCTGAAGTACATCAGAGAAACAAGCACTGTGTCACTCTTCTGTGTCACTCTTCAGTTATTTACACTCTGAATGGCGTGTGAGGTGCACCAGAGGTTTCCTGACCACCACCACCAGCTTTAGGGAAGTTGGCGCTTTACACCTGCTGAGACTAAAGCTCAGTGAAGGTTTATGCCAGTAGGCAGGGACTATGTAGGCTCCAAATGAGTTTTAAAAGCCATTGTAAGATCAATCGTTGTACGTCGCTTCCAGCCGCATCCAGCTGCAGTAGAGGCTCGCCTGGGCTATATTTGGAAGCAGTCGTGCTAAGCTTCGCCCTAACCGGTACAAACTGGCTTTGGGTGGGAGGGGGTGGAGAGGCGGGTGACATTATCGTGATGAAGTCGTTTGTAGGTGCGACGCTCCCTCCTAAGGTTAAGAGATCCAGAAACGATAGGCAATCTACTACCTGCTCACCTGAAAACGGGGCTGCACCTCAAAAGAATGGCCGTGGGTTGTGGGGGTCCCCCTGAAGGTTTCAGGCTAATTGTAGCAGAGGGAAGCTGACCGTGTCAGTGGATTAACAGCAGATCTTTCGAGTTCAGCGTATAAGTTAGGACAGACGGCGTGTAGCGATATGACGCTGAGTGAAGTCGCGTCTTCGTGACGTTATCTTAGCTTGTTCTTGTAGGACTGATGCTCGCCTCTCTCTGTCTGGTGAACCCCTCCGGATTACTGTGCGCTACGAGAGGCTCTCCTGGAGGACTCTGAGGATAAAGCAGAGAAGGAGAAGGCAAAGCAGGAGAGTGGATGAGATGAGCGATTTGAGGGAGGGGTGGGGGGAGAGGCGGACCAAACCGGTGTGCCCGGATACACGCTATAACGGCTCGCCCGCACTGCAGATTAACCCTTGCATCGCCGGGGGATGCTCATGAATCGGTGAGTACAACATATCTCATATCCCCTCTGATAGCCTAATCAGCGGCGGTGGGCTCAGTATCAGGGACAGATAGCACCAATTTAACCGCCACTTTATCATGTGCTCTTCCGAGACCGCTGTCAGGTGACAGGAGACCCCTGGTACAGGTATGTGCCTTATCATAGGTGAGAGTCTGATAACTGCAACTCTGGTAGCTCCTCTCTCTCTGTCTCTCTCTCTGTCTCTCTCTCACTCTCGCTATTGTTTATCTTTCTCTTGTTGTCGAGTGGTTCATATGTCTGGTATGTATTACAAGCTGCAGTGCTTAGGCGAATGGCCAGAACAGCTGTGTGCACCGCTGGGTCACTGCTAAACCCCGAGTGTTGTCTGTCCACTTCAGCACCACAGTGTGAACAGCTCCTCTTATTTAATCAGGCAGTCGCGCGCGCTTCCATCGTTTTGTTGTCTGCACAGTCAGCCGCGCGTGCTGTAACATCATCATGCCGTCCAGTGCCCTCCAAGTCTGTCAGCCGGCCGGCAGGTATTTTTCGTCTGGGCAGTTTGTATCTCGTTGGGATATTACACTGTAAGTTTTCAGGTTTTAGGCCTGTTACCACTCAAGTGCGCTTCACATTAAACACTCAGATGAGCTTCACATTAAATACTCAGGTGGGCTTCACAATAAACACTCAGGTGGGCTTCACATTAAACACTCAGGTGAGCTTCACATTAAATACTCAGGTGGGCTTCACAATAAACACTCAGGTGGGCTTCACATTAAACACTCAGGTGGGCTTCACATTAAATACTCAGGTGGGCTTCACAATAAACACTCAGGTGGGCTTCACATTAAACACTCAGGTGGGCTTCACATTAAATACTCAAGTGGGCTTCACATTAAATACTCAAGTGGGCTTCACATTAAACACTCAGGTGGGCTTCACATTAAACACTCAGGTGAGTTTCACAGTAAACACTCACATTAAACGACCCTATGACTGGTATATGACCAGCAGCCGAACAACCCCAGCTTCCTACGTGAAAGAGAGAAACGAGAGAGAGAATTCAGTCTCAGTGATTTGTCTTTTGTCATTAGGAAACTGTGTGAGCTTCAGCATGTTAACATTAGGGCATCAGATGTGGCCAGTGTGAGGTTCGCTCTGATGTGCTGAAAATAGAAATGCCATCAAATTTAAGTCCACGTTAATATGACGGCTGATGCTTTTCCTCAAAGCAGTTTACCCCAGCGTGTAGAGCAAGACTAAATAGCATATAGCTTCAACAGGATATTGTGAGCTGAAGGCCAGAAACCATTTGCTCTTTAATGGGAGAAAAGAAAAAATAATTTTCTACCAAACAATCCAAAACAATAATCAGGCAAGTGACCAGCTCGCAGAGAGTGTACACATTTCTAGCTGTATAGAAAAACACACTCCTCTCTCTGGAACAGAATGTTCCCCCAGAGTATGTACTCCCTGGCAAAAATAGGACCAAGCCCAAAATTACAAAGCATTAAGATTTTAATGGTCTTAACAACAAGCCATTAAACAAACAGATTAAGTGACTTAGTATGGGAAGCTTTTCCCTTTTGTTTCTTTAAATGTTGAAGTCTTGTGGGTAAACGTGCAGTCAGTCTGTTACAGAAAGAAGAGTCCATGTTGTTCCACTCAGCACTGATGGCTTCAAACTTGTGGAAAATATTGTCAAGTTAGTTTGTGTTTAATGTAAAGCAAAATATTTTCTATAGGGTTTAAATTTGAATTTGAATTTAGACTCAAGTGGTAAAACATTTTAAGAGGGTTCCCTAGACCACTTAAACATTTCCAGCCTTTTAAACTAGAGGTTAGGTCATCATGATTCTCTTTTCTTCAAATATTCCATAATGCAGTACTTTAGAAAAAAACCCTAATATTGACCATAAATTAACTGAATATAAAAAAGACTTTTCTATAGGGACAATTTACTACATTGCATTTATCAATCACATAAAGTACAAAATGTTCTCTTGGAAATGAAGATTATGACATCATTTTAATAAGAATCGTTTTTATTGTATATTTAATGAGATGAATATATGTAGCTAAGGCTGCAACCTTAAAACCACTGTGCCACTGTTTAGCATGAAAGGAGTGTATTTATCAATGCCAAATTACACCATAACATGTTGACAACTACAATACAAGTGGACCTAAAATGAACTCATCACAATATTAATTATGTTTGGATAATAGTGACTGTAGCGTACTCTTCATTCTGTATGAGTAAACAGACAGAATATCCTGCTTTATGAGTGAAATACAATAAAACAAACCCTTGATGTAACATGATTAGAGACTGGCCTGTAATTATTCTGAGTAAAACTATTTATATTTATTAGTTTCGAATCTGTAAGACTGTGGTCAGGATGTTGACTCTACAGAATTTTATGATTTGATATGATGAAGATTTTGTGATTTGTTAGAAGCTGATTTGCATATTGCAACTTTCTGCTGTATTAGCATTGCAAAAGTCAACACTGCACAGATGATTATCATTTGCTATATTGTGCAGCTCTGGGGCAGGTAAGCAGTGTCATATATATTTTATATATATTAATAATATATATATAAATATTACTGTGACATGATTGAGTTTTCAGTAGAGGCCTAAAAGGAAAGTAATGAGGTAGGGTACTTTTCTGATGATCACACATTTATGGGAGGTGCACACAAAGCATTTCAGTTACCTTTTCTTGGCATTCATGCTTAGTCTTTGTTTTTCCTGCATTTTGGAAGATCATTATTAATGCCTTTAACTCAAGTCAAGGTGCAGTGATAGTTGTACAAATGATAAAAACTGCTTGTTATTGTTTTTGTATGCTGTGGGCAAGGACAGTATAGGATCCATCTATATTTTTCCTTAAGAAATATTTCCTTTTTGCCTACTGAAGTGACTCAGTGTATGAAATAGGGAGGGCATTTTACCCTTGGTCACTAAATAGCATGCTCTCTGTGGACTGCCCACACAGGAACACTTTGCAAGAGTTAAAGGAGCACACTGTTAAATAGTGTTTGAGTGCATGTGGGTGTCACAAGGACAGTGTGTTACAAAAAAGGGCATATTACCATAACACCAAATGATAGATGATTATCACCAAGCTGCAGCTTTTTGGGAAATTAGAATTTGCTGCTGTCAGTGTATTTTCTTTCAGAAATATCGTCTTACAGTGTAGCACATCCAGGTGCAGCCTATGAATCTGCCATTAATAAAATAAAGGCCATATTTGTGAATTCTTTATGTTGTCCTTAACATTGCATGTCTTTTGTTTACAGGGTTAGTGTGGGAAGAGATCATAGATGACTCCATTAGTCCTCCAGGGAAGAACACAGGCACATATTGACCGACAGCTTTAGACTGTTTGGAACAAGGCCAGTGCTACGCAAATTAAGATACAGCACAACAAGCAAAGCAAGCCTCCGGACAGGACACCAAAAATGGTCCCATTGTGACTGTGTCCATCTTTATCCCTCAACGCACAAAATCCTCTGCATAACATCATTGACTACTTTTTGAAGGATAAGAGCCCTCAGCCAATCTATTGGCTGGCGGGTTTGAGAGCAGAGATCCGGACTATTGGGTCAGGAGCGTCGTGGGCTTAGTTGTGGGCGGCCCCTGGGTGCCGGATGCAGAACCTTTTTGAGCAGAACTTGGACATGGCCACGGCTCTGCTCGCTGGAGAGAAGCTAAAGGAGCTCATTTTGCCCGGCTCCTCTCAGGATGAGAAGGGTGGCGCCCTGGCTGGCCTCATGGTACAGCTCAAACTGGAGCTGCCCTTTGACCGAGTTGTCACAATCGGAACAGTCATCATCCCCATCCTGTTAGTCACGCTGGTCTTCACACGGAACTTTGCAGGTTGGTGCCTTAAGCAGAGTGAGTGAGTCAAATGCAGCTGATCACTAAGTACAAAGAATCACATTGAGTTACTTGTTTGGGTAGATTTTTCAACCCCCTGAAATGTATCAACAATTCCAGGATTATAAATGATACATATATTTTTTCCAATTGGTAGTTTTTATTGTGAACTCACCACAACAGTGTGATTTTCTTCTCCTTCACATTTGCAGATTTGAAATAGGTTTTCAGGTTGGTTTGATTTTGCTAGTTGACTGCAGTTTTCAAATAGTGACCCAAAATCCTGATGGCATTGAGATCAGGAATTTGAAGTGACTGGCTGGGACGCTGTAGGACATAATTTTTTTGGGTTGAGCCATGCCATGTTACTTTGACCTTGTGCTTGTTTACTGCTGAAAGGTGAATTTCCCCTCAATATCTATCTATTTTATGGCAAGATTCTTTTCATAATATTCCTATATTCCTACATTCTTCCTTCAGATTTAAGATATCTGCCAATGAAAACTATTACAACAGTTTAACACTACCATCACCATGCTTTACTGTAGCCAGTGCTTATTTCTTTAGAAGTTTACATTTTCTTAAAACTATTAGTGTTGGAGCATGTGAGTTCACAATGAAAATGCTGACCAAAAATTAGCATAAGCAGTCCAGAAAATTCGAACTTTCGCAATGTGCTGTCCATAGGCAAAATGCCGGAATCTCTTTTCCCTTTTTGCTTTTAGTTTGGAATTTTAAATTTGGTCTTATTTTACATTATTTTCCACTAATGGATTCATTGTCCTTCACCTGAGGGGGACACCAGCTTGCCAGTGATGAATGGGTTAAGTGTACGGTGCTGAGTTTTGCAGTGGAGATCAATGAACAGATTAAAGAGAAAGGAGGGTGAGAAAAAGGGGGTAAGAGGGAGAGAAAGAGAAAAAGGGGATTTAATCTGAACGCTGAGTCAGTTTCACTGCATAGCAGCATAAACCACACCGAGGCTAACCACAGAGCTGGGGTAGGCAGAGGAAGAGGAAAGTGGGATACTGCTAAAAGGATCTTGCCTCAGAACATAAACATAATATGACAGAACCGAATAGACTGGAAGGTTAGGAAAAGTTAGGCAGTTAGGCTCATCCAAGAGCACAAGTGCAATATAATATTGAGGTCAGCATAGGTTGTGCACTGTAGCATGTTACTGGAGCATAAGTGGGCGATAATTAGGGTATTTTCTTTTTTTAAAGGAGTGCAACATCATTTGAAAACCTACAACACTGGAGCGAGGTGTATACACTGTGCAGAAGGCATAGTGTTGAGTTACTAATGTCTCATTTGCGTCCATTATGTCAGCATTTTAGTGTTCCTTATGGTTGTACTGGCTCCTCCTCTGTCTGATGCTCTGCAGCACAAAATAATTAATAGGACAGCGATGACAGGCTAGGAAACACTTTTACAGTTAACCCTAGCAGCCTGTTTTTGCCTCAAGAAGATTATGTTAAAGTATCTGACATACGGTTTAGTGCTTGTCACAATACCTAGCATGTTATAAAAAGATAAACTCACATAAGATGCCTTTCTCATCCTTTTTGCATGTCATTCTTTATAGAGGAATCAATATACTGCTACACCCCACACAACTTCACACGTGACCAGGCCCTCTATGCCAGAGGCTACTGCTGGACAGAGCTACGGGACGCCATACCTGGTGTTGAGCCTGAACTCCGGCCATCATTGTTCGAGCACAAATTTCTGCCCTATGCTCTGCTGGCATTTGCAGGTATAATGTATATCCCAGCATTGGGCTGGGAGTTCCTCGCCTCCACACGTCTTACCTCTGAACTTAACTTCCTCCTCCAAGAAATTGACAACTGCTACCACCGTGCAGCCGAGGGCCGAGCCCCCAAGATTGAGAAGCAGATCCAGTCCAAAGGTCCAGGAATCAGTGAGCGGGAGCGACGCGAGATCATTGAGAATGCGGAGAAGGAGAAGAGTCCTGAACAGAATCTGTTTGAGAAGTATCTAGAGCGACGAGGGCAAAGTAACTTTTTAGCCAAGCTATATTTGGCAAGGCATTTAGCCATCATCTGCCTCAGTTCTATTCCCATCACCTACCTGAGCACATATTATGCCTGGCAGCGACAGAACGAGTTCACCTGTGCACTGGGCGAGCCACCGGACATCAGCAGCATCCCTGAACTGCGGCTAAGCGTGAACTGCAAGCTGCCAGCCGTGCAGCTCCAGCGCATCATGGCCGCAGTGGACATTGCGCTGCTCTGTACCATGAACCTCATCATCTTAGTGAACCTACTACATCTGTTTGTGGTACGCAAATCAAACTTTGTCTTCGACAAGCTGCATAAAGTTGGCATAAAGACCCGGCGGCGTTGGCAGAAGTCGCAGTTTTGTGACATTAACATCCTGGCCATGTTCTGTAACGAGAACAGAGACCACATCAAGTCTCTCAACAGGCTGGACTTTATCACTAATGAGAGTGACCTGATGTATGACAACGTGGTACGGCAGTTGTTGGCCGCATTAGCACAGTCCAACCATGATGCTACACCAACTGTTCGAGACTCTGGGATCCAGACAGTTGACCCAAGCTTGGATCCCTCTTTACTGGGTGTAGGAGAGCTGGGAGGAGAGGCTGTTGTCAAAAGGCCCCGGAAGAAGATCAAGTGGATCCCCACATCAAACCCGCTGCCACAACCCTTTAAAGTAAGAGTTTTCACATGTAGCATTAACCGTTATGACCAAAGTCTTCAATTAAAATGTTTATGCTTTTTAGTGATAAAAATGATTTAATTATCTCATAACAGGATGTCACTTTGTTTAGAAATGGGATGGACACTAGTGTGAAAGCCCTGTGTGATTAGAAACATTTTCCTTTAAAACTGATTATTCTCCAGTCTTTTAGCTCTACAGCACTCTCCTTCAGCTCATTATGTCTGTGGCCAGATCACAGTATTGAAGTTATTGGCATAACATCCCATTTATGGATCAATTGCATACATTTTTCCCAAGATCCCATACCCTAATTTCCCCAACGAGCTTCTAGTAATAATGTGAGACTTCTGGATGTTGTTAGCAGGCTTTGAAACTGGAGCATAGTCTGCCAGTCCTGGCTGACCAGCTCGACTGACAGCTAATAGACTAACAGGCTAGCTGAAGATGCAAATCTTTATGGAAAGATTCTATGTAAAATTGCAGAACACAGGAGCTTAGGATAAATGTAATAAAATGTGAGTGTAACATGGCCCATGATGGCATTACAATAATTGAACATTCAACAATTATTCACTACTCAACAATTCAGCAATTACTGAATTATTTTACCCACCTCTAAGGGCATTTCACATGTGCCTTGTTTGTTAAACCAAAACATTTGATTTAGACAAGTCCCTACCAAATTTCTGTCCAATCAGTACACTCATGTATAATTTGATGCATTTCAACTATTGCATTCTACAACTGACCAAACCAATGTGACAAAAACCCAAACTTTGGAGCTGACCTCAGCAGATGAACTGGCTGTGAAAGAAACCTGAAAAATCTTTTGGCTTTTCGTTGCAGCACCAACCATCACCATCACCATTGATCATTAGCTAGCTCAGAGACATTCTCTCTGATATGTATTGGTACAGAAGGAAAATGCATTATTTACTATTTATTCATACTGACTTACTCTGAATATTACTGGAGCAGCCTGTTAACTTATTGTCTTGCTTGTTATTAAACAAAAATATGTTCTTATGTAGGATTTGTTTAGTAAGGGTTCAGGTCTATTACTTGTAATATATTTTAGTACATATTACATAATACATATTAAATAGTACTATGCAATATGTATTACATAATACATATTACATAGTACATAGGATATTAGTACATTCAAACAACAAGTCCATCCCTACTTCACATTCTGTATCAGTGTTCTCTTTGGCCTCATAGATG
>CM067486.1:33768226-33867444 GCA_034552555.1 Semaprochilodus insignis | reverse complement strand
GTTTAATAAACATTGCTTTGCTTTTAGCTCAGCGCGCGTCACAATCTGTCTGTCCATCAACGCAGTTAGATTGGTTAAATTTACTTAAAAGAACAGAAAGTTAATTAAACTCAAAAAGTAAGGCAACACTTTGCATGGTTCTTTCTAAGTTATTTCAACGCCTCATTTTTTACAGTGTAAGCTTGATTTGATTAGCCACAACACTTTTACATACAGTATATCTGTCTATTCAGACCAAACCAGTTCAGTCCTGTCCATTCACCCTGAAGTTGGAACGAGGCACAACACGGGGGAGCCAATCAGAACATTTACATGTGTCAGTCTTAAGAGCCCATTAACAGAAACCTGTTTGCCACCAAGAGGTTGGAAAATGGTCATGTTGAAAATAATTACGGCTAGTTTTGGTGCATTAAGGCACTGAAACACAAATGCTGTCAATCGGCATCATGAAAATAGAAATACAAGGTATGCGTTCCTAAATGCTGAATTCTGTGCTGATAGTTTATTGTTTTTGCTAGTTTTGTAAAGATTTTGATCGCTGTGTGCTGTGAGTCCCCCAAAATAGTCCCTAAAGAAAACTATTTTCAGATTTTCTATCAAATCTGGACTGTCAGCTTTAGGACCTAAAGATGTGGTTATTTATAGAACAACTCAAATTTAAGAAATGTTGGAGAAACATATTGGTACAGTGTAGTGGGTAACAGTGGGCTTCATTTCCCTGTTAATAAACAGTGAAGTAGAGTGTTTGGATTAGCTTAAAGAGGAATTCTACTTTTTACAGTATTTACTGCAACATTCTGACAACAGTAAATCAGAACTTAAGAAATCTAAAACAGGAGAAAATGACAACAAAGACATGTCAGGAGTAAGGCTAGAGATATACTTGCTGTGATATACATAACTGTTCACATGTGCTACGCATATTGCAAGCATCTTTGCTATTGTGCAGCAGTAAGGACACATCAAACAGACTTGCAGACTTGGTCACACAACTTTTCCTCAGAACTATCTTCCGTTGTGATGCTGCTGAGTGCCTGCACTGCTCCTAGCTTTTTTTGGTGTGTCGCATTTTGAGTATTTGCAGCTGTCATGCATATGCAAAGGCGTAGTTAATATCAAGTATGTCTCTATCATAAAAGTAGGTGCGACGACAAAAATTTTTGCCATTTTCACCTTTTAAATATTCTGTCTTTGTGGTTCATGAACAAGTTGGAGCAAAATGCTTCACAAAATAAAGCAGTTAATAAGCTGCAGCAAAAACCTGAAAACCTGAACAAAATGGTTATACACTCATCATCAAAAGAACAGTTGCACAAATAGGTGCACCCAGAAGAATCAACCGACATGAATGAAACTTGGTGGGTAGGTTTGACATTGTGAGACATGCAAATGAAGTTTCACACTCAACTGCGCATGTGACGTAAGAAAGGACAGGCCTTGTCGCTGCACCTGACTGACCCAACAGCCATGATTGCGGACATTCAGTGAGCAGTGATGTCCTCTGTGAGTCATCTTGTTAGCACCATTGGCAGACAGCTGCACGACATAGGACAACATGCGTTACAACGACTGCCCTTAGCACCGCATCAACGTCGCCAAAGACTGCAATGGTGTCAAGCAAGACTGTCATGGATTGACTCGGAATGGCAGCAGGTCATCTTAAGTGACAAGTAACGCTTTTGTCTTGGTGGAGACGACCAATGTATCCGTGTGTGGAGACACCATGGTCAACGCCGAGATGAACGGTTTGTTGTCACACGTTTAGAAGGCCTGGTGTCACTCCATCTCCACCCCTACCGCACAATCTGCTGGAACTGTGTGAGAATATTCAAGCTGCATGGGATGGATTATCACAGGACACCATTAGGAACCTCTCCTGAGACGTCTGGGATGTCGCATTGGCAAACACAGTGACCCAATGCCATACTAAGAGACAATACTTCTGTATGTGTAGCTCAATAAATATTACCCATATCAGTCTAAATTTATCATTTATTGTTCCTGGTAACCTTTATCTTCCTTCCCAATAGCATTGCAATCTGACACTTCCTTCTGGGTGCAACTATTCTTTTGATGATATGTAACATCTGTGTGCCTTGAATAATTTTTAGTTTGCTATTTTATAACCACTATACAATCTGCCTAAAGGTAACCCAGCTATAGTCTGAACTGGGAACAGGACTACTAGAGTTACTCCAGATGGTTTTTGGACCAAAGGGGGAAAACTGGCTGCATTTGAAACAGTAACTTTTCTCCTTGTTAAACACACATGTATTTGGAAAACCAGGTGAAAGTGGTCACACAATAATTCTCTTGATTACTAACTCAGTAGTGTAATGTGAAGAGAAGAAAACATAGATTCACTGTAAGGTTGTGCCTGCTCCTCAGAACTACATTTTACGGTCAGTAAGAGAAAAGGTGGGTAATGTACAGAGCCTTAAGGAAGAACTATGATTTCTATTATCATAGGGGTTACCCTTGAGGTGACCAACACTGTGTATTACTGTAGGAGTCTTCACTGGGGGACAGACAGTGGGGAGCAGAGAGTAACCTTATATAACAATAGAACAAAAACCTGCAAACTTGGTTGAAGAACAGCTCACTGTGTATGTTTTATTTGTGTAATCCACAGAGCCACACAGAATGTAGATGGTGTCCACATCCACTCAGAATATTACAGTTTGAAGCCTGAGCCACAACACAGAAGAGCTGAGCAAAGCTTCTGGATGATTTGCTGAATCAGCGAGAACTGAGTGTGTATTCAGGACGATCTGCAGAACTGACTGGAGACGAATATACCTTAAGGACAATCTGCCCAAGCACCTGGCGCTGGGGAATTCACCAGTGCAGCATGTATACATCATGAATCGAACTACTGTGTATAATCATAACAATGATCTATGGTGTTAGTGCATGGGATTGCACACTCATGCCCAAAGAAGATGCGACATATCATCATGCAGAAACAGATCATGCTAGTGGTCATGGTGTCACCTGAAGACTTTGGGGATTGTTTTTGGGAATTACTGCCCTGGTAAAGACTGGTAAACAGTAGGACCTGGTTCTTCTTGGACATTTTTGGCGTAACTGTATGGAGAGGCCTATTGTCCTATTCTATGCAGTCTTTGCCTTCAACTCCTCAAATAACATACGTTTTATACTTGTAGTCATAATATAGTTTGTGAGTCTCCATTAGGGAGAATGTAAATCATCTCCCCACCTATGCAGAGAGTAGTGGCCACCCCACTACTTCGTTTGACTGACAATACAAGCCTGGTCAACAACTCAAGACAACGCTGAAGTTGCAAAAACACCCCAGAGATCACATCCCCAAAACTTTTCTCAAACCAGACAGACACTGTTAACAGCTGTTGTGCTGGATTCTGGCTTTCATATTATGTCCTTGTTGTGAGAACTGGGGGGGTGTATTTACAGTAATGATCTGGTTGACTGTTGACTCTGTGGTTGTTAGCAACGTTAGCCTTGTAGCTAATTGTGAAGTTGACATATACCAGAACAGAGATTTCACTAACATTGTGGTGGTGCTTGCTTGTAGTATGTGTAGTCTCTTGACTTTAAGGCAGCAGAAGCAGAACTGTTTGCTGTTTATTGTANTGCACATTTACATCTATGAGGCCAAAGAGAACACTGATACAGAATGTGAAGTAGGGATGGACTTGTTGTTTGAATGTACTAATATCCTATGTACTATGTAATATGTATTATGTAATACATATTGCATAGTACTATTTAATATGTATTATGTAATATGTACTAAAATATATTACAAGTAATAGACCTGAACCCTTACTAAACAAATCCTACATAAGAACATATTTTTGTTTAATAACAAGCAAGACAATAAGTTAACAGGCTGCTCCAGTAATATTCAGAGTAAGTCAGTATGAATAAATAGTAAATAATGCATTTTCCTTCTGTACCAATACATATCAGAGAGAATGTCTCTGAGCTAGCTAATGATCAATGGTGATGGTGATGGTTGGTGCTGCAACGAAAAGCCAAAAGATTTTTCAGGTTTCTTTCACAGCCAGTTCATCTGCTGAGGTCAGCTCCAAAGTTTGGGTTTTTGTCACATTGGTTTGGTCAGTTGTAGAATGCAATAGTTGAAATGCATCAAATTATACATGAGTGTACTGATTGGACAGAAATTTGGTAGGGACTTGTCTAAATCAAATGTTTTGGTTTAACAAACAAGGCACATGTGAAATGCCCTTAGAGGTGGGTAAAATAATTCAGTAATTGCTGAATTGTTGAGTAGTGAATAATTGTTGAATGTTCAATTATTGTAATGCCATCATGGGCCATGTTACACTCACATTTTATTACATTTATCCTAAGCTCCTGTGTTCTGCAATTTTACATAGAATCTTTCCATAAAGATTTGCATCTTCAGCTAGCCTGTTAGTCTATTAGCTGTCAGTCGAGCTGGTCAGCCAGGACTGGCAGACTATGCTCCAGTTTCAAAGCCTGCTAACAACATCCAGAAGTCTCACATTATTACTAGAAGCTCGTTGGGGAAATTAGGGTATGGGATCTTGGGAAAAATGTATGCAATTGATCCATAAATGGGATGTTATGCCAATAACTTCAATACTGTGATCTGGCCACAGACATAATGAGCTGAAGGAGAGTGCTGTAGAGCTAAAAGACTGGAGAATAATCAGTTTTAAAGGAAAATGTTTCTAATCACACAGGGCTTTCACACTAGTGTCCATCCCATTTCTAAACAAAGTGACATCCTGTTATGAGATAATTAAATCATTTTTATCACTAAAAAGCATAAACATTTTAATTGAAGACTTTGGTCATAACGGTTAATGCTACATGTGAAAACTCTTACTTTAAAGGGTTGTGGCAGCGGGTTTGATGTGGGGATCCACTTGATCTTCTTCCGGGGCCTTTTGACAACAGCCTCTCCTCCCAGCTCTCCTACACCCAGTAAAGAGGGATCCAAGCTTGGGTCAACTGTCTGGATCCCAGAGTCTCGAACAGTTGGTGTAGCATCATGGTTGGACTGTGCTAATGCGGCCAACAACTGCCGTACCACGTTGTCATACATCAGGTCACTCTCATTAGTGATAAAGTCCAGCCTGTTGAGAGACTTGATGTGGTCTCTGTTCTCGTTACAGAACATGGCCAGGATGTTAATGTCACAAAACTGCGACTTCTGCCAACGCCGCCGGGTCTTTATGCCAACTTTATGCAGCTTGTCGAAGACAAAGTTTGATTTGCGTACCACAAACAGATGTAGTAGGTTCACTAAGATGATGAGGTTCATGGTACAGAGCAGCGCAATGTCCACTGCGGCCATGATGCGCTGGAGCTGCACGGCTGGCAGCTTGCAGTTCACGCTTAGCCGCAGTTCAGGGATGCTGCTGATGTCCGGTGGCTCGCCCAGTGCACAGGTGAACTCGTTCTGTCGCTGCCAGGCATAATATGTGCTCAGGTAGGTGATGGGAATAGAACTGAGGCAGATGATGGCTAAATGCCTTGCCAAATATAGCTTGGCTAAAAAGTTACTTTGCCCTCGTCGCTCTAGATACTTCTCAAACAGATTCTGTTCAGGACTCTTCTCCTTCTCCGCATTCTCAATGATCTCGCGTCGCTCCCGCTCACTGATTCCTGGACCTTTGGACTGGATCTGCTTCTCAATCTTGGGGGCTCGGCCCTCGGCTGCACGGTGGTAGCAGTTGTCAATTTCTTGGAGGAGGAAGTTAAGTTCAGAGGTAAGACGTGTGGAGGCGAGGAACTCCCAGCCCAATGCTGGGATATACATTATACCTGCAAATGCCAGCAGAGCATAGGGCAGAAATTTGTGCTCGAACAATGATGGCCGGAGTTCAGGCTCAACACCAGGTATGGCGTCCCGTAGCTCTGTCCAGCAGTAGCCTCTGGCATAGAGGGCCTGGTCACGTGTGAAGTTGTGTGGGGTGTAGCAGTATATTGATTCCTCTATAAAGAATGACATGCAAAAAGGATGAGAAAGGCATCTTATGTGAGTTTATCTTTTTATAACATGCTAGGTATTGTGACAAGCACTAAACCGTATGTCAGATACTTTAACATAATCTTCTTGAGGCAAAAACAGGCTGCTAGGGTTAACTGTAAAAGTGTTTCCTAGCCTGTCATCGCTGTCCTATTAATTATTTTGTGCTGCAGAGCATCAGACAGAGGAGGAGCCAGTACAACCATAAGGAACACTAAAATGCTGACATAATGGACGCAAATGAGACATTAGTAACTCAACACTATGCCTTCTGCACAGTGTATACACCTCGCTCCAGTGTTGTAGGTATTCAAATGATGTTGCACTCCTTTAAAAAAAGAAAATACCCTAATTATCGCCCACTTATGCTCCAGTAACATGCTACAGTGCACAACCTATGCTGACCTCAATATTATATTGCACTTGTGCTCTTGGATGAGCCTAACTGCCTAACTTTTCCTAACCTTCCAGTCTATTCGGTTCTGTCATATTATGTTTATGTTCTGAGGCAAGATCCTTTTAGCAGTATCCCACTTTCCTCTTCCTCTGCCTACCCCAGCTCTGTGGTTAGCCTCGGTGTGGTTTATGCTGCTATGCAGTGAAACTGACTCAGCGTTCAGATTAAATCCCCTTTTTCTCTTTCTCTCCCTCTTACCCCCTTTTTCTCACCCTCCTTTCTCTTTAATCTGTTCATTGATCTCCACTGCAAAACTCAGCACCGTACACTTAACCCATTCATCACTGGCAAGCTGGTGTCCCCCTCAGGTGAAGGACAATGAATCCATTAGTGGAAAATAATGTAAAATAAGACCAAATTTAAAATTCCAAACTAAAAGCAAAAAGGGAAAAGAGATTCCGGCATTTTGCCTATGGACAGCACATTGCGAAAGTTCGAATTTTCTGGACTGCTTATGCTAATTTTTGGTCAGCATTTTCATTGTGAACTCACATGCTCCAACACTAATAGTTTTAAGAAAATGTAAACTTCTAAAGAAATAAGCACTGGCTACAGTAAAGCATGGTGATGGTAGTGTTAAACTGTTGTAATAGTTTTCATTGGCAGATATCTTAAATCTGAAGGAAGAATGTAGGAATATAGGAATATTATGAAAAGAATCTTGCCATAAAATAGATAGATATTGAGGGGAAATTCACCTTTCAGCAGTAAACAAGCACAAGGTCAAAGTAACATGGCATGGCTCAACCCAAAAAAATTATGTCCTACAGCGTCCCAGCCAGTCACTTCAAATTCCTGATCTCAATGCCATCAGGATTTTGGGTCACTATTTGAAAACTGCAGTCAACTAGCAAAATCAAACCAACCTGAAAACCTATTTCAAATCTGCAAATGTGAAGGAGAAGAAAATCACACTGTTGTGGTGAGTTCACAATAAAAACTACCAATTGGAAAAAATATATGTATCATTTATAATCCTGGAATTGTTGATACATTTCAGGGGGTTGAAAAATCTACCCAAACAAGTAACTCAATGTGATTCTTTGTACTTAGTGATCAGCTGCATTTGACTCACTCACTCTGCTTAAGGCACCAACCTGCAAAGTTCCGTGTGAAGACCAGCGTGACTAACAGGATGGGGATGATGACTGTTCCGATTGTGACAACTCGGTCAAAGGGCAGCTCCAGTTTGAGCTGTACCATGAGGCCAGCCAGGGCGCCACCCTTCTCATCCTGAGAGGAGCCGGGCAAAATGAGCTCCTTTAGCTTCTCTCCAGCGAGCAGAGCCGTGGCCATGTCCAAGTTCTGCTCAAAAAGGTTCTGCATCCGGCACCCAGGGGCCGCCCACAACTAAGCCCACGACGCTCCTGACCCAATAGTCCGGATCTCTGCTCTCAAACCCGCCAGCCAATAGATTGGCTGAGGGCTCTTATCCTTCAAAAAGTAGTCAATGATGTTATGCAGAGGATTTTGTGCGTTGAGGGATAAAGATGGACACAGTCACAATGGGACCATTTTTGGTGTCCTGTCCGGAGGCTTGCTTTGCTTGTTGTGCTGTATCTTAATTTGCGTAGCACTGGCCTTGTTCCAAACAGTCTAAAGCTGTCGGTCAATATGTGCCTGTGTTCTTCCCTGGAGGACTAATGGAGTCATCTATGATCTCTTCCCACACTAACCCTGTAAACAAAAGACATGCAATGTTAAGGACAACATAAAGAATTCACAAATATGGCCTTTATTTTATTAATGGCAGATTCATAGGCTGCACCTGGATGTGCTACACTGTAAGACGATATTTCTGAAAGAAAATACACTGACAGCAGCAAATTCTAATTTCCCAAAAAGCTGCAGCTTGGTGATAATCATCTATCATTTGGTGTTATGGTAATATGCCCTTTTTTGTAACACACTGTCCTTGTGACACCCACATGCACTCAAACACTATTTAACAGTGTGCTCCTTTAACTCTTGCAAAGTGTTCCTGTGTGGGCAGTCCACAGAGAGCATGCTATTTAGTGACCAAGGGTAAAATGCCCTCCCTATTTCATACACTGAGTCACTTCAGTAGGCAAAAAGGAAATATTTCTTAAGGAAAAATATAGATGGATCCTATACTGTCCTTGCCCACAGCATACAAAAACAATAACAAGCAGTTTTTATCATTTGTACAACTATCACTGCACCTTGACTTGAGTTAAAGGCATTAATAATGATCTTCCAAAATGCAGGAAAAACAAAGACTAAGCATGAATGCCAAGAAAAGGTAACTGAAATGCTTTGTGTGCACCTCCCATAAATGTGTGATCATCAGAAAAGTACCCTACCTCATTACTTTCCTTTTAGGCCTCTACTGAAAACTCAATCATGTCACAGTAATATTTATATATATATTATTAATATATATAAAATATATATGACACTGCTTACCTGCCCCAGAGCTGCACAATATAGCAAATGATAATCATCTGTGCAGTGTTGACTTTTGCAATGCTAATACAGCAGAAAGTTGCAATATGCAAATCAGCTTCTAACAAATCACAAAATCTTCATCATATCAAATCATAAAATTCTGTAGAGTCAACATCCTGACCACAGTCTTACAGATTCGAAACTAATAAATATAAATAGTTTTACTCAGAATAATTACAGGCCAGTCTCTAATCATGTTACATCAAGGGTTTGTTTTATTGTATTTCACTCATAAAGCAGGATATTCTGTCTGTTTACTCATACAGAATGAAGAGTACGCTACAGTCACTATTATCCAAACATAATTAATATTGTGATGAGTTCATTTTAGGTCCACTTGTATTGTAGTTGTCAACATGTTATGGTGTAATTTGGCATTGATAAATACACTCCTTTCATGCTAAACAGTGGCACAGTGGTTTTAAGGTTGCAGCCTTAGCTACATATATTCATCTCATTAAATATACAATAAAAACGATTCTTATTAAAATGATGTCATAATCTTCATTTCCAAGAGAACATTTTGTACTTTATGTGATTGATAAATGCAATGTAGTAAATTGTCCCTATAGAAAAGTCTTTTTTATATTCAGTTAATTTATGGTCAATATTAGGGTTTTTTTCTAAAGTACTGCATTATGGAATATTTGAAGAAAAGAGAATCATGATGACCTAACCTCTAGTTTAAAAGGCTGGAAATGTTTAAGTGGTCTAGGGAACCCTCTTAAAATGTTTTACCACTTGAGTCTAAATTCAAATTCAAATTTAAACCCTATAGAAAATATTTTGCTTTACATTAAACACAAACTAACTTGACAATATTTTCCACAAGTTTGAAGCCATCAGTGCTGAGTGGAACAACATGGACTCTTCTTTCTGTAACAGACTGACTGCACGTTTACCCACAAGACTTCAACATTTAAAGAAACAAAAGGGAAAAGCTTCCCATACTAAGTCACTTAATCTGTTTGTTTAATGGCTTGTTGTTAAGACCATTAAAATCTTAATGCTTTGTAATTTTGGGCTTGGTCCTATTTTTGCCAGGGAGTACATACTCTGGGGGAACATTCTGTTCCAGAGAGAGGAGTGTGTTTTTCTATACAGCTAGAAATGTGTACACTCTCTGCGAGCTGGTCACTTGCCTGATTATTGTTTTGGATTGTTTGGTAGAAAATTATTTTTTCTTTTCTCCCATTAAAGAGCAAATGGTTTCTGGCCTTCAGCTCACAATATCCTGTTGAAGCTATATGCTATTTAGTCTTGCTCTACACGCTGGGGTAAACTGCTTTGAGGAAAAGCATCAGCCGTCATATTAACGTGGACTTAAATTTGATGGCATTTCTATTTTCAGCACATCAGAGCGAACCTCACACTGGCCACATCTGATGCCCTAATGTTAACATGCTGAAGCTCACACAGTTTCCTAATGACAAAAGACAAATCACTGAGACTGAATTCTCTCTCTCGTTTCTCTCTTTCACGTAGGAAGCTGGGGTTGTTCGGCTGCTGGTCATATACCAGTCATAGGGTCGTTTAATGTGAGTGTTTACTGTGAAACTCACCTGAGTGTTTAATGTGAAGCCCACCTGAGTGTTTAATGTGAAGCCCACTTGAGTATTTAATGTGAAGCCCACTTGAGTATTTAATGTGAAGCCCACCTGAGTGTTTAATGTGAAGCCCACCTGAGTGTTTATTGTGAAGCCCACCTGAGTATTTAATGTGAAGCCCACCTGAGTGTTTAATGTGAAGCCCACCTGAGTGTTTATTGTGAAGCCCACCTGAGTATTTAATGTGAAGCCCACCTGAGTGTTTAATGTGAAGCCCACCTGAGTGTTTATTGTGAAGCCCACCTGAGTATTTAATGTGAAGCTCATCTGAGTGTTTAATGTGAAGCGCACTTGAGTGGTAACAGGCCTAAAACCTGAAAACTTACAGTGTAATATCCCAACGAGATACAAACTGCCCAGACGAAAAATACCTGCCGGCCGGCTGACAGACTTGGAGGGCACTGGACGGCATGATGATGTTACAGCACGCGCGGCTGACTGTGCAGACAACAAAACGATGGAAGCGCGCGCGACTGCCTGATTAAATAAGAGGAGCTGTTCACACTGTGGTGCTGAAGTGGACAGACAACACTCGGGGTTTAGCAGTGACCCAGCGGTGCACACAGCTGTTCTGGCCATTCGCCTAAGCACTGCAGCTTGTAATACATACCAGACATATGAACCACTCGACAATAAGAGAAAGATAAACAATAGCGAGAGTGAGAGAGAGACAGAGAGAGAGACAGAGAGAGAGGAGCTACCAGAGTTGCAGTTATCAGACTCTCACCTATGATAAGGCACATACCTGTACCAGGGGTCTCCTGTCACCTGACAGCGGTCTCGGAAGAGCACATGATAAAGTGGCGGTTAAATTGGTGCTATCTGTCCCTGATACTGAGCCCACCGCCGCTGATTAGGCTATCAGAGGGGATATGAGATATGTTGTACTCACCGATTCATGAGCATCCCCCGGCGATGCAAGGGTTAATCTGCAGTGCGGGCGAGCCGTTATAGCGTGTATCCGGGCACACCGGTTTGGTCCGCCTCTCCCCCCACCCCTCCCTCAAATCGCTCATCTCATCCACTCTCCTGCTTTGCCTTCTCCTTCTCTGCTTTATCCTCAGAGTCCTCCAGGAGAGCCTCTCGTAGCGCACAGTAATCCGGAGGGGTTCACCAGACAGAGAGAGGCGAGCATCAGTCCTACAAGAACAAGCTAAGATAACGTCACGAAGACGCGACTTCACTCAGCGTCATATCGCTACACGCCGTCTGTCCTAACTTATACGCTGAACTCGAAAGATCTGCTGTTAATCCACTGACACGGTCAGCTTCCCTCTGCTACAATTAGCCTGAAACCTTCAGGGGGACCCCCACAACCCACGGCCATTCTTTTGAGGTGCAGCCCCGTTTTCAGGTGAGCAGGTAGTAGATTGCCTATCGTTTCTGGATCTCTTAACCTTAGGAGGGAGCGTCGCACCTACAAACGACTTCATCACGATAATGTCACCCGCCTCTCCACCCCCTCCCACCCAAAGCCAGTTTGTACCGGTTAGGGCGAAGCTTAGCACGACTGCTTCCAAATATAGCCCAGGCGAGCCTCTACTGCAGCTGGATGCGGCTGGAAGCGACGTACAACGATTGATCTTACAATGGCTTTTAAAACTCATTTGGAGCCTACATAGTCCCTGCCTACTGGCATAAACCTTCACTGAGCTTTAGTCTCAGCAGGTGTAAAGCGCCAACTTCCCTAAAGCTGGTGGTGGTGGTCAGGAAACCTCTGGTGCACCTCACACGCCATTCAGAGTGTAAATAACTGAAGAGTGACACAGAAGAGTGACACAGTGCTTGTTTCTCTGATGTACTTCAGCACATCGGATCTGGAATTAAACCAGTATGTGTGAGTTTAAAGTCCAGAATGTCATACTTCTATATTACATTAACGTGTGCCCTGAAAAAGGTTCCACACACCTGAGAATTCCTCCATCATCCGTTAAAAATAAGTGAGCACTCCCTCCAGGTTTTCCTCCTTCCATCACTTCGGTATGCTTTAATCTTCATCTCATCTGTCCATAAGCCTCCCGTCTTCTTTATGCAGCTGCAATCTGGTCTTTCTGATCTTGAAGAGTACCAGTGAAACCCTGTGAGATCAAGCTAGTGTATACTTCCCCTTATGGTTGACTTTGATACATCTATCTACAGTGCTGTGCAAAACACAGAGACCACCCCTTATTTATTTTAGTTCCACTAAGTACAAGTCATTTATTTTTATGTATCAGGAAAATAAAACATATTTAACAGACAATTACACACACATTTTCAGTATTTAACGTGTCCTCTGTCACAGCTCCCATTCTTTTCGGGAGAGGTTTAGTTTCTCCAGGAAATCTACATGGATATTTTTCCACACTGATGGAATTATTTACAATAAGTATTTCTAAATGGTAGTTATTCTAAATTATGAATTAAGAGGCTGTGTCAGAGGAGGCCTTTAAGCTTCTGTACAGTGAAGACGCAGGGACCTTTTGGGGTAAGTTCTTCCAGCCTCTCTGTGGACTTAGTGAACTCTGCAGGTGAGAGTTGTCTGGGCCAGTTAGAGCCAGACTAGACCAGCCACATTCAAGGTCAAACACATACTGAGCCATTGTCAGGGTGTTTGTTAAGAAAGAGTTACTGCCTGGTTTGGAAATAACCGTTCAGAAATACAGCTAATTAGAGAGAGATATAAGTGTCTGACTGAAAATGTTCCTATGTTAAAAATTAAAAGAAAGAAGGGGGGCTTCTTGTCACCCACCAAGACTGTATAAAGTGAGTGTGCTTTGTAACACAAGGATGCAATCGCTCAGGTGAATGCTTTGATGCTCAGCCTGAGAAAAAAGGGTTTTTTTTACTATCGAGTGTTTTATTTTTATTGATTGGTTAGTCTTTTTAAAGTCGGGTCATAGAATTGGGAGAACTTAGCTCTGACAACACCTTCAAAGTTCAGTCTTAGAAGTTGGTTGCATTTTCTATTAATCGAGGTCTGGACTCTGGGTTGGCCAGTCTGTTGTTCTTTACATGCAAATGTTTTTCTCAGTACCAGATTTTGACAACACCACATTCTTTCAGACCCATAGCATTGAGGTGTCCTCTCATGGTGGAAGGATGGACAAGAACACCTGTGGATGTTTTGAGATCTGAAGTGAGACTTAAGCCTGATTTTCTCTTCATCTCTCAAAGATGAAAGCTTTAGGTACTGTTCATCTGACGGTGACAGTTTTGGTGGTCTACCAGGTCTTGCATGGTTCTTAGGAGTCCTACATTTTCTTTTCCCAACCTACATTAATTTGTCTGTCCCTTACATTGCACAAGTGTCCTGTCTAATCTCCACAGAAATATCTCCTGACAAAATAAATAGCTTGTATTTAATGGTCGTCTGGAATGCTTACATGCACTTGATCTGGGCAATAGTTCTTGATGGCTGAAAGAATTCTTCCACCAAATACTACTATCTCATGGTCAGCTATTCTTGCTTATTAGCAATGTACAAAACATGTGATGCTGACAGATGTGTTTTGGCTTTTTCACTGATTCATTTATTCTGATTTGTCAGCCTCATGGCCTGCTGTACTGGCATGAAGACTTGATCCTCATGTTGAGAGACAAGATGCAAATAGCTTAATTTAGGATCAACTTTAAACCTTCTGTTTGCTCTCTTGAGGATAATTATGTTATCAAGTGTACAAATACTTATGATCCCATCAACTGGAAAAGTGGTGAGGGTAAAGCAGATACAAATGCAATAGTATTAAACCTGACATTGTACACTTTAATATCATGCTCCCTGAGACTGAGTATATATTTATACTATAAAAGATGATTCATTGCCCAATTATAGACTGGACTGCAGGTCATCCTTTTGTCCTAAGTGCTGAAATCTTGATTTAAATGAACAGAGGGCTGTCATGCTTCTGGGTTCTCTACCGGCCTCTAACCCTCCTCTGGACTCCAGTCCCCAGAGTGCACTGTTAGGTGATGTCACGGCCACATGCTCTCCATCGGCGAATCACACCCCACCCCCACTCTCCATGTCATCGGAGTATTGATTACTCACCTGCTTCTCGTTAGATCTGTTTGTATATATACACTCTCAGTCTCCTCGCCTCTTTGTGAGGTTTTGCCAACTCTGTTGTGACTGAGCGTTCTCTACCTGTTTATATCGTGTTTACTGTGTTTGACTTTTGCTTTGTTTGCTGGCTTTGCTCTTGGCCTTTTCCTTCGGATTCATTTGCCTTGAGTGGACTGATCTCATTACCTACTTGGACTGTTATTCAGCTTCGCTTTCGTCTCTTCCGTTTGGTATGTTCGCCTGGTTTATCTTTGTTAGCTTGCTACCTTCTGTTACTGCCTGTTGCTACAGCCCTGCCAATGAACCTGATTTAACTCTCTGCACACGTCTGGTTAGTCCTTCGAGCGTTACATAAAACCTTACCTGACTTACAGAAGGCAGAGTTTAAAGAGTTACAGGTCGCTGTTAGCGATCAGGGCAGGCTGCTAGGTCAGCATGACCAATTGTTCGAATCGTTGACCAGTTCGGTTAGCACACTGACTGGTCAACAATCCAAACAACATGCTCAGCTTACACAGATTTCCGCTAACCTCAGGGATATCTCAAACCAACTGGCTCAGCTAAATACTAGCCCCATACTCCCTGAGGCTACCATTGCTGCAGCTGCTACTATATCAGAACCCAATACGTTCTCCGTTAGTAAGCCTGACAAATTCGATGGCTCTCCAGAACTCTGCAAAGGATTCCTCCTGCAGTGTTCTCTGTTTTTTCCAATTCTCCCTATAGCTCTGAGAGAGCTCGTATTGCGTTCGTTGTTTCGCGTCTTACTGGGAAGGTGTTGGATTGGGCCACCGCCGTCTGGCCGTCTATTGAACGTCTATTGACACTTACGCTCGGTTTCTTGATCAGATTAAAGCCGTTTTGATCATCCTCATGAAGGACGATCCCAGGGAGAGTTGCTTGTTAAATTGCGACAGGGGACGCGTTCAGTAGCAGAGTATGCACTTGAGCTTAGAACCCTCACAGCCAGTTGTGGGTGGAACGAACCAGCTTTGCTCGTTATGTTCCAGAATGGTCTACGCCCAGACATCTTGACGGAATTGGCATGTCATGATGATGAGTTGTCTCTGGACGAACTCATTTCATTGACCATTTGTCTAGACCACCTGAAACAAGGTTCTACTTCCACCACCTGGCAGGCTGCACTCCCTCAGTCAAGCCCTGTCCAACTCCCATGCCCACTCCTGAGGAGAATCCACCTGAGGAACATATGCAGTGTGAAATCACCCAAATGATGCAAGAGGAGAGACTTTGCTGTCTACATGGGGGTCTCTGCATGTATTGCGGCTCAGCCGGTCACGTTCTATGTGACTGTCGGGCTCGTCCGCACAAACCTCAGGTGCGATCCCTGGGAACGTAATGTGGTGAGTGGTCCCACTCTGGGCATGGTTACGAAGTCATTTCTCCTACCAGTTACCTTGTACTGCCCACTGTCTTCTCATGTCTTCCCAGCCTTGATCGACTCAGGTGCTGAGGGGAATTTCATCCAACATGCATTGGCTTGTCAATTTCGAATCCTATTGGAACCTCTGGCCCTGAAACCCCTGAGACTCTTGGCGGTGGACGGAGACCCAGTGGCACAGGGGAGTGTCAGCCGTGTCATCGCTCCAGTTAAAATGAGCATTACCGTGCTCCACACGGAGGAAATCCGGTTCTTTGTATTGGACAATATTGACTTTTTTGTTATTTTGGGTTTATCTTGGTTGCATAGACATAACCCCCTCATTTCATGGTCAGATCGTGAGATTTTGTCTTGGTCTGAACATGTTTACATCATTGTTTACCATTTCCCTAGCTTTTGGTCAGTTCTACATCCGTGGAGAGTCCTGATTCAGATACTCCTGTGCATATTCCCTCAGAGTACACGGACCACGAAACTTCCTATACATAGAGCTGGTGCCATTGAACTAATCGATAGCCAAATACCACCCAAGTCACGCATTTACCCACTCTCTCAGGCGGCCTTGGAACAACTAACTATTTTCACAAAACTCGATTTACTCTGTGCCTACAATCTAATTAGAGTTAAGGTGACGAATGGAAGACCACTTTTCTCACCACCAGGGGGCACTATGAGTACCTGTTTTATGTGTTTCGGCCTTCATAATGCCCCCTTGGTCTTCCAGGCCTTCATTAACGATGTCCTTCGGGACATGCTTGGTTGGTTTGTTATAATGTATATAGACAACATTTTGATTTACTCCCTGGATTATGCATCCCACGTACTGCTTGTCCGCCAAGTCCTCTTACATTTGTTAGAGAACCAGTTAATTGTTAAAGCAGAGAAAAGTGAATTCCATGTGGCTTCGATTTCATTCCTGGGGTACGTTATTAGTTCCGCAGGGGTCGTAATGGATGACCGCAAAATCGAGGCTGTGGCACATTATCCCGTGCCTCAGTCCATAAAGGAGTTGCAACGATTCCTTGGTTTCGCTAATTTCTACCGACGTTTTATCCGCAATTACAGCTCAGTAGCGGCTCCTTAGACGTCTCTATTAAAAGGCAACACCAAGAGACAAAAATGGACTCCACAAGTCGAACAAGCATTTGCACGACTCAAGCAATTGTTTACTTCCGCACCCTTGCTGAAACTTCCAGACCCATCTGAACCTTTTGTTTTTGAAGTGGATGCTTCAGACGTTGGTGTAGGGGCCGTGCTCTTGCAGTATCACGGCTCACCTCGAAAGCTATTTCCAGTCGGATATTACTCTCACAAGCTATCATTGACTGAGAGGAATTATGGAATAGGAGACCGGGAATTGCTGGCTATGAACTTGGCCTTGATTGGACTGATCTCATTACCTACTTGGACTGTTATTCAGCTTCGCTTTCGTCTCTTCCTTTTGGTATGTTCACCTGGTTTATCTTTGTTAGCTTTCTACCTACCGGTACTGCCTGTTGCTACAGCCCTGCCAATAAACCTGATTTAACTTTACTCTCTGCACACGTCTGGTTAGTACTTTGAGCATTACAGGGCGCATTTCCCTCTTGTTCCTGGCACATCACATAAAGCTGCAACAAGACATTAAATTATATACATATATATGTAGAGTGAGAGAGAGAGATTTTTTTCAATCTAATTTTAGGGAAACTGTCATAGTATAAAAACATTAACTAGTCAGCTAGGTTTACTAATGCTAACATTAGTGGTGTGCCCTTATGCAGCTTAAATTGTCGAGAAGTCATAGAGTCTAATGGCTCAAGAATGATTGCAACACTGCCCAGCAGTCAGGGGTTTAACCATAACACAAAATAAAGCACCGTCTGCCACCAAAGGATACTGTGTTTTTGAGAATTGATACAGCATCACAAAACATAACACAGTACTCAAGTGTTGATGCACCCCTAGTTCCTGTATGCTTAGAGAATGAAATGTTAGAACCACAGAAAGCCAATTAGTAGATTTGCCGCACATGACGATGGCAATATAATGATTTTTATTTATCTATAAAAGAGTCTTTCACATACTTTCACAGATCTAAACTCTGCGTAATACATGTATGTAGGAAAAAAAAAACATTTGGTGACACTTTTCTGAATGTGATATAGCATCAATAGCACTACTCAAGATTTCCTTCTATTGCTGATAGGATTCTGTACCCAGTGTGTGCAGTGTAAAGACGACATATTATGCTAGCATTAAGTTTGCTCACATTTCTCTGACAACCGTACTGTACATATGCACATTCTCTCTTTACATGCAGTGCCACCACAGACAGATTCATTGTGCTGATTCCTTTTCTGAGAAACTCATTCACCCTAGTAAATTGTTAGGAGAAGACACACAGTGTATGTTTATCACACGTGTCAGATGACATTCAATACAGATGCAGGTTTCATAATTCAGTCTCCTGGGTAAATGTCAATAACTCTCCTAGAATAGAATACATCATACACCTTCTGTGACCTTCAATGACCTTTTTCTCTTCCAGATCCTTTCTTATTGTCCACTCTAATTATCTGCAACATTTGTTTGTTCATTCTTGCCTCCTGCCTTCTCCACACTTATCTCTTGATCTCTTTCTTCTTACTTCCTCTTCATCACTGCACATTTGTTCATTTGGCCATTTGGACTACGACAGCCTTCCAGGCCTTCTCTTTGTCAAACTCCCGCAGTGTGCCATTGGATCCCTGTAGCTAGGAAAGAGAAAAAAGGAGAGGAGAGGGGAATTGTAATGTGTATATGTCAGCATGCAGTATTTATTGTGTCAATCAAAATGCTCCCACCAGTTAGTGTGCTTTGCTTTATATATTCTGTTTTTGCTGGAGAGGATTCTATCCTTAAAGCCGGACTGAGTCACGCTGTGTTTGTTCCCATAGTAGTGGGGCCTGCATTGTAGGCACTGCCCAGTTGATGCCGCACTATACATTATTATCCTGTCTATAGTCATGGCCACCCTCAGTCACGATTGCCTGAGACACTTCCTGTCGCCTGATGGATCTCCCTGTCACGCAACGTGCGAGTCATTTGAGCAGTCATTCTGTGGATGCATGCTTATGTCTTATGGCTGCAGATGTACATGTTATGTGAACACGTGTCCATGAATGTTTTTCAGGGAGGGAAAAACAGCATAGCCTAAACATCAGGACAAACAATCTGATGTATACAAAGTACATATTTCATTTTGGTGTCCATATGCAGTACTGTGAAAAAGACAGAGACCACCCTGTAACCATGTTAAATAATGACACCTCTTATATTCAATTACTAGTCAAAACAGCCATGGAGTTAAAAAAAAAAAACAAGAAAAACAACTCATCTATTAGTATTTAATGTTTCCTCTCTATACTGTTGTGCATTCAACTGTCACTTCTACTGTTTTCAGTCTTTCAAATCTTAAAGACAGCTGTATCCTCCCAATAGCCTGGACAAACTGGAGTTCAAAAATTTATTAAAAGATACCAGCAAAAAATGAGACTTCTTACAAGCATGCAAGACCTGCCTGACCACTAAAACTGCCACCATTTACATGTGCCATACAGTGAAAAACTGTGTCTACACTGGCATAGTTGAATAAGCAAAGTAAATGTAATAACTGATAAAGTAATAAAGTAATAACTGACATACAATGAACCTCAAACACTGTTATCTCCTCGTTTAAATACAAAACCCAAATTTGTAAAAGAGGGCAGTAAAACAAGCTGATTTCAAAATCCTAGACTGTTACATAACAGCCCTGACCCAAAATGGCATCCCCAAAATGTACAGCGACAACAGTGACAACACAGCAACGAAAATGGGTGGCTATGTGGACAAATCAGGCAATGAAGAGGATGTCGGGACCTTTCAGACCCCTTTTAAGGATCAAATTGGCTTCCTATTCGCCAGCTTCTTAATTCAATGTTTCATTCCACCTTAAGTGCTACAGTTTTTACAGGTGCCTGAATATAACTGTGGCACTACTTACTGTGGAACATGAAACAAAACAAGCCGGAGAATAAGAAGCCAACTTCAGCTCCCACGCCTTTAACAAGATCCTAAAGAAAGGCCCCTTTTCCACTGTCAAACCAAATTGTTCTCAGGGCTGTAATGTGCTGTTCTGCACTACACTCATGAGACCGTTTGTGGTTTTGTTTTGCATCTGCTGAACAGCTAAACCAGAACCAGGAAATAGTAGGAAAAACTACACAAAAACTCATCAACTGCTACACATACTCAACACTCAACACAAAACGCATCTGATTCCATCTGTCACACCAATATGCTCTTCGTCTCCTGTCCTCAGATTATTTATCCTCTAAACGTGTTATTTGAAATCAGTTACTGAGACTGAGCTGCTGCTGCGCTGGGCTACAGATGTAACCAGCCATGTGTCATCATTAACGTGTCCCAGCAGGGTACAGCATAAAACTCTACACAGAACAATTCTATTTTTATCTTTCTGTCACTTTAACACTGAGTGTTCCAATTTGTGGTCTAAGATATGACTCTTTATCCTCTAAAGGGATGTTTTTAGGCATCAGTTTGCTGGAAGCAACCCTGTACGTTGGTTGGCTTCACTGTACACTCGCATTAGAACAATTTTATTTTGACTTTCTGTCACTTTGACACCAGTCAATCGACTTTACTCTCTCTGTTATAAGTTTTTATTGTGAATACATGTGTTGGTAGAGCACCAGTTAGTCAAATAGAACCTGTACTTGGGTGTCTGGTTCTCTTTATCTAAGCTAGCTAAGTTAGCTAGGAAAGAGGAGCCCACTAGCTTTAGCTACAGCTCTAAACACAACAGAACAGGTTTAATTCCTGCTTTCTGTCCCTCCAGCATCAGCCACTTGACTTTGCATTTCGAAGTCAATATTTGGACAATATTAAGCAGGCTTCACTCAGCATTTGACACTGACTATTAAGAGTAAGGGTGTAAGGCATATTGGGGGACATACACTATATGGACACCTCTTAATCATTTAATTCAGGCGGTTCAGTCAGTCCCATTGCCGCAGATCAACATCAAGCACCTATAGCCTTGCAGGCTGCAATTACAAACTAAGTAAAATGCTCTTCTGGATGAATGGGCAAATATTCCCACAGACACACTCTGTCTTGGAGAAACCCTCCCCAGAAGAGTAGAATCTGTTACAACTGTAAAGCCGGGAACAACTCCATATTAATGTCTATGCCTCCATTGTAATGTCTTTAGAATGGGGTGCCATTAAACCTCTTGTAGGTGCAATGTGTAGGTGTCGCAATACTTTTGTTCATACTATGTATTAGGTACTATGAATCGAAGCCCATCCTTCATTAAGGTTGTGACCTGTGATGGTTTTTGTGGCAGTATGCAGAAATGATGTGATAAAAAATGTGTGTAGAGGTTAAAGTTCAACATACATTGAAATGGTTGATTCCGTGAAAAAAAGACAGATAAATATAAAAAAATAATAGCTGGCAAAACGGGCCAGCTGTGACACTGGGCAGGACTTCACTGTGGGAAAGCAAAAAGAGAACAGAGAGGTTCTCCACCTCATTTTGAGGAGCTGAAACTTCATGGTCTCTTTCATACACAGCTCACATATCTGTAACTCAGTCTTCAAGTCCAAATATGATTTCATTTGCTCCTTCAGGGACAGGCAGACTGGATGTCTTTAAGTGTAAATAAGATCAGAATCTTCGCTCCCAGCAGGACCAAGCTGGGCTACTGTCCAGCTTAAAGAGCCTCATTCATCACTGCATTCAGAAGCTGAGTGTTTCCACACAGGCTATAATTCAGTTTGCGGTCCAGGTTGTAGCCCAGTTTGAGACTATTTCAGAGATTCTGATCCTTTTAGTGGTTGTGAAAAAGTTCTATTTACTGGAGCACAGCTGCTCCATCCTGCCTTGCCAAGCAGAAGCAACTGAATTTTTTTTTTCACAGGTTGAGCAAAAAGCTCTTTATCACAATAGCTAAAAGCAGGCCCAGAGTCACACAACATAGCATGAAATGGGTTGTTTGATTTGATGGCAAAACCTGCTACCCCACTACAGTATAGTTTTATGTTTCCAATATCCTCCCCGGTTCCTACGCCAGTGCTGATGAGACTAAGAAGAGGAGCAGTCCCAACTTGATTAGCCTAATAACCCCAACCACAGCCTGTAAGTAGCAACCATGCTGTGTGATTTTATCCATTTTTTCTGACACTGAAAAATCAGTAATTAATACTTTAAAAGGCATGAATAAAATGGTGGTTTCTGACTTTTGCGCAATACTGTACAGTGTGTATGTATGTACTTTTTAATCAAAGTGACATCTTGAAAAAAATCCATATGTTCATGCTAGGCTGAGTAGAACAACATCTTTTATATATGTATATGTATAAACTATTTATATATATATTTATATGTATAAACTATAGATGTATAATTATATATAAGGGAGTCTGGGCTTGGACATGTCTTGTGGCACATATGTGTATATATAATACATATGAGACTTGTATGACTTTGTGTTTTGACCAAAACAAACGTGTGCGTGGGTGTGTGTTCTTACCTCACACTGGCGTGACCCCTGTTGCAGACTTTCATCCCACTCTCTTGCGCCCATGCGCAGCTGGCTCTTGTAGGAGGCACAGTGCACTACAGTGGCAAGAGTCAGGCCAGCCTGTGCCAGCAGCAGCGCCATCAAGATCAGCAATAGGATATCATACGACTGCTACACGCACACACACACACACACACCGCATACTCTGTTATAGACCTAACCACTGTCATCACAACCTTTTAATTTGCTTTCTGACCAAGCTATTAATGTAGTGTAAAGTCATTAGCACACAGTTGTTTTGTCACTTCACATAATTCTGTGAAACAATGCTAAACAATTCTGCATGATTTTTATGATTTACGTTACTGTCTGTTATAAAAGAATGACTTGTCCAGCAGCTGGTGCTAGTGAGTATATGTAGCTCTTTTCAGTGTACCTTTTAGAGTGCTTTTCAGGAGCTCAGCTAAAGATATATTTGTCAATATGCTGTCTGGTGCTTGTTAATGAGTGTGCAATGACTGTGATGTCTGGTTCTCTTTTCACATTAATACATATTAAATACTTATGCTTGGAGATTGACCTTGAAGCTGATCTACCTTTTCGATGGGCACGTCATGCAGGAAGATCTCAATAAAACTCAGCACACTACTGGACAAGAAGCCAGAGGCAGAGAACAGCAGGGGCGAGGTCACACTGCTGATGGCAATTAACATCTCCACCTGTAGCAAATACAGATAGAAAGAGAGAGACACACACACACACAAGCAGACAGGGAGAGAGTGAAACACAGACGACAGACAGAACAGGAGCGGAAGAGTTAGTCCCTTTAGTATCTCCCTGTTGAGCAGACAGACAAGTAAACTGAAGTAATGAGAATGGTGCATTCCCACTGGAACATTTGTCTGCCCTGTTTTAACTGTGGCAGAGATGTCTCACCAGGCACTTGCTGGGGTATTCTGACACCACATGACTGGCTATGGCACTGGGAAAGCACTACAAGGAAAAGACAGAAACAGATCATGAGATTCCATTATAGCTCTGATGCTCTTGGGTTTCTCACTAGGGACAGGAATTTTAGTAGATTTGAATATCTGTATATTTAAGAAATCATTGTAATGCATTAAAAATCAGCATTTAGCATATGGACCGCATATGGACAGACCGTTACGACGACTGTCATTAACACCGTATCAACATGGCATCCAGTGACGAGACCTGTTTTTTTCTTTGTGGAGACGACCAACGAATCCATGTGTGGAGGCACTGTGGTCATTGCCAAGATTAACAGTTTGTTGTCACGCATCACATGTCTAGAAGGCCTTGTGTCACTCTACCTCCACCTCTACCGCAAAATCTGCAGGAACTGTGTGAGAGCTGCATGTGATGGATTATCTCAGGACACCATTAGGAACCTCTACAATTACATGCTGAGATGTCTGGCATGATGCATTATCAAACATGGATGCACGATGCCATACTGAGAGACACTACTTCTGTATGTGTAGCTCAGTAAATATTACCCATATCAGTCTAAATTTATGATTATTTATTGTTCCTGGTAACCTTTATCTTCCTTCCCAATAGCACTGCAATCCAATACTTTCTTCTGGGTGCAACTATTCTTTTGATGATGAGTGTATACAGTATATATACATCACTGCATGTTTATTAACTATTTCAAAATAAGTGCATGGTGTATATAGACATGCTGTAAAGAACAACTCAGTTTCATTATAAACACTGAAACGTCAAGACTGTAGATTGTAGACTGTAGATTGATAAACTGACATGATGGTCAGTTATTAATCTCAGCAAAATTTAACTATACTGAGAGATGATGTAACTTCTCAAATGATAAGCCTAATATCTGTGTTGCAATGGACTTGAGCTCATGCTTTGTGGCGAGTTACACACATGTCATTACCTAAAAAAATCACATAGCTACCAGCTTTCTAGTTAAAGTTCCAAGCTTTTGTTCATGGCATATGCCAAATTATTTGCTTGGTCCATTAGATAGCAGCAAGATTATCAGGGCTCGCACTTAAATGTCCCTCACTTTTCACTGACTTAAAAGCTGAAGTTTCATGACCTCTACTTAACGAAAAAAATGCCCCCTTTGTGCTGAGCCAACGAAAAAACAATCACAGTAATTTAAATCCACCAGTTTTGTGTGCTTTATTTCCTAGTTTTCCTAGTAGGAAACTCTGCTTAATCACAGAGCATAATTATTATTGAATGATTTTCTGGGCATGTTTGCCTTCTTTAGCAAGTACAGGAGACTACATATCTTGATTGAAGTGATTGCCAGTTGTTGACAAGTGTCCTAGGGATAAATAGGTATGCAAAAATCAAGTAATCAAAACAACACTCACACAATGTGGCAAATGTGTGCAAATGCACACAAAAAATAGTTGCACCCTATTAAGTTTCACGCTTGGCCACGCTTGGCCACACATTTGATCACTGTACCTGACTGACTATATAAGGTCATCCTGTTGCGTGTGCTTTCCATTCTGACTCGTGCTGTTGTGTTGGTAGCATTCTTTGCAACTGAAGTATGCCTCAGAGAAGACTTTGAAAGCATTTCAAGGAGTTGAAAGAGTTCAAGAGGAGTCACATCATAGCATATCCCGACACAGGGTCGGGAAGCGGGATGGTCTTATCAACGTATTGCGTGCTATACCGCTCGTGTGGCTACTACCATAGCATGCTGTTGGCGGCAATAGTTAGAAGAAGGCACACACCAGCGACATGAAGGACCTGGAAATGTTATAACTGAAACTTAGAGGCTTTCATAACCCTTTACAGAAAAGACAAGCAGTCTGATTCTTTTGTTGTGTGTGAAAGAATACAGCAAAATGTAAAATATTTTTTCAATACATTTTGGACTCACAGCCACTAGAATCCAGAAGAACGTGACGGAGAGGTAGGGGCCTGGCAGGAGAGCGTCCATGTTGAGAGCAATAATACCTCCAAATACTGCAGATATGCCAACTATCACCTCGATCACCTGCAGATCAGAACATACAAGCCCAAAGCCAAAGCTACTGTAGCTACTGAAAAACAAAGGCCGCATATGCCACAGCTAGGACAGAATTTTCAAAATGACCACAATAATAAATGGTCACGCTGGTTCAATGTGAAATGTTCCATACTTGAGAAACTTTCAGAATTGTTTACAGTAGTGGTGATAGGAACTAGTCATCTGAAGTTCCTACAGCTCCCTCAATGAAAGCTGCAACATAAATTGTAAGAACTTTAATGAATTGTTGACTGAGACCTTTACTGAGATATATGCAAATTTTAAAGAAGACATATGTACAGCGGTGCTTGTGAACCCTTTCGAATTTTCTATATTTCTGCATAAATCTGACCTAAAACTTCATCAGATTTTCACACAAGTCCTAAAAGTAGAACAAAATTAAACAGATGGAACAAAAATATTAGACTTGATCATTTATTTATTGAGAAAGGTGATCCAATAGTATATTTGTGAGTGGCAAAAGTATGTGAACCTTTAGGATTAGCAGAAAAGGTGAAATTAGAGGACTAATCAACAGTTACCTGAAATGTTTAGTTGCCACTATTGCTGCACAAAGGAGTTACTCCAGATTCCGAAAGCAAACGTTCACATACTTTTGCCACTCACAAATATGTAATATTGAATTATTTTTATCAATAAATAAATTACCAAGTCTAATATTGTTATCTCATTTGTTAATTTGTTAATCTAATTTTAGGTCAAATTTCATGCAGAAGTATAGAAAATTCAAAATGGTTCACAAACTTTCAAACACCACTGTAGGTCCACTGATCATTTCGGGTATTAAATAAAATGGCTATATGTATGCTGTAGACATTGCAACCCCTGGTTCCCATCACTGCCACTGTAAAGAAATATGAATCAGTACATTTATTATTATTATTATCATTATCATTTCTGAAAACTCTGAAAGGCAGTACAGATCATTTCAGCTTTCCTATGACCTTGCAGTATGTGTGAATGTGGAACAAGTGCTTTGCCAAAATCTTGCCTCGTACCATTTACACCTCATTTACCATGCCTCTCAGTGTGTATCCTTTTCAGTGTTACAATTGCTACTCTGGATTCAGCTGCTGATGCCATGAATGTTATCGCACTCAGCAGAAACAGCAGACTCTGATGAGCACTTTAGATTACACCTCAGGTCACATAGCATCAGTCTACATATGACCAGCTTCTCTCGCTTTCTCTCTCTCTCTCTCTCTCTCTCTCTCTCTCATTGGTGGGCGACTTACAGCATAGGCCTTGAGAAGACGTGTAGGGAATGAAGCCGAAGTCACGGTCACAGGTCCATCATACACTGGCTAAGGAAAAGAGGAGCATTGTCAGAGCTGTCTTTTACAGAATCCCTATAAAGCTAGAGAAAAGAAAAGCAAATGGAAGTCAGCATCCTATTCACCAACTTTTTCTTGTTCACATTTTCTAGTTCCACCAAAAAAGTTTAGCAGTCACATTGTGGGGCCTCAAGTCAGTAACTGCTGCACAATTTAAGGTGGAACTGAAAAATCTGAACAAATATATGGCTAGAAATAGGAAGCTGGAAACTGACTTTAGCTTTGTACGGATTGATACAATTCATAGAAACAACTGGGCACCCAAATGCATACTCTCAGTTGCTAGTTTGTGTCAAATTTTCTGGGTTTTGGGGTAAAATCCTATCAGAAGCCAGTGATATCTCAAGCCCCTTCTTAGTTCCCGCACCCTTGATATTAACTCCTTAAAGTCTTTTTTGGTTGTTGGCCTCTGATGAAGTAAATGGTATGAAACACTTTCTCTCTCCTACCCTTCCCTGCCCCACTCTCCCCAAATGCTATTGTATCACAGATCACTCTTTACGTTGTTATTATTAGGTAGGAGTTAGGGTTTTATCTAGCAAGCTAATGTTAGAGGCTGTCAGTCAACCACTGCCTGAATCTAAGTGAGAGAAGCTAGCTGTTGTGCTATTGGTCAGCCTATGCTTTGATATTAAAGCTGAGGTGCTATACTAGTACTGTTGGTATGTGTATCAGCTAATTGTATCTGGCAAACAGAGAAACATTAAGGACCACAATGACCACAAGGATTTATATTTTACCGTCGAGTCAAATTGTCTTTACAGATAATCACTTGTTTCATTCCTGGTTTCACGGTTTCCTCTAATAAACATAGTCCTGTAGCATGTTTTGCCACTCAGTCCCACCCTGGGGCGTGGGGTATTCCGGGGGAGAGTGATGTTCCTCTCTACCCTCTACCCTGTGACAATAATGTAGATTACTTGTTCTAAATGCTTGGATTGTGCAGTAAGTTGTTAACTAAAAAGGGCTAATGATGTTGATATTTAAAATTAAGACAGTGGCAAATTATGATGTGTAGAGCTTTTCTAGTACCATGTTGCGTTCTACTGCAGTACCTTAGCATTACTGTACCAGTTTATGATGCTTCACTAATGCAAGTTTTGAGAATAAAGACTCAAACTAGAGTGACGTGAAGCTGTTTTTGTGTGTGGAGCTGTTAGATTAAGCTACCTTTGCTTCTGTATTCCTGTTAGCACCTAAAGCTAGTATCAGCCTAGCAAGAATGCCTTATCAACTTTACACACCACTAAGCAGGTTCATTTCAGCTTCACTGAAGATCCACCGACACAAGGTTAAATGATAAAGACTTAAATCCAAGTCTAGCATTACTGAGTGGTTTAAAACAGACGCACCCAACAACACAGGTAATTTCCAGCTCAGTGACACAGCGCTACAGTAAGTTTAGAGAATAAAGACTCAGATGTGAGTGAGTAAAATTATGAGACAGTTTTCTGATTGTGAATGTAACACTGGGAACTTTGTTTCTGCTCTGCCTCATCAAACATACAGGGTAGAGGCTGCAAAGGGGCGTTCACAATTTGCATAAATTCACATTTAGCGCGTCATGCTGTATTTTGCCATTGCTACATTAGATTAAAGCCATACTGAGACTACAGTAAGCCACAGTAGATGACATGTGGCTTGAAACAGATAAAGGCAGCAAGTCTTGTTGATAAACAGACAAATGCTTATGGTCTGTTACATCAGCTACCGCAAATAGCTTAGCCTTTTTTAAGCTTGTATAGGTGTGTAAAACTTTTGGACAGTGTTGTATAACCTCAACCTCAGTAACAAAGGACATGACTTCATCCTTTACATTTCAGTAAAAAATCTAACTTGTAGGTTTGTACTGAAAGTCAGGACTCCCAATGCTCCTAATATTGCAGGTTAGACATGTAGATATCCAACATAGGACACTCAAACAAATGTATATACACAAACAAACCTTGCTGTGGCTGCAGCAGTCTTCCACGGAGCGAGCTGATAGGATGACAGTGCTAGCCAATAGGACCTCTAGCAGAATCAGCAGGATTAAGTTAAAGTTGATCTGGCCAAGAAGACAGAAACTGTTACTCTCTCAGCATGCTGGATATACACTATATGCCAAAAGTACCCAGACACCCCTACTAATTAGTCAAATTCAGCTACTTTTTTTAAGTTGCACCCTTTGCTGACACAGACATTCAATTGTGTGTACACAACTTGTTTAGTCAGAACATCAGTTACCCTGAAGTACAACCCTGTTTCCAAAAGACTAGGACGCTGTATTAAAAATAGTACAAAGATGACATATCAGATGTTAATATTTATTTATTTATTTATTTATTTGTTTGTTTGTTTGTTTGTTTGTTTGTTTGTTGGAAATATATATGCTAATTTTGAATTTGATGTCAGTAACATAAAACAAAGTTGGGGCATGTTTACCCTTGTTCTGGATCACCTCTTCTTTTATTGTCCATCACCTCTTCTTCTAGTGTGCATCACTTCTTCTTTCACCTCTTAATTCATGGTGCAGATCATCCTAACTCTTTTGGAAACAATGTTGTACATCAGCTCACTCACACAGCATGTTCCAACATCAAGCAGCAGCCAGAGGAGACAAATTCCCTTTTAATGTCTTTGATTTCAGAAGGAATGCAGTGTGAGCAGGTGTCTACAAACTTTGAAATGCATTAGAAGAATACTTCAAGATATTCTTCATGTTCAATGAACATTATCGTTTCAGTGAATGTGACATGGCAGCATGCTCACATTGATGGCTGAAGGGCTGAGAACCAGCTTGCAGCCAAACCACACCAGGCATGTGGTGGTCACAGCAAATGTGGAAACATACACCAGCTGAAAATCTGACACCTAGAAGATAATATATTTACAGCAAGTCACTCATGTATGTATAACAAACACCTGGAAGAAGATTTTAGGTTCACTTAAAGTCATGTTACACTGAGTGAGGCTCATATACGTACTGCAACGCGCCAGTTTGTGGCAATGGCAAAGCTCACCACTGCAGCTGGGATGCTCTGCGAAGCAACAAGAACAAACTGCCAAGATTAGTGAGAAGAGCAGGAGTTGGAGAGCTGAGCACTGACTGTAGAGTTGTTTATAGAAAGCAGGGGGGATTTACTTTGGTTCTGCTGCTTATTACCCACACATACTCACCGATCCAGCAGCACAGCGCAGGTAGTCCATCGCAACAGGAAACACATTACCCAAGTAGAGAGAGAAGCCGGCTGTGATCAGGAGGCTACACTGAGAATTACACCCACATGCGCACACACACAGACACATATTGAGAGAAAGTAATAATATCTTAAGTCCTATTACATAGTTATAGGCCTTAAAGTATGTTCACTGTTCCTGGCCATATCAAGCATGCTTTATCATATCTTATAGAATTTGACAGACAAAAGAAAAGACAAAACTCTTATCTATCCATAATCATCCATTAAAATGAAATGACATTTGCTGGCTTTTAACATGTCTTCCGAAACTTTGGGGTCACTGATTTCATTTATATGAAATTAATTTCTTCGTATAAAATGATTCTACAATAAATCTAAAGTCTTACTAGTTTATATGAACCTGTAAACATGAAGACATTTTTGATGATTGCTGGAGCTGGAAGTGATTTCATCATAATTAATAAATCTCTACAAGACTGAGAATGAACTTGCACACACCACAATGCCTTATAGATGAAAAACAATAACTAAATCTCCCTCTTAAAAAGCTATTCATAGTATTTTGTGATAACAAATACAGATGAACAGAAAATTAGAGCTTATTATTTAATAACACTTCCATGTTTTTTACCATGTAATGTGTTCAGTATTGGTTTTGTCCACTAAGTAGTCCCGCAGTTTTTGACACCATTCCAACTCCCAAATATTCTGTCTGATCAGGAATCGTGTACTTTTATACAGATTTTTGATACGATGGTTTTTGGGGGCGGGGAATCGCTATTAAGAATGAAAAGGGTCAAAAAGCACAAATTTAATGTTTAATGTTGAATGTTTGTCTTTTTTATTCCATCCCTCGTTTCTGCCATAGAGTCCAATTCATTTTCATCCCCATTCAAACCCTATTGTTTCCTTTAACCTACACCCACCAAACTACAAGTTTAATCCATAGACATGCTGAAGCACACTCCTCAATGTGTCGTTTATTCATCCTTTGTTCCTACCACAGCAACAACAGCCTAGCAGGAAGTGGGAACCATTTAAGCTGCGCAACCATTCCGCATTTCCTCAGTGGTGCTACGTTTCCTTTGGATCAGAAATATAGAAGGTAAATGTTATGAACGGCTCTTGTTGTTCTAAACTCGGCAGACTGGAAGTAACAAGACTTTAAATGTAGGTGTTTGTGAAAGTTTTGGCAGACCACACATAGGTCAGTTTTCTCTATTGCACAGTCAGTCAAGACACGTTTTGTGAAGTTTGTTTAGTACGTTTTATGATGGAGCTGCGAGGCAAGTGGAATTAGACCTGCTTAATATGGATATGGGGTTGGCACACTTGGGGGAAAAAATTATAAATTGTATTTTCACCACATGCTAAAGAAGGGGTGTCAGACTCCATTCCTGGAGGGCAACAGCACTGCAGAATTTAGCATTATGCTTCAGTGTGTTAAACATGGTAGAACACCATAATCTTTGGGATTTGACCTTCCAGGACCACAGTTGGACATCCCTGGTTTAGGGTTTATCCCTACACTTTAAAAAGTGTAACCTAAAAATGTATTTGTTACAAGCAAAGTTTTACACAACTCAAGAAATTACTTTGATTGAAAGAGTTCTTGTTTAGGTTGAATACTTTGCTTATAACAAATTAGAGTAATTTTTTTAGGTTGGACTAACAAAACAATTCATACATTGTATGCTCCTACAAAAATAAAGATGCCAAGATGGAGTAAAGCTGTAAGAGAACCATTTTGGGTTCCCTAAAATAAACTCTTAGCCAAACAATTTTAAAAGAGATGCATGAAGAACATTTTTTTAAATGAAAAAAAAAAATCTGAATTTGATGTGTAGAAACTTTGGCAAAGTTGCTTTTTCTCTAACTTGTTAAAATCTGCTAAGTAGTTGCAATCGGAGAACCCTTTTAGGACTGTAGGAATAAACAGAAAATCTACAGTGATTAGGTGTCATCCCAAGGCCATGAGCTCTCACCCCAATGAGGACGCTGTAAAGCCAGGCTCGGTAGCTGAAGCAGGGGTGCAGTGGCTCAGCCTGGTCCAGCTCCAGGTCACTGGCCCTCACGTCCACTGTGTAACTGTCTCTCTCTACTCTCTCCCTCTCTCGCTCCATCCTCCGGGTCAGCGTCCCACCCCCACTCATTCGGTCCAGGGTGGGGATGTGGGTGTAGCTGAACTCATCCCGTGCTGATACAACCTCCTCCCTCTGCATCATGATCCACTAATCTGATAAATGATTCACATTGAACTGATCAATACTGATTAAGCTTGCCTGATTTTTCAAATGCAGGTATTACACACATGCAGATCAATGAAACATATCTGCTGGATTATTGCATTTGTCAAGCTGTGCAGCGAATCATTATATTACACTCATCATCGAAAGAATAGTTGCACCCAGAAGGAATTAACCAACAGGAATGAAACTTGGTGGGTAGGTTTGACATTGTAAGACATGAGAATGAACTTTCATTGCCAGCCGTGCATGTTGTGTAAAACAAGTACAGGCCTTATTGCTGTACCTGACTGACCCAACAGCCACAATTGTAGACATTCAGCGAGCAATGATGCCCTCCATGAGTCATCCTGTTAGTGCCAGCACCATTGGCAGATGGCTGCACAACACAGGGCTACATGCACGCAGACTGGTACGTCGACTGCCCTTAACGTCGACTGCCACGTTAACATCACCAAAGACTGCAATGGTGTTGTGCCAGACTGTCATGGAGTGACTCAGAATGGTAGCAGTTCATCTTCAGTGACAAGTCCCCCTTTTGTCTTGCAGGAGATGACCAACGAATCCATGTACGGAGGCACCGTGGTCAGCACCAAGATGAACTGTTTGTTGTCCTGCATCACACGTCCAGAAGGCCTGGTGTCAACTGCGTGAGAATAGTCAAGCTGCATGGGATGGATTATCACAGGACACCATTAGGACGTCTGGCCTGTAGCATTAGCAAACATGGCGGCCCGATGGCATATTCTGTATGTGTATCTCAATAAATATTGGCCATATCAGTCTAAATTTATCATTTATTCTTCCTGGTAACCTTTATCTTCCTTCCCAATAGCACTGTAATCAGACACTTCCTTCTGGGTGCAGGTTTTCTTTTGATGATGAGTGTGTTAATAATAAAGAGCTTTTTTCAATGTCTCCAAATATTATCAGTAAACATCACTGGCTAATATAAAGCTGTAATAGAACAGCATTATAATATTGCATAGTTCACAACAATTATGTTTTTAACAACAGGGAGATTCCTTCACTCTGTAATTTATATAGCATTTCCTTTTCTGGATTTTGCTAGTAGCTGAAAGAGGGCTGCAGTGCCTGTGAACAAATCTAACACACAATTCAGCATATAACAAAGACAAAAAACTGTGATCCCTGTCAGATCACAAATGTTTAAGCTCATCTGCATGTTGTTTGAAGATAAGTGACAGAAATAGGCTGAAACAGAGGCTGGAACGGAGCACATGGGGGCACGGACTCATTAAAACGCACAAAAACAACAAGCCCTCCCTCCTTCCCTGCTGTTCTCGTACGTGCTTTTTTTTCATTGTCTGCCCCACTTCCCTCGTACCACACACCTGTCTGATCTATTTATTCCCTTCTTTCTTCCTCTCCCACACTCACCTGTTCAGCTTCGTGTTGTTCTTCCAGACAGTTTATGTCAGCCCACCAGTTTGCCTTCACATGTGCTCGTGGCATTCAGACTCGTTAGTTTGTCAGAGAGAAAATCTCTCCCTCTCTCTCTCTCTCCCTCCTTTCCTCGCTCACTATCCTCCCTGAAAGTTTTGGAGCAGTTGAAAGAGAAGAACAAAAAAGTTGAGTGCGCGTTGCTGTGCCAGGCAATTTGAGTGCCAGAGAAGGGACAGGCTGTGAATGTCAATGAAGAGAGGAGAGGAGAGAGGGAGGAGAGGGAGGAGAGGGATGGGGCTCAAAGCAGGGGCCCAAAGCTTCGGACTGTCCTGCACAATTCACACAGACACATAAAGCAATCCCCCCACCCCCACCAGCAAAAACACAGCAAACTTTCACCCGCACTCACTTGCAGGCGAGCACATGTGACAACACACAACAGAACAACATGAACATACATCCAACTTGTTTAGTGCATTGACTCTTCTATAGTTTGAACTGTGCTCATTTCATCTGAAATTATTTTATTTGAACTATACTGTTAGATCTTTCTGTGTACAGCACTTTGAGATTTTGTAACTACACTGTGTTGTAACATTGCTATAACACTGTTATAAAAGTGATTTTTGTATTATTATTGTCATTATTACAATTTGGAATCATGCAAAATTCCAATGTAATGATCATTCACAGGGGGGTGTTCCCTTCACTGTCCACCTTGTTCCTCCACCCCATCAACCCCCCTCCACAACCCCCCAGCACCCCTGGTTGTCTCCCCCCTTCACTGGCAACACAGCAGAGAACAAGCAGCCCAGTATAACTGGCTGTCCTACAGGGCTTTAGAAATGTCCTGCGTACTGGCAGTAAGCTCCCTCACATGACAGAGCTCAGGGAGGTGTTCTTTGATCTGTCCTCTGTGGGTATGAGTCAGTGTGTGCTGTCTGATAGTCTTTTCTGAGTTATGGCGTCTTCCACTCACACGCCTTATACTGCAGTACAGTTCCAGTTCACTATTGTCCTTGAATGGCAGTATCCATGGTTACCTCTGGAACAACTCCCTCTCTCCCCCCCTTTCACATTCTTCTGTTCACTCGACATGCAGCTCAGAGAGAGAGAGACAGAGGGAGAGAGAGAGAGAGAGAGATAGAAAGATGCATATATTGATAGAGAGAGAGAGAGAGAGAGAGCAAGAGAGAGAGAGATAGAGAGAGATAGAGAAAGAGAGACAGGGAGAGAGGAGAGAGACGTAGAGAGAGAGAAAGAGAGACAGAGACAAAGAGAGACAGACAGGGAGAGAGAGAGAAAGAGCAAGAGAGAGATAGAGAGAGAGACAGGGAGAGAAAGAGATATAGAGAGAGACAGAGGCAGAGACAGAGAGACGGAGACAGAGAGAGAGAGAGAGACAGACAGACAGACAGACAGATAGAACGAGAGAGACATAGAGAGAGACAGAGGGAGAGAGAGAAAGAGAAAGAGATAGTGAGAGAGAGCTAGAGAGACAGAAAGTCATAGAGAGAGAAAAAAGAAAGAGAGAGACAGACGGAGAGAGACAGAACAAGAGAGACATAGAGAGAGACAGAGAAAGGCAGAGAGAGAGAGACACACAGAGAGGGCGAGAGTAAGTGAGAGAGGGAGAGGGTGAGAGAGAAGATGATGTCCCAGTGAAGTACAGCAGTATTAGTATCAGGTTTGCTTTGGTAAGCATACTAAATTTGGGCAGCAGATCTAGTGTTTCTCACATGTGCTCATGATGTGACTGCTGCAAAAGAGCTGTTATAAGATCAGTGAAGTTCATGTCATATTTTAATGATTAATGCTTTAGGAAGTAAAATGTCTGCCAGGATGGTAAAATGATTTCACTAGATAACATGACTTAAAATAAGTAACATTTTAGAAAAACATGTTTCATGTCTAGAAATAGGTTAAATTACCATTTTCACTTACATAATAATATTTTTAAAGTTTTGTTTTTGCTTTGTATTTAGGCCTTCCATAAGTATTCCAGTATGTCCATAAGTATAATTAGTATAAACTTAAATGGCAGCTGATGAACAACATTGTTAATGAATCACATCCTCTCACCCCGATGTAAAACATGTTTCACTAGCCAGATTCACATCTGTGTGCATAAACACAAAGGAAAATAACAGAAGTACCAAAAATATGACCAAAAAATAACTGAAGTGTGCTAAGATTAGCTAGGTAACATTAGTAATATTAGTTACCAGGCCGAGCTCACTAGCGTTAGCAGTGGTAAAGCTAACCTAGCTAGCCCCACGGACTAACTAGGAAAAATGTGAGGATAAAAAAATCTGAACTGTCTTTAATTGAGCTATTTATAATATATACAAATATATTGACCACTGACATACATACATATAAGTACATATACAATAACAGGCCGTTTTAATAGTTTATTTTTATTAATGGCTCAAATAAATATATTAAGCGATGGCTGCTGTACTTACATTCTGATAGTTGTTTGCCATCATTTTCAAGTCAAGAATGAGTCAGAAATGGACATAAAGAACTGTCTTCACTGGGCATGCTTAAAAACGCATCATTATCCAAAACAATCAAATCAGCTTTACATTTTCTGAGAGTATTGCAGTTTTGCAAGATTGATGAAGATTAAAGTCAGAGTGTCAACACAACAGGCATTTAAACCATTCTTACTAAAAGAACCTCATATGTTTTTTTATTTAATATGTGTTTACATGATAGATTTTTCTTCACTCATTTTCTGAGAAATTTCGTGTTCTTCAAAAAAGACCACCCAGTATATTAGGCCCCTCTCCAGTCGCACCTACTTACTTTAGATTTTTCCTCGGCTTTGTCTCCTGCAGTTCTTTGTGCTTCTTTGTAGTTACAAAGTTACTACAAGTGTCCTTCCCATATATTCTGCCCTCGAGGAACACTGAGTGGTTGAGCACTCTCTCTGACATGTACAAATATCTCAAGATGACTCTGAGGTATAAACACAGTGAACGTTTGGAAGAAGCTCTGCTGAACCCCAGATAAACGTGAAAAAGTGTTCAGTACACTTTGGCACAAACAGCTGGACTGAAGAAAAGGTTATCGTTTTAAACACATTATGTGAAACAGAGCGAAAGAGTGAATGCAGTTTAATGGACCTGAGATGTCCCTGAGATGTCTTTTAGGTTCAAATGCTAAATCCATTTCTGAGCAAGTCACTTATGGAGCATTTGCTGGGCAACCACAAAATAACAGTCTCCAGACCAGAAAATGCAACACAGACACTTGCTCTGTCATGCATAGACTATGTAAGAATACATACTCATTTCACATAATGAAGGACATCTTGTGTTACTTTCAACACAACCACATAACTACTGTGAATAGATAAATAGAACACAAATATTTGTTCTAATTACATAACTTGTTAGTAATCGGTGTTCTTTTGTCCTAATACAGAATGTGTGCCTGTAATTAACTCTCATTTTTAAGATACTGTAAGCTGTATCTCCCTTACACTTGCCTAAAAGAACAACAAAGCTCATTTCAGCCTTTTATGTGCTGCCACGGTTCCTCTTGAAGTTGGTGGCACAGAGATGATGTAAGAGGAATGTATTGTAGTGTTGTGGCACTCACTGATGTGGAGTGGATTAACCCTGCATCCTCACTTCCAACAATGCAGGGAACAATGTATCTCCTTGTTCTTCATGGTTGCCACAAATACTCTCTGTTTCTCTGCTTCATGCTCCTCTTTGAACAGACTCTTTCATCCATTTATCTTTCATGCTTCCTCACCTCATGTTACTGCCTGTCCCAAATTGGCACAGTAAGCCCTGAAGTTCTCCTCAAAGTCAGCACTTTCATGACATTAGCAAAGTGGGGGATGTACAGGGAAAGAGCCCTCAAGGGTGCTAGGTAAAAGTATCTGAAAACAGACTAGTGTGACGTACAGGCTAGAAAAGTATCATATATGGCGTTATTGAATGTACATGTACCTGTATTATCTTAATCTTAATAATAAACTAATCTGCTTCGTTACTGTTGCTCATTAGGGACTACAAGTATCACGTAACTCAAAGCCCTGCCAGAAAAGCCAGCATAGACTAGCCTTAGTGGTCACCAACAAAATGGTATATATAGTGTTTTGAAAACTGGTATGCTGCCAGTACTGGTCAATACCAGACTAAACCAGGCCCAGACCAGCACTAATCAGCATAAGCCTGCGTGCACTTATACGTTTATTGGTCTGTGCTGATTTCTTTTTTGAGCAGGGTGACAAAGGTGTTTGAATATGCCAGGTTAGATGTAAGGAACAACATTAAATATGGACTTTCTATTCATACTTATTTTCTAAGATTAAGATATTAGAAAAAACTAAAACAAATAAATATAAATTGTGTCATAACTTTGCATATGCCACATTAAGAGTGTAAGAAAATATCAATACATTTGAATATAGCAGTATTTTTTGCAGTATTGTTTTTTGATTAACAGTTTACTTGTAAAAGATAATTTTGTGTTTTGCTGTTTAAATCCCCGACTGCTAGATGGCAGTCATTAGACTCCTTCACTCCAACATGCCGAAGGGTGCACCTCAACATTAGCTTTAGCAAACCCACGCATATGGTGGCATATTTTTTTTCATATATTATGACAATTTTCTTAAATTTTGATTTAAAACACATACTACCTTGTTTATAGTTTTGCAATATATCACAATATACTGAATCATAACCCCTGTCTCATCATACATATTGTATCTTCAAATGTCTTATACAGAATGTGTTACTTATTTCCACCTATAAAATCAACAAACCTTTTAATTTGTCCAGGAACACCCCAACCTTTGTATACAACTTCATATTAATGAACAAATTAATTTGTACTCATATCTATTTTGTACTCTGTCATGTTGGTGAGGCATCTGTAAACAAATCCATCCACTGCTTTTAGAAGCCTGCCCTGTATCTCAAGTAGTATTCACCGAGGCAGACTTTGACAAAAGGCACACTCCAAAATGAGAAATGGGAACCCACACAGCCTCCCATTCACTGCAGGCACCTGCAAAAGGAAACTGGAAGTGCTCCAACTGGGACGGGGCCTTACTACAGTTTTATGTGTTTTTGGTTGTTTTTGTAAGTGAAAATAAGTAAACACATCCTCTGTGGAGAACACACGTCTGCACAGTTTTATGCCCAATTAATGTTTATTTTATAACTTATTATACTGGGGGAAAAACACAACATAAAATGAGGCATATGTGGCATCTTTCCGTCCTCAAAAGAACTTCTCAGCTGAAGAACCATCTATTGACAATGCTATAAGAATCCTCTATTTATGAATGTGTACCTGGGAACCTGCGACAGTATGCAGATAGTAATTCAGCTTCATTTGTATTTATCTTCTATAAAGGACATCAGAAATGTTTAGCTTTCACAGTAATTGCTGCTGAGGGCATTGGGGATTACAAGAACAGATAAAGTGAATTAGTTTGGTGCAATGTCAAAGTGATACTATAATAAAGCTGTGGTGGTAAATAGGCCCTGTGCCGGGAAACGTCCTTGCCATAAATGTCTGGTTTGGTGAGATTAAACCTGGCCTGCCCCTGAATGCACTGCAGGCAAGGTGCACTCATCTATCACAGCCAGCCATTTCCCCTAAAGCCGGAAAAAGAGAGAATCAGCAAAGCAATTCAGGACACTTGCATCATTCTGCATGCAAACGTCTTTAAATGAATAAATGAGTGAATGAAATAACATGGTTGAAGGTCTGAGTTCAGATGGAGAAATACTGTATGTTCATGTTCAAAATAACTTAAAGGACAAAGTTTTTGTATTAATCTTTATAAAGAAAACAGATTTAGTCACAGAGGGATTTACAATTGCACAAATGACATGATAAGAGACACATAAGAACACACCAGAACATACTGCAGGCACATACTGAGTCAGTCATCCTCATCAGCTCTCATCAGGAGCAAAGACATTTACAGCTACAACTCTTCAACCTCATGCTGATAATAGTATTCTTTCTCATTTTCCCTAACACGAAATAGTCCCACACTGAAAATGATAATGCATTCAGTAGACTTGAGTCAAATGTGTACATCATTTGTATATAAATATGATTTATTACAGCAATTAGTTTTGCTTTTCAGTACTTTTGACCATAACTCTGTTGATCCACTATGGGTCAGTTTTCTGGACAGGGGTTAAGCTAAGTCATGGACTATACTATCCTTTGAATAGAGATTTTCCATCCATAATCGTGTGCAGTCCAGGATTAGGCTTTATCCATGTCCATGTCTAAAAGTTAGTAGACAGCTGTCAATCAGGTTTTTTTTCTGAAATCAAGGGTATTAATATTGGGTTTGTTTCCCTTTTGCTGTGAGGATTTGATAGCACTCAGCCACAAGCACAGTAGGTGAGGTCATGTGCTGATGCTGGATGATTAGTTCTGGATCACTAATGGCACTCCAACTCATCCCAAAGGCACAGGATGGGGAAAAACATGGCTCGGCTGCTCTACAGTCACTCTCTTTATGCTCCTCTAACTGACCCTTAGCACTGGGTACGGTGACGTGAAGCTTGCGTGCGGCTAATCCTGGAATTAGAGAATTAGAAGGGGTGTCTACAAAGTTTCATATATATATATTTATATATATATTATTAATGAAGTTAACATTTGAATCGAGTCATTGTAACACATTACTAACACATTACTTTTTTCAGTGCACATAAAAGAGTTTGAAATCAATAGAAGAAATAAAAAAACATAACAATACGTACATGCATCTGCACATTTACAACTGTTAGCTGATTTAGAGAACACTTTACATATACTGTGAGTGGGGCCGTAAATGAAGATCTGTATTATGTACATATACTTACAGGAGGAGAAGTTTCTCCCTATGAGAGATTTACACTTCATATTTACATGTGGCCATATATAATATTTTTCTTTCCTGCTATACAGTGTGTAATGATAAAGGCAGTATCAGTGTCAACCTATGGCTGAGTGAAAGCAAGCATGTGAGGCAGGCATGCCAAAAAACATCTGCGACATATTTCTAGGGTGAGAAGCTGGTTCTCTCTCACCATAAGTGAATTTCCTAGAATTGGACAACATGTTAAAAATACTATTTTCTATTATTCATTTGCTATTATTGTTTTGGCCTATTTGCAGCAGCTAGAACCAAGACTGCACCAAAAATAAATGGATGAATTTAATTTCATCATTTTCACAAAGGCATTCCTCTGGTAACAACCCCAAAATGGTAACACTGCAGGAGAAGGAAATAGTTATGTTAGTATTCAATGGAAGTTAATATTAATAATATAAATAATAGCAATAAGCTATTAATCCAAGTAATTTTAGACAATTTCTTTTGGTCCATTTGCATGTTCATGGAATGCAGATCTAAAAAAAGAATAAGTTATGAGGTCTTCATAGACAACAATAGCAAATTACAATAACAAAACGTTCTCTTTCAGTTCACTTATGTTTTGCAATAATTATGCTGATATATCATTTATTAATGTGGAAATGATGTACAGATCTATACCAGTCAATTCAGTGCATTACTTTTGTTTTCTTGGAGGGGCACTTCCAGGATGACCACTGAGGACACCTTAGCTGCTGCTTCAAACGAAAAACTAATGCCTAAACTATTTATGACATTCAGTTCAGCCTTTTGTATTTCAGCCTTTTGTAATTCAACCTCATTCCTAATGGTATTGGATCTACGATGTGCTGTCACAAAGGCATTATTAATTGTGAACAGATCTGAAATGAACAATGACAAACAAAAAAAAAATGCTGCAATGATGCTATCACCTTTATGGCTGTCTTGCACTGCACTTATGATGACTTTCCACTGAAATGTTCCCATTGGAAAGGCCTAACACAGCTGCTCACTTAGATGAAGTGCACTTAGCAAGTACTGCTACGCTACTGGATAGAGTGTGCACTTAGCTTCCACTGCTCTTGCATTGGACGAAGTGTGCACATTTTGCGCCGCAAACTTCAGATGCTTTAAAGCGGCTACACGACTGTCTCAAACGATGGATCCCTTGGAAGAGGACAAATGGATGGAGTGAATACGTGTGGCCAGAGTCTTCTCCAGGTCTTGCAAAACGTCACTGCCCATGCTCTCCACCGGGGTGTCATAGAGCAGCTGCTTGAATGGCTCCAACTCAATCAACACCACCATGTTCTTCAGGAAATAGCCTTCAATGTAAGATGAGAGTTCAGGAGCCTCTAGGAACTGCAGAGAAAAGGTATATACCACATTTAATACAGTGGTAAATGCAACATTTGAAATAGTATTTGTACTAGAGAAAGAAAACACAATAAGTATGTATACTAAGATGCCAGTTGGTACATCCAGAGCAACTTAAAATTCTTGAATTTTCTAAGGTCCACTTATAAAATTTGTTTGGTTTTATGTATCCACAGTTCCAATTCATTTATACCTGACCATTTTCACCTCTCTTCAACCCTTAGAATAAAAGAGGCTGTTTTTTAACTGTCCCTTTAAGACTGAAATATGTCAGTAACCACTGATTGGCTAATCTGCACTGTGCCTCATTCAAAAAGCAAATATCAAACACTCCTGATAACGTCTGCATTAATTAATAAACTGAATAATTCTAATAATAATTTATTCATTTGTATTGGGATAGGGACAAGTTTATAGTAGACGTTTCACATCCCCTCAATTTAGATTTGACCCTGCGTTTCTCCCACTTTAGTTTTCCTCTTTACTTTCATTACTTTAAAACAGTTTTTAATGTGGCATCCTGGAATCAGTCCTGGGGTCCATAATGCCCACACATTAAAAAAAAAAACAAATGTGGAGAAAATGGTGTATCAAAGGTGTAATTTATCTAGCACTATCATTCAAAACATGTTTCTTTCTGCAATGATTTGAGTCAGTTTTGGAAAGAATTTTTTCAGACTTGCACCAGGTTCGCAGCAAAATTTCAGGCCCAATTAAAGCCCGAACTTAGAGGATGTAAATTGTACATAGCAACAGATGGGTCAGGTATTGTAAACTTGTATTTGGTATATGGTAGGTTTTTCTAAACTGGAAAATTTGTGTTGGCAGTAATTGACCAGTGAGAAACAACTTTTACTTTGGCATGGTTGTAGATTTCCACACAGGTCTCAGTGTTGATGTTCTTGGAACAGATGATCTCGCAGTGCCTCTGTAATGCCTCCAGTTGGAAGAACTTAGCAGCAGACAACAGCTGAAGGAGAGGAGGGCACACACTCAGCCATACGATTAAATCTATCATCCTCTACTGATAATGATAGACCATAATTGAGATAGTTGATTCATAGTCGAACTGGTTAACAGGCCTTACATCCATGATCTCAGTGTTCCTGATGTGTAGAGCATCTGTCCCACCATAGTACAGATACTGCATCACTAGCTGTAACAAAATGTTTGCTATTAAATAGTAATCATCACCATATTACATATACACCAATAAGCCAAATTATTAAGACCACTCACAGATGAAGCAAATAACATTGATTATGTCATAACAACTGTGCATGTCAAAGTCTGGGATATAAATGACGGTAAGCAAAGAGTCGGTTCTTTTAGTCAACATGTTGGATGCAGGAAAAGTGGGCAGACGTGAAAACCGGAGCCACTTTTGCCCATCGTTATGGCAGGAGGACAAGCTGGTGGAGGTACTTCTGCTTAAGGGGAATTAATGTGGATGTCAATTTGACATGCACCACTTACCCGGACCTTGCAGAACAGGTACACCCCTTTGTGGCAATAGTATTCCCCAGTGGCAGTGGCCTTTCAGCAGGACAAAGCACCCTGCCACAATGCACACTGTTTCGGAAGATTATGGAAAATGATTTTCCATAAGTTTATGGAAAATGATTTTCCATAAGTTTATGGAAAATGACAAAGGTTCAAGGTTGTCCTGGGATCCAGATTTGCAAATCCCAATCTGACTGAATATCTGTAAGATTTCCTGGAATAACAAATCCAATCCGCCGCAGCTAAACCTCACAACATATATGACATATACAACAAGCTGCTAACGTCTTGTAGCTAGATACCACAGGTCACCTTGATAGGTCTTTTAGAGTTCATGGCTTGGCAGGCTGGAGCTGTTTTGGCAGTGCATTGAGGACCAACAGCATTTTAGGCAAGTGGTCATAATGTTTTCACTTATCGGTGTATAAATAAGCCATCACATTTAAACTGTACTGCATGGAATGCTTTAAAGAATCATCTGTGGAGAAGAAGATCTACGCACCTGAAATACATTGTACTTCACATTGCTGATTTCAATGCAGGTGTTCTCTGATGGAGGTCTGTTTGCTAGCAAGGATTTAAACCTTTTAAAAAGAGAAAGGCAAACAAACAAAAAGAAAGAGGAAGAATTGTGTAATCTATGAATAACTTTGGTTGGTGTTCCAAACAGAATCACAATGGAGAAGTAATTCCCGACCCACATGTAGCATTTAAAACATTTGCACTGTAAATATTATGTAAGCATTACGGAACTTGAACAATAACTCTGAGAGTGAGTGCAGTGCACTGTCTCACCTGTTGGAGGCGGTGAAGAGCAGAACTTTATGAGCATAGAACGGCTTTCCCTCCACTAGGAAGGTCACATCTGACATCTCCTTATTGTTCAGGAAATGTGGGTCTAATACATAAACATACCATTCATAAACAGGTAATTCCATAGATGTGCAAACTGCATACAACTGAGACAAAATACATTGCTGACAATGCTCTTCCGCTGTACACTAGATGGCAGAGAAGGTCTAGTTTGAGAGATGCGTCTATGTGTCTTCATCCAAACAAAAGGGAACAGGATGGATGCGTTTGCTTTGACTGCATGTGAGCCTTATAAGGACAGTTTGCACTAGCACCATCATCACTAGCACTAACATCATTATTCACAGAACTCATCTCAAAGAGTTCCAAAGCAACTAAATGACATCAAATGCAGATTAAAAAAAAACAATTTTTTAAGGTATTACATACCCAGCCTAGAGGTCTGTTTCTTCTTGATCTCTGTCAGTTTAGGAATGGGGTAAGGTCCATAACACTGAGTAAAAATCACAGCCAACTGCTGACTGATCACTTCATTCTACAAAACAAACAACACAAACATGAACATCGCAAATTCTGCCAAAAAGTTCTTCACTGATGCTGCAGCAAACACAAGTGCTGCAGGGGCGGGAACCCAGTGGAGAGTCAGAATGCAGATGAGAGGGGAGTTTCAATGTTATTTTGATTGATGAAGTGCCTTCTGGAGCAGCTCTCTTTTGTTCAGGTGGGTGGAACATGGGTAGACCAAATCCTCTGCTGAATTACTCTCTCTCTGTACTGTGACTCATCAGAGAAGCTGTGAGGAGCTCCTAATCAACATGACGTTTCTTTCACCCTGAGTGCCTCTTCTGCACTGCTGTGAAATCACCTGCTGTCAGACCATGCCTGCACATGTGCACACGCGCACATACTCCTGTCTATCTCTTTCCGGCGATAGGTACAGCTCTCCGACACACATCATTAGTGAAGGCATGAGAGAGCACATCAATCATCAGTCATCACTGCAGAACTTGGAATAAGGTTCAGTGGTTTTACCACAGATCACTACTGACGCACACACGCACACACAATACGGACCCAAGCACACAAGTCCATGCTGCCAGTTGAGTGAGCATGTGAGAGAAAGACGGGAAGAAAGAGGGAGAGCAGCCGCATTTCTGCCAGCATGTGATTTGTAGAGGCTCAGGCTGGTGGTCAAGGTGATTGGAACGTCAGGTTGATGAGAAGTTTCTCAGAGTTTCTCCGCTGGAGGACAGAGAGAAGTGAATGTGTCTCTGCTGCCTGCCATGCATCTCGTCTCCTCTACACTCAGCCAGTGCTGGCAGAAGGAATGGGCTGTGAGACAGGTTGAGGAGCATGCATGAGAGAGAGATCCCCTTCAGTGTCAAAGCAAAGCTCACACTGTTGCATAATGCAGCGCTGCATCCAAGCAATCTCCCCATTAAAAAGTCTAACAGATCACTGGCTGATGGAGAAGCCTCTGGGCCAGATCATAAAGCAAAAGAGCAGTATTTACACCAGCAGTGCAATAGAGAAACAGCTTCAGAGTTCTGCAGTGATACAGAGTCACCAGACATAGCTGATCCTCAAGCTCCTGGTCTTGGTCATAAGAGTTACTGAATTTTAATTACTCAGCAGGATGAATGCACAATTTGCTTTTCATTAGTGACATGCTGACAGCAATGGTTCAAGGTCCCAGAAGCTTCTGAAATCCAGTCCTAAATAGTGTACTCACAGTTCTGCAGGTCTCATTTGTCCATAATGGACTCAAATATCTTTTTTATGGTCAGCAAAGTGCTCATGATCACCCTCTGCATCCTTACTGCATAGACTTTCATTAAGTGATGTTAGAAAGTAAAGGTGATGCAACACAGTGGTAAACATGCTCCTGTCACAATGTTTTTAGGAAGTGTTGCAGGCATCATATGTCAAATGATGCATATTTACAAAAGAACAATGAAGTTTGTAAAGTAAAACATCCAATACTGTGTTTTGTCCTATTTTAAAACAAATAGAGGCCAAAAAGAATACACTCATCACTGTGTTCTGTTGTTTAGTAGCATTTCACATACTGTTCCAATTTTTTTTGGAATTGGGTTTGTATGTTTGAGTTAAATTAGATATTTAAGAGGAATTCTGTCTATTTTTAGCAATACATAAAGCATTTTATGTTGTTATTCATAATTATAAGTTAATGAACATATTGTGGCTTACTTATCTTAATAGTCAGATTTTCCTTTAAAATGCAAATGCCTGCTCACTGAGGTCAAGCAACATCACTGCAATGAAGGTTTTGCTTTCAGTCTGGCACTTTTTATCATTTATGCCTTTCATTTCATGCTTTTTCACTCTTCTCATTGCTTTAAGACTTGGCTCAAAATCTCCTCCATACTGACCACGGTACTGAAATGTGCTTCAGCGTCTTGTGTGTGGGCTGAGTGGGCTGCGTTGGCTGTTTGTGTGTTTGTGTGGATAGTGCAGCTTGGGGCAGACCTTGCTGGCACGCAGGATCTGGAACATAAGGGGCAGGCCATGTGTGATGAGCTCCTCCGTATACTCCTCCTCGTCGATACAGCTGAACTCCTTCAGCAGGCCCTGGATTAGCGGCCGCCTGTGCTGCAGGAAACACGTCCGCAAAGACTCCAGCCAGGTGTGAAGAGTCCAAGGCACTCCTGATACACATACACACATATAAAATGACTGGTTTTATGGAACATATTTGTGACATTGTCAAAATGCTTCAATCAGTAAAGATGCTCTCTTGTAATGTAGAACTGTGGGCAATGACTGCATTAACATTACAGCAGGGATGCATAAATGAAGGGGGTGATTCAACTGCATTGAATGTTAGAATTTATTAAAATCCACTATAATAATGTTTAATCAATAAAGTTTGATCACAGGAAATCCAAAGTGGTGTCATTTTATTGTTCTTTTTGTTTTGTACATGGAACATGGTATAATTGGAGGTTTCATAAAGTACAATTACAATCATAATCAGATGAAATCATATCTATATATATATTAAAAAGTTGTCAAATCAGTTTTCAGAACAGTTTAAGGGAAAATGCACATTTGAGACACTTCCATTTGTGATCCTACTTTGAAAACCATCACTCTTGGCTGCATATATGCATATCACTGTTGTTGTCATCCAGTGTTGGCATGCCAGCAGGGACTAACATTATGCTAAAATGTGTGCACACAGGTCTACGTAGGACCTCTCTGGTGAAAATATGTAATTGACCACCAAAAGCAAATGGAATTTTACAAGTGCAATAAAAAATATTTGAAGGTAACTCGGTCATAACTTGGTGAAGGATGCATCTTCTGATAAAGTGAGTGAAATATCTGCTGTTGTTATTATATATATTTCAGACCTAAACCTGTAGTTGGACTTTCTTTTAAAGCTTGTGCATGTGATGCTGAAACTCCTGCCAAATCCGTTCTGGTACCTGTGACTTAACTGATTACTTCAGGTTGCATAGGGCGAAACGCAGTGACGAACGTTTACCATATTTTAAGGTGCCCTTTTCTTCTCTGTACTCAGCAATTTTATTTCTGTTAGTTGTAACAAAATATTACAGTGCTGCTTTAAGGCCAAGAGATTTTTAACATGTGTTCTGCAAAGAAAATATTTGAATACACTTTATTTGCTGGATTTACCATTGGTAAAAATCAAGTTATGGCATATTTTATATTTTAGTTGTAATTTTTTTCCAGTAAATAAATACAAACCACATACATAAGTGCAACATAAACTGTAATAATGTCATATTTAAATGTGTTCCTTGTAGAGGGTGTGCTAACTTATTTTCAGTTAGAATATGTCATTTGAGACGACTGAATGTACTGCAGTAACACATAATGCGAAGTGTTCTAAGTGTGGTACTAACCTAGGCTGCGTATGTCCAGTGTGATGTCCACATAGCCATGCTCTGAGCTGTGGTACATGGCCTCTCTCAGGGCTTTGAGTTTGGCCTTCCCAGAGCGGGAGGCCTCCATCTGTAGAGAACTTCTCTCTCCCACATCTGAGCCCTCAGCTAGGATCTCCTCCAGAGACAACACGTCCCCCTTCCCCTTCTCAGACTGAGTTAGCAGCTGGTGAAACACATTCCTGATCAGAACAAAGAGGAGTATCATTAGTAGAGATAAGAAAAAAGACTGTTGTGAATGAAATGGTAACTGGAGAAGGAAAAATCACTGTATAATTGCTGCATATTAACAGTATTTACAGCAAAATACTGTTTTGTTATTTTACAGAAACATACTGTAAAAGACTGGGCATTTTAAAGCAGTGCATTGGTGTATAGCAACACACCAGAGGCATAGAATAGAATCTACACTGAAAAATACTGTACATTTTACTGTAATTTCTACAGGCAGCACAAAGAATCAAAATAACTGCAGAGCATACATGCAGTAAAGTACTGTAAAAATGACAGTACCACGCTATAAATATCTCACTGTATTTTCTTGCTGCCAGTAAAATACAGTAAATATTACAGTGTAACTGCTGAATGTTTGCATTACACAGTCAGTTGCTCCTTTATTTACCAAAAATTCTTGCTCATTAGTCGTTCATGAATGTTATGCACCTTTTCATTAGTTTTCATTCCATCACCCCAACTGTTATTACTGTTCCATAAACTGACTTGACAGTCGGGTGTCCTGTTTAATTGAATTAAAATAATTCTTCAACTATTTATTTACATATTTCTCCATCTGGAAATACTCATGAAACCTACATTAAATCAGGTGATAGTTTCACACTGATTCACACAGTTATTTCATTTACCTCTCTATATTCTTGTCTCTTTTCTCTGTAGCATCCTGGTCCTTACTCACCACTGAAAATGCCTACATTACATGTGTTATAAAAAGCTGCTTCTATCAACATAAACAGTAATTATGCACGTGTGTTGATGACATGGGAAAATGAAAAATATATCCAGATGTCCCTGTTGATTTCTTAACTATGTTACATGCCATCAATATGCTAGTTAAGAGTGAACATTCTCATGTTTATTGGTGTATGTTATGGACAGGTTCCTTAATACAATAACACCAATTAATACCTTTCTCATCTCATCACTAATAACTATGATGCCTGTTGCCAAAACTGTGCAGTTATAGAAAGTATGAGTTTACATTTTGCAAGTACAATCTGCTAATTACTCTTATACTCTTACATTTACATCATAGTTATGTTGTAGGTTTGCATATAGTGTCCTGAATCCTTGAACAGTGTCCCAAACCTAGCTGAAGTTCCATAGCTGTACTTAGTTCAATACTTATTGATCTCATTGCTGTTTCCACATTTAATCTCATAAAACCAGTGTCTTTATGTCGGCAACTGATAAAAAACTGAAAACTTGAGGCAATGACATATGGCAATGGTTGGTAAGCAGTAGATAGAGGGCTGAGAAAATTAGGTGGAGCTTGGTTTTGACTGGCCATAACCAGTGACATTAGCACTGTGCTGTTTGCACATTAAATCTTTTGAACAGAGATGAAACTACAGAGGTCCAGACGTTAGTTAGTTAGAGTCACAGACTAAAGCATGTCACTCTTTGTGATACGACACTCAGATTGTGGGTGTGTTTGTGTGTGTTTATGTTACCTGTGCCCATGTGCCGCGGCCAGGCTGAAGGAATTCATTTCCCCATGTGAAGTTGTTGAGATGCCATTCCGGTACATGATTCCCACCATAGGGTCAGCTCCTCTCTCCAGTAGCAGACTGACCAGTTCAAAGTTCCCTACATACACACACATACAGGGACTGCTGTCACCTCTCAACACACTGAACCTCTCTGTCTCTCTACACAGTGCACAAAAACAATGCATTCAATTTACCAGATTCAAATGTGCACATGTTTTTTTTCCACATTGATATAATATATCAGATCAACACAACATTGTCTTGCTGTTTACCTTTTCTGACAGTGACTGTGATGCTGTAACCTGTGTTATTCATTCTAAAATAATATACACATTTAAAGTGAGTAGAGTTAGCTTACCTGCAGCAGCAGCTAACTGCAGAGGAGTCTCTGTGTAGTTCTCCATACCATCCTGCAGGGAGCCCTCTACATTCACTCTCGCATCCAGTAGCAACTGAGAGAGAGAGAGAGAGAGAGAGAGAAAGAGAGAGAGAAGAAGAGATGAGAGACAAAGAACAAACAGAAAGTCAAATGGAAAGAACGACAAACAGCAAGAGGTAAAAAATGAAAAACAGATAAGAGAAAGAATGTAGGGAAACAGAGAGAGAGAAAGAGGGAGATGAATAGGAAACAAGGAATGAGAGAGATAAAGAGAATCAAAAGAAGGCAAGGTGGCAGAAACAGCAAGTAAGAGATGAAAGAGAAATTAGAGAAAGAAGGAGAAAGGCCAAGAAGGAGTGAGAATGACAGGAGTTAGAAGACAGATAGAGAGAAAAAAACAGAAAGAATAAGTGAGGGAGGTAGAGACAGTAAAGAATGAGATATTGACAGACAGATTAGGGGAAAATGCAGGGAAACAAAGAAAGAGTGAGAGACAAACAAGAAATAAGAAATGAGAGAGAGAACGAGACAGAGACAGATACAAAGAATCAGAAAAGAAGACAGGGCGACAGAAAGAGAGAGTAAGAGATGAAAGAGATGCAAGAAAGAGAGAGAGACCCCGAGAATGAAGGCAGGAAAACAGAAAAAGAAAGAGTGAGAGATGAAAGAGAAATGTGAGTCAGAGAGTGAGATGGGGGACAGAAAGAGAGAGAGAGAGAGAGAGAGACAGTTAAAGAGAGAGAGAAAATGAGAGATTAGTTCAGACTTGACCACCGTCAACAGCTTGATGCAATGTGATCTAGGCTGTAAACTAAACTGCTTATCAGACACTATTTATGCTGAGTGAGATAAGAAAGCCAGCATCAGCAGCTGAATCCACAGTAGCTACACAAAACACACTGAGAATGAGTGATAATGAGAAGGATGGTAAATGGGGTGTAGCACGGTCGCTACGCAAAGACTCTGAGAAGAGCTTTATACACCCACGTATACACACACAGCGCACAGTGTCAGGAGAGAATGCATGAGGAATTATTATGACTTAGCATAACATCCTCATAGCAATGCAGTTAAACTACCCTGAGTTCTGAGACAGGTGTCTGCGGTCAGCGTGTGGTCAGTGTGTGCTCAGGACAAGGGGCTGAGGAGTCTAACCTGCACCACGGGAACGTGTTGGTGGAGAACAGCGAAGGTGAGTGCTGTGGCCTGCCGGGTCTCAGGGTAGATTGAGGGGTGCTGGTGCACTGTGTTGGGCACCTGAGGGAGGTACAGGGGACAGTCAGGGCACAACACACACATACACAAGCGGGAAAAGTGCTGGCCCAGGAAAAACACACAGCCGCTGCACTCAGCAAAAAGAACTTCAGTCCAGCACCCACAGAGGACTTCTGTCACTTATAGAGCTAGACTTTGATAAGAGGGGGAATTAATCATTTGGAGTGGCCGTAGCAACAACACGAGTTTAACAGTGACTTATGAAATAGCTTAAGATTAGTTGCATTTATCATTATCTTGATGAGCGTTACACATCCGCAATTAGCCACATTAAAAAGCTCCGTATATAAAAATTCTGCTGTTTCTTTACTTCTTTCTGTCTTTGTAAAGCATTATAAAGTATTAAAATAGCTTAAAACATTATTATTATTACTACTTCTACTACTAATATGAATAATAATAATATTAATAATGATTTGATTTAAAATAAAGAAAATAGCTTTATAACTTATATTATAACTTTATAATACTGATTATTAAATCGCATTTTAATTACACTTCATTGTGCCATGCTTTTATTTACCAACCTTTTTTCTTTTCCATTGATGTCTTATAGTGTTTTTTGTGATAGAGAAATAAAATGTATTATGTTTATTATACAAAATCTTACATATCACGGCAATATCTCCGAATTGATAACTTTACAGGTGAATACTTTACTTTCACTGTAAGTCAGTATAATCAGTCATTTTGAGTCAATGAGTCATTTTGGGCCAGTTTCTTTGGCCTATTCATCATGAAATTTACATGTAAAGTGAAACAGGCATTTAAGGAGCAACAAATTATGTAGCTACAAGTTTTTGTTCCGACAGCAGAGATATGTATTGAAAAACACGTGACTCTTGTCCTTACTGTGATTACATTGTGTAATAGTTTCACTAGCTTAGCAGAAGGGTGTAGTGAAAAACATTTCTCACTGACTGTGACATGCTGCATTAAAGCTGACAAAACCCTGCTATTACCGACTTACAGCATGACTTATTCATAATTTATCACTGACAAAAACTGACTAATACAGGAGTATGTGTTACTGCTAAAGCGTCCTTTATCATCCCATGCTTTACAGCATATGGTTTCCAGGTAAACACTCCAGGCTGAGTGATGTCCTAGTAATGACTACACACTAAACAAATAAAGTAAAGGCTGAAGGGTGTACTAGGAGAAGGGCAATGCATTCTGTGTTGTCTCCTGTCAAACCAGCACATGAATGCAACAAATGAAACTACATGGAACACTATAAACGCATGGTTTTGATGATGTGGAGCATTAGGATGTACACTGTCACTGACCTCATTGTTGATATCGGCTCCAGCGTCCAGAAGCATCTGAACCATGGCCTCATCCCCTCGTGCACATGCGTACATAAGTGGAGTCATACCCTTATTAACACACACACACACACACACACACACACACACACACACACACACAAAATCTTACTACACATTCACTCTACAATGCATTCAGATGAAAACTGTGCATTTACTATTTTTAGATTGCCCTTCAAATGTTTGAATTAGCTTTTTAAAATTATTTTTATTAAGTTTTATTTTATTCAATTTTCTTTTGTAGTTTGTTTTACTTTGAGGCTATTTTGGCAGAATAAGATTTTTGCCCCTTTGTAATGTCAGCACTTAAACCAGAGTTTCTCGTCTCCTAGGTAAATGATTTTCAGCTAGTGGTTTTGAAGGGGATCTATGCTTTTCTGGTTTTCCCCTTTCCTTTAGTGTGTAATAAAGCTTGTTATGTTTGTGCATGTGAACAGTGACAGTTAAAAGTGCAAGCAAGAGGAAGGAACTCTCTGCCACAGAAACAACTTGACATCATCTAGTAACACAATCCTTATGTCCACATACTGTCAAGCTTGTCACAACCTAACTCAATGCACAAACAGCTGAAATAGTATAGTTTGCAAAGCCGAATCTAGACTAGACGTTTACTTAGTCTACCTAACTCTCAGGATCAGACTCTGACTCAAACTGATACAGCAGAACTGATGGCATTGTAAAACTAGCCACAGCGGTGTGGAAACTTGCTCTTCTGGTGGTAAAGCAAACTAAACAGACTGAGTAAGATGACCAATCAGACACTGGGCCCCTCAGGAGACAGAGGTCAAAGGCACAGGAGCTCTAACACAGTGTTTCAGACAAAGGGGTAAATCCAAATGTACAGTATGAGAAAAATACTGTGTTTTAGGAAAACTGAAGCATGCAAATCTGTTCTGGTAGACACCAAACATACAATTATAAATATAAATTAAAATATAAATATAATTAAACTATGCATGTTTTATTTAATAAACGTGTTAATATTTGATGTTCCATATTATGGAAAACTGATTTTTCTTTCATATTTTTGAAAGAAAAGAGTTTGATGTGCTATGTAAGCAATGTTAACATTTTTTAATTCAATGTTTCAGTTTTGAATTCATTGTTTATGTGATGTCATGAAAACCATCTCAGTTACATGTGCCTGCTTATTCAGCCTATAGCAGTTTAGCTTCTCCCCTTCACTCTGACTTTATAAAAGTTGTTTCAGCCTGGACTTCCGTTTACAGGGGGCACAATACAAAGCAGTCAAAAACACTCTTAAAGGGATAAAGAGATGCTGGAAATGGTCATATAAATATCTAGTGTTTTTTGGTACATAAAAGCACACAAATGTTGTGGAGAAATGTTGTGATGGATGTCAAGGAAAACAAGAAAAATGTAGGACACATACCCTTCAGGTCATGTTATTAATGTTTCACTTCTAATGCAATTAGTGAGTAACAGTGAGGAAAAAAATCTAATATTAAAAGAAGGCAAGGTGGGCAGTGTAGGTAACACCAAGTGGCAGGTGTTCTTTTGAGAAAAGTGCCAGGATAGGTATTTTGGGGTGATACAATGTAGGGACCATGTTTGTTTCCCTAAAGAAACGTCTAGTAGATCAAGTTTTTCTTTCTTTAGTGTAGTTATAAACTTTAAATATAAAGCTTTATGTATAGGTTCATGTCAATGTAAATGTTCTATACCAAGAAAAAGGTCTATCCTACACCCATATGTGTAAGCCTTTGGGAGGATTTTTAAAGAGTATAGTAAACCCTAAAGCATTTATTTAAAGGGGAGTCTTCAAAGCCTGGGTATAAAAAGAGAACCCAGGGGATCCAGCACAAGAACACAGGCATGGAAAATCCAACAGTATCCCTGCTTCTGTGAAAAAGGCCAGGAACAGCTTACATTTCTCTGCCAGAGTTCAGCAGTGCAGCCAAGCTAACAGAATGATGGAGAGAGTGGTGACACGTGGCCTGCAAGCTCCATCTCACTGACACAGCCGTGTATAAAATACTGTGAGAATCTGAAAGAGCTGCACTGAGTGTGTTTATGTGCTGAGAGAAACCTGTTCGAGCTGAGGTTGCCACAGGACAAACACATCTGATTTCTGCTGAGATGTGATTAATGAGCAGTGCAGATGGGCACTGCTGTAGCCTCGCACAGCTGAAAACTGAACTTTTTGTCTTTTTTCATACTGAGTGCGTTTTCATACATTCACAGAGTTTTTCTTCAAATGAGTTATGACTGGACATGTGCATGTGTATTAATGTGCCGTGTGCATGTGGCATGTCTCACCTGTTCACTCCTGCTGTTGATGCCGTCAGGTCCCAGCAGATTGATGGCCTGTTTGACTAGGTCAGTGCGACCGCAGTTTAGCATACGGAAGCCCAGGTCCTGCAGGAACTTCGCCTCAGTGGAGGCAGCGTCCAGCTTCCGCGAAACACAAAAACAATCGTCCGTCCTGTGAGAGACATTAAAGAACACAGATTACCACTGTTCAAAAGCTTGAACCACTCATCAATTTTGTGATGTATATAACTCCTATAATGTCTATGGCTCATTCAGTAAGTACACCTCCTTGTATCTCTTTGTCCATTTTATCAGCTCTACTCCCATAAAGGAGCACTTTTGTAGTTCAGTAATCCTGTTCTCTAGTCCATCTGTTTCTCTGAATACTTTGGTAGCCCTTTCAACCTGTACTTCAGTGGTCAGGACCATGGTCAGAGCCTTATCATTGCAATGACACTAACATGGTGGTAGTGTGTTAGGGTGTGTTATGTTGGTGTGAGTGGATCAGACACAGCAGTGCTGCTGGAGTTTTTAACCACTGTGTCCACTCACTGTCCACTCTGTTTAATGCACCTACCCTGTTAGGTCCACCTTGTAATATGTACTATGTAAAACAGATGTCAGAGACAGCAGGTCATCTGATGCTGCAGTTTGTGTTGGTCACCCTCTAGTCCTTCATCAATGGTCACAGGATGCTGTGGGCTGGATAGTCTTGGTTGGTGGACTATTCTCAGTACAGCAGTGACACTAAGGTCCAGCAGCTCTGCTGTGTGTGATCTACTAATACCAGCAGAACACACACCAACACGACACCACCACATCAGTAGTCTGTCACACAAATAGTACCTGCTTTGGGGTGGCCCTGTGGGGGTCCTAATCATTGATGAACAGGTTAAAAGTGGGCTAACAAAGTATACAAAGACTGAAATGTAAACAGTCTGTAACTGTAGAACTACAAAGCGCTCCTTTAAAGTGGGAGGAGCTGATAAAATGAACAATACGTGTAAAAACAAGAAAGCATACTTAATTAACTGGGTGGTCAGGGTTTATATAACGTACATGTAAATATTGTATTAATAAATAGAAATGCGTTTATAGAACAGTACTGTTACACTATAACATACTATAGCCTTAGAGAGGGAGAGAGCGAGAGAGAGAGAGAGATTTCAAAGAGCGATGATCAACAGCTTTTAATTACTTTACTCGGTAGCACATGCAATCAATTACATTTATATACATGATTTGAAAGTCACCAATAAGTGATGCAAGATAAATAACGAAGTAAATCCAGTCTTACATATTGATTAGGGGGTTGGCTGGCACATTGATTTTGAGGTTGGATGGCACATGTTTCAGTAACTGTCACTGTATACCCCCACAGCAACCCCTTGCCCCGACCCCCGACTCTCCTCATCTTCACCCCTCGCTCACTTACTGAACAAGGAGTATGTTTTACCATAGTCTAGGTCTCTCCACCTGGCTTTACACAGTTCTATGACATTACAGATATCTCACTGAGTGGGCACTGAATGACCACAAGTTATCATTTTTAAACTAGTATGATTTTTTTTAGATATGCCCAGAGCAGATTTAATAAGCTGACAGAATGATAAAATTATTAAGCAGAGAGAAAGTTTATGGGTGCCCCCTTAGTGCCTCCTCACAACCCCCCACTTCGAGAACTGCAGCAATAAATAACACAGCTAAATGACACTGTAGTTTAGCACTGTTTACATTCAGTGTACAACTTTGTTAATTTCTTTGCAACAACTGTTTCTGATTATCTGATTATCTTTATCTTTTTAAATCAGTGCGTACATTGATGAAACAAGCCAGGTGTTAAATTCGTCCAAAAATTATTTGGTTGCCACTGAATGTTTTTATTTGTGGTTTGGTTTAAATGAAAAGTGTAGGTTATTTGTGTTTGTTGCCTTGTTCTTTGAAACTACAGCTTTTTAACATCACGTCAACCATCCTCGACATAGTACCAACCAGCCCTGTGTTGGAGCTGACATGATTTAGTCATGTACACTAATTACAAGAAATATTATTATTGAAATATTCTCTGACACTTGCTGCTATTTGGGTTATACTAACACATGATACGCCTGGTATATATGGCAGAGAATGAAAACTGTGCAATTTGAAACTTCTAAAGTTGCACAAGATTAGCATGATCTTTTTATGTTAGTGAAAAAATAGATTCCAAACTTTGGAGGAGACATGTACAATGACTTCCAGAATCTATTCCAAGCTGTGTACATTTCAAAAGCAATTCAAACTTACTGCTGAGAGCAGTTGTGTCTTTAATGGCCTATTATTTCAGACAGTCTCACTGTGGAGAAAGGAGTATCCATGTGTAACAGGCTGTGTACTGGGAAGCTTTAGGCTTCATTACCTCTAAAGACGTCGTTTATTTTTAATTCGCTTGTATTAGGTGTATGGATTTTAAACAGCCCCGTACTTTAGCTGCCGAGGTTCGCAGTCCACGCCAGGCAGCAAGAGTCTGGCCGCCTGCCTGACATCATCGCTGTCCACTGAAAAGCTCCGGCGGTGCTCAGCGTGGGCCACGGCCACTCGGATCCACTCCATGAGTGGAGGCAGTACCATGAACGGCCTGCAGGGGGAGACAACAAGCAGATTCTCAGTTTCAGTTTATAGCAGCAGGGCATACTTAAGCCCTCAAGGCTATAGCAAGGAACATTTAAAGCAGAAGCCAAGCTCTTCTTTAACTCTTTAAAATTCTTTTTTCTGTTCTGTTTGAGGAAGATATTTCTAATAAACTAAATAAAATTCTTCTGTTCTTTACATATCAAAAGTGACAACGTTTTTGCGAGATCATGTTATAGAAGAAGAAGAGTAGATTAAAAGGCAGAATTGCAGAATTGCAGAACTTGCTTTGGCTTTAAGTTAACACTTTTTACAGTGTGCTATGACAGTGGCTGTGGATCCCATAGAAGCAGTCTTACCTTTCTGTATGTAGGGTGATTTTGGAGGGCTCTATGTTGGGGTTCTCCCACTCCATCTGAGGGCAGTGCATGAAGTAGCAGAGAGTGTAAAGGGCTTCAGGCTCCCAGTGGGTCAGCCCGCTCTTTTGGTGCACAGGTGTGCTGTTACTCTGGTTCTTTACGCTCAGCGGCTGCAGGTGATGCATAGCTCTAGACACCAGGTCACCTGCAAACAGGGACAGAGTTATGCTTAGTGGGTGTTGGTAGAGAAGACTGAAAGGGACATGGCCACATAGCACAGGTCATTAATGCATTAGTGTCCTGCTGTGTGCCAAATGACAACTGTTCTTTGCTCTTCTGGTCAGGGCTGTTCTGTCAGAATGCCTTTCAGTGATGCAACTGTTGACTCAAGTCATCTGTCATCGCCACCTGTTACGCAACACGCCCAATGTATGGTTGCTCTCATCCTGTGGTCATATTACACAAGGGTATGTACACACACATACACACATTCCCCACCAGGAAAACAAGCTAAGAATAGGACAGGAGGGATCAGGATGCACAAAGACTGGAAGTACAAATACAGTGTTGCAAAAACAGAAATATAGTTGCATTTGTAATCCGATAGAAATAAATGCAAGATTTCTCTGTTATGGTAATCCAGGTGGGATGAGAGGTTTTGCCATTGTCAGACATGTACATGAAAATAATAAATATTGGTATCAACTCACAATTAAAATATTAATGCTTCCCATTACATTATTATTACAAGAATTATTTCTGGAAAAAATGACCCAATTACAGCATGAATTATTGAACATATGACAACATTTTCAATATCACAATGACAATGAACATAATGCCAGAATTACAGTACAAATGACTGGAAAATTGACAACATTCCTATTAATATTACTGAAAAAAATGACATCATTACCATAAACATTACTGACAAAATGAGTCATACATGCCTTCAAAATCCTGACAATGGGTCAGACAGAGTTCAGTGTCTATTTACCAGACACAGACCCCCCCCCCCCCCCCCCCCCAATGACTATTACACATTATGAGCCTTTAGATCTCTCTGCACTAAGGCTCTTATGAATCCATAAACCTTAGCACTTCTGAATCTATTCAGAGGAGCACAACAGCTCTTCCCACTGAATAAAGCAACTCACAAACAGTGCCACGCAGTGAGACCTACTGTGAAACAGCCTCTATCTATTACACAGCAATCAGAGTGCTGCAGCCTCAGCTGTTCTCTGGAGTCCATTTCACATATCTCTTTGTCTAAATGAATTAACAGCCCCACAGCCAGCGTGTGCTGGACCCTGCAGGCCACATCATTTCTACAAATCAACAGTTTGTTTAATTGCTATCACTGTGGCTTCTTCTCAGCCAAGCCGGCTGTAGAATTCTACAAACAATCCAATAAAGGCAGCATTGTATGCAGATTCATCAGGAATACTGGAGGGTTTGAATGCATGCGGTATGAACCGTCCAACAGTAGACAGAGAGTAGCTGACCTCTCTAGGCTCCATCCACAAATGCTTTCATCAATCACTAATTTGGGACTAATCTGGTTCCTATCACCACCTCTGTGGAGTAATCTGATTCTGTAAATTTCTGGGCAAATGAACCATTTCACACGCTGAATGACTTTGAAATGAAACGAACCAGTCTGAAGGGCAACCACCGAATTATACAGGAATTCTGAACATCAGTGGGATTCCCTTTTAAGTGCTTCGTTATTCTCCCCCCAAAAAAGCTAAAAATATGCTGATGTCTAAATCTGTTGAAACTATGCTCACTATGCACCAAGTCTCAGAGACACACACACACAGACAGCAGCAGACCTACTGCAGACACAGGCGCACACAGACATGAATGCACACAGCACGAGTAGGTAGATATGGTGATGAGAAGCTCCAGAGATGAGAAAAGGAGACTGTAGGTGTTCCTGCAGGCCACTTCTATGGCCAGCGCTCTCATCTCTTATTCATGACGGCCTGTGACATTTCCCACGAGGGGCGGCAAGAGCTTATTGAGAACGATATCCACTCCTGATTAACCAGCAGGGAGACATGCACCCTGCAGCTAAAGCCACCTTTTTTCCTTCCTTGCTCTCTTTACCCTTCTGTCTTAGAATGAACATAATATTCTGCACCTTAATGGTGACCTTCAAGGGTGGGAATACAGCAAAGTAAAGGACACTCTTTTATACTTCTAGATGACTGGAGTCATTAGTGTGGTCTTGATATCCAATTTAAATGTAATTACATAACTATATCACTAATTACATAATTGGATACATAATTAATGACAGTTACATTCAATTTACATTCTGCATTAAAGGCTTTAAATATGCGCTTTTGTTCCGTTTTCCGTTTCAAGGGGCAGCAAAGTATGGATTAAAGAAACTGCATTTGAAAGAAAACTTCTTGGTTTGTTTTGATGAGCTAAGAGAATGAGTCTGAAACTACACCCACTTCTGAGGGGTAACTGTGAAAGCTGAGCTGAACAGATACCTCATCCTTGCTCCTTTACAGCATGAATAAAGAATGAGAGTTCTGATGGGCAGCAGGTGCAAGGCCTGCTCCGCTTATGCTGTTTCAGAAGCACACAACAGTCTTTATTAGACTAAAGCCTGTTCAGCAACTTGTCAAGCAAGTATTTTCTTCCATCCTGCGTATTTTATTGAACCTAAATCAGCTTCCTTTATTAGAGTATATTATGTGGAGTTATCTGCCTGTGATTTTGTATTTTGTGTCACTGTTAAAAACTGACACAACAAACTGAACTTCTATCAGTTTTCTAGGGCACAATCAGACAAAATCAGAAACGTGATGCATTGAAATTAGGTGACTGAATGGATCGTTTCTACATGAATGAAATATATACAGTATATTTGCATAATCATCAAATTATCAACACATTTTTTTCTGCCAAAAGGCAAACACGCATTGTGCTGGAATTATTTTGTGTAGAAAGTATGTAGATTAAAAGGTGACTACCAGCCTGGATATTAGTCAAAAGCATGCAATGCCAAAAACTCCTTAAGTGTAATGTGTAATGTGTAATAAAAGCTGTCCTAGAACGGAGGGAATAGGCTCATTATATTACATTATATTATAGTTATCATATGAAAACAGAAGAGAAAGCGTGGAAAGAGCGGAAACATGGAAATCATGGGCTCGTTGATGGCCATTCAGCCATGACGTTTTAATTGGCCCCTTCTGGCCAAACCAAATGACCACTCTGAGGAACAGGTTTCTGTCAGACATACCAGTTAGTTATTATAGGGATGCAATGCCTACTTGTTTATTCTGAGGCTTGTAGTTCCTTTAGGGCTGCTGGTAGAACTAGTGAGGATTAATGTGGAAATCACTATCAATAATTGTAAATGCGCTTGACAGCTTGTGATGGCTGTGGCACTAACTTCTCATACACACAGACCAGAGCAACTACACATCCACTTACACTAGGGCTGACAGTAATGGTACACAAGTTCCATAACATGATGTGTATTAGGACCTTTACATTACAAAACATAACATAGCAAAAGTTCATTTTGCCTTAATGTTTTTGCTCAAAGTCCAATAGGCAAAATAAGACCATTGTGGCTGGAGGAAGGCAAGAATTCCTTGTAACAAGAATTTCTTGCATCATACATTAATTTTCAAACTGCACATAAGTTAACATAATCAGTAATAATCAATAATCAATCAATAATCAGTGGGATTCCCCTTTAACATGCTTATGTCTAAATCTGTAGATCTGTAGACACACACACACACATATGTATATATATATAATTGTATAAGTCAGAGACCATCTCTTCATTTATTTCATTTCCAGACAAAATGATCATTTGTACCAGTTAGAAATTTTTCACCGTCAGGAACAAAGCAAACAAAGAAAACATACACTGACATACCAAAAGCCATGTGATAGCTGTATGTAAATTGATTATGAAGTGGTTTTACCTCAAGGGACATATTGGGATGTTATCTTGTGAGTGAGGTTGGCCAGTGTGTTCATGGCAAGGCGACGTAAATATATCGGACCTCAAATGAGGCATGCTAATGGGTGCCAGACGAATGGGACATTACATTTCCAATGGACAGTTGTGCGGGTGTTTAACATCTCTCGTTCCACAGCGTCACATCTGTTCTGAGAATACCTCGTAGAAAGCATTACCACCCACAGTGGACAGCGCAGTGGCCGCCCATGGGTGCTTAATAACTGTGACCCACGGCATCTAATTAAAATTGTCCATGCGAACAGACAACCAACTCTGCCAGAAATGACATCCAAATTCAGTACAGGAGGCTCCACACGCATATCCTGCAGGTCAGTGCAGCATTCTTCAGTGCATGCTAGCTTCCGTGGGATATGGGACCAGAAGACCCACCTCTGTTAACACCACGACACCGGACACAGTGCCACACCTGGGCTCATGAGGTTGCTAACTGGACCCTACAGGACTGGCAACATGTGGCATGGTCCAATAAGTCACGATACCAGGTGTTTCTGGCTTACAATCGCGCTTAGTGTTCCGTCCTAGCTAGCAACTAAATCTAATATGATTTCCTAAAGTTTTTATTGTGCCCACCTTTGCTTTTATTACAGCTTCTTTTCTTTTCTGGAGACTTGCTTTCCATTTTTCAAAGAAATATAAAGGAATGTTTTTCCACACCTGCAAAGTTAGAAGTTGCTTGCATTTTCTGCTTCCAGCAATCCAAACAATTCCAAAAATATTCAGCTGAAATCTGGACAGGGTGGTGAGTTAATTTTTCAAGTTTCATTTTTCAGTAACAGCCTTTTGACAGCTACACATCCTTATTTTCTATTGACTTTCCCAGTCTTCTGGAAAATGAATAACTTGTACCTAAAGGCTGTTGTGATGGCAAATTAACTACATGACGTGTGCTTTCTGACTTTTATATGGTATATATCTATAGCTTATTTATATGCATATTGTGAGTAGGCCTGGGCAATATGGTATGATATAATAGACTTTTCTTAACATATCATGTGTCTCGTCAAGATTTCTAGAACACTGACCAACTGCATGTTTTATTCCAAAAAGAGCATAATTAGTCATGTTTAACTGGATTGCATGCAACTCCAATTAAACAGGACTTATCATGCTTTATGTGTGGTATTTTTGGCACTTTATATGTGGCACTACTGCCTCTATTTTTTAGGCTATTTAAATATTTCAGATATATATACACTGCAAAAATGTCTGTATTGTGCAAGTTTCTGTAAGCATATTATATTTCTGCCATTTATATCCATATATTACTGCCCACTAATTATCAGACACCCCTAAAGCATTCACAGAAAAACACACTCAGCCATAAACACAGAGTCCTCTCTGCAAGAAAAGCAGTGAATCAGACTTGTTCAAATCCAATAAGCCATCTAGACTAACAGAATCAAGCATAGAGGAGAAAATCCATAAGATGCAATAGAGCAGCCCTCCTTTTTTGTCATTGTCTCATTCGTCCTCAGCCTGATTAGACAGAATGAGGTTCTGCTCTCAGGTCACCATACATAAAATTGCCTCTGCACTCCCCGCACAGCACACTGCTTTCCCTCCAGCACACTGCCAACTCTGTGTATGAAATGCATTCATGTCACAGTCAGCATTTCGATAATAGCGTGATTACACTTGATGCATTTTGTCTGTAGCAGCGATGCATTCACCTTTACTCACCTTCACTTCTGTTTGTTTACAGTAAATAAAAGGTAAAGCAATAGAAATGTCTCATTAACTAAAATGTGCTAACCATCACTGATGAGATGAATTCTGAAAGGATGGCAGCTTAATGCTGATTCTAACACGCGGACTCTTTGAACTACTGTGGTTCTGCAAAGAGAGCTATCATTTGCTGCAGTTACATGTGGTTCACTGGATCTTAAGGACAGAGGAAAATTCCAAACCTAAGTAAAGGCAAGGGGTTACACATGGTCCGGCTCGGGTGTTCAATTTTTTAAGCTTAATGCCTTAGATGTTCGTAGACTTCTTAGACTAATTTGAGACTGAAATGAATTTTGAGCTTCCCCTGGGACAGAAACACTGAGAGGAGAACACAGTGACCTTGCAGTGGCCAGTGTAACTGCAACCACACTCCAGCTTTCACTTTCTACACTAATATCCTGTAGAAGTCTGCAACATCAATGCAGAGAGCAAAAAGAACAAAACTAGACAAATATGTATTCTAAGTAACTACTCCTATATTCGGCTGTAGACACGTGATAGGTCTGTGCTGGCAAAGAGAGCACTTTGTGAGCACTAGTGGAGACAGAACTAGCCAGACAAGAGGGACTGGAGGCCACTTCACTGCTGAAAGGCTGAACTAGGTACAGAGACAAAGCAGATCAATGATATTTTGTATGCTAGTGTGCACACACAGAGGACACGGTCAAGCAGCACTAACTGTGTAAAAATAAGCATGAGAACTGTATTTCTATCACAGATAAATGATAGTAATTTGTTCATTGACATAGAATGAAAAGGTCTGACTTGTCTGCAGTTGTAGTTGTAATTGCTTCAATGCATGATATTGCATCCATCATCACAGACACATGATTTCACAATGGGACACTCCTGAAGGCTTGATTCAAGTGGAATGTCATTGATTTATTTTCAAAACAACTCTCTAATTATTGCTAAACAAAATAATTAGAGTGGTTTGATGTGAAATGCTTCAGTCTAGAGAAAGTTAGAGGTGTTCAGGTGGTGACAGGAACTAGACACCTGAAGAGTTAAATTCCTCTATTTATTACACAAAGTTATTAAGAATATGGTGCCTGATACCGGGACATTTCTTCCAGAGAGTTCTGTACGGTGGCCGAGAAAGCCCAACGCACTGCAGGTTAAAAACGCGCTGCAAAGTCTCAAAACACAAGCATCAAAATGACACGACTTGCACAACATTAGCCAAACGCGGTGCAAGATCTGAAAACACAAGCATCAAAATGAGACCGCTTGCAAACCATTAACCGAACGCGCTGCAAAGTCTCAAACGCGCTGCAAACACTAAAAACACATGCAACTTCCAAAACACATGCAGAAAGCCTCAAAACACAACGGAAGTGTTTCCGAGGGACACTGAAAGTGGACGGACCCGGGAATATTCAGTCGGGTTATTGGCCAGGTTTTTGTGTTTATATTTCGTTCCACCTCAAACAATGCACACCCAGTGACTGAAAGAAAAGTTTATCTGTTTATTAATGAATATTCATTCGGTTTATTGGCCAGTTTCTCGTGTTTACATTTCGTTCCACCTTAAACAATGCACACCGAGTGGCTAAAATTAAGGTTTAACTGTTTATTAAGTTAACACAAGAACCTGGCCAATAACCCGACTGAATATTCATTAATAAACAGATAAAACTTACTTTTGCTGGAACTGGGGCTGTCTCGGCTCTATGTCCAGGTCCGGGTCCGTCCACTTTCAGTGTCCCTCGGAAACACTTCCGTTGTGTTTTGAGGCTTTCTGTATGTGTTTTGGAAGTTGCATGTGTTTTTAGTGTTTGCAGCGCGTTTGAGACTTTGCAGCACGTTCGGTTAATGGTTTGCAAGCGGTCTCATTTTGATGCTTGTGTTTTCAGATCTTGCACCGCGTTTGGCTAATGTTGTGCAAGTCGTGTCATTTTGATGCTTGTGTTTTGAGACTTTGCAGCGCGTTTTTAACTTGCAATGCGTTGGGCTTTCTCGGCCACCGTAGTTCTGAGATAAGGCTTTGGTCTAAGTTTTTTAAATACTTTCATGGTGGCGAGGTACCTGCAAGGCACTGTAAGAAAAAACAGTTCCCAAAGAAAAGCACTATTTTTACATTCTAGTAAACACGTGTAGGTTTAGGAGACAAGTGTAGGTTAATCTGTGTTTCTGGATAGCATGTAGTAATATAGCAAAAATGGCTACATTTGTTCTGTAGACATCACAACCCCTGGCTCCTGCCACCACCTCTGTATATCAATCAGTTGGAAAGTTTTTTTACAATGCACTGTTCCACATGAACCACTCTGGGTTATCTTAATGTTTGTATCATGCAGACATTGACAACTGGGTGGAAATAAGTAAATAAATAAGAACATTTTAGTATTAAATGTACAATATTTCTAAAATGATCATTTACTTTCATACATTTAGTGGTTTTAATAACATTTGAAAGTTTATGTTTGTGTTTCAAATAATATATCAGGGATGTAGAATAAAATTGGATTCATAACTGTATCAGCAGACAATTAGGCAAAAACACTTTATCTGTATTAATCCATTAAGACCATTAACAACAAATTCCTGATTTTCAGCTTGAAGAGAAAGCAGAAAACATAAATTACACAAAAGCATCCCACAATGAGTTTACTATCATTTCTTTCAGTAGTGTCCAACCTTTGCCTTCACTACAGCTTATATTCTTTTCAGGAGAATCTTTCGGTTTCAAGCTTTCGGTATTTGCACTGAACAGCTGTTTTGACTGGAAACTGGATAAAAGAAAGTGTAGTCTCTGACTTCTGCACAGTATAGCACAGTATTAATCTACTTGTAATTTTTATTCCAGATATGGCCATCACTCCCATATCAGTGCCTCCCTTTAATCCTACACCAATTTTGCTTTGCAGATATATGCATAAAATGAATTAAATATGATGCTTGTATTAAGCTTTTAGGCAGCTGTAAGAAAAGAACACTTTTTTTCTTACACTAATAAGAGCACTGAGAATGCCTAGTAAAAACTGTGCTTGCAGCTGATATGATTACAATGTGTCCAGTGGTTGCACATGGACAGAGAATGTATTACATGAACACAGTAACTGGCAAAAGAAGCAGACATAAGAAAGCAATTGTGTTGACCTGTTTTTGCTCCTGTTTTGTTTTGTATTTGCTTTTGTTATGTATACCTACTTCTGAAAGAAATGTCTGTTAGAACATGCTGTGTAAAACAGGTAGGTGAAATAAGCTAAAGCTTTAGTGTGAGGATCAGGCCAAGGTATGACGTCTGCAGATGAGGCTTAAAAAAGGCTTGTTATCAATCCCCAGGACAAAGCTGAAGTCAAAAAACAAATATAGGGTCGAATACAAAGGCAAACATATAAATAAGCGAGATGCAAAATCAGAGTCAAAAAGAAGGCCAAAAGTAAAAAAAAACAGAGCTCACAAAGAGAATAGATAGCAAGGCTTGGTATGTACTGAAAATACAGATACAATACTTTGCAAATGTCTAGACAAAGCAAACCTCTTATATAGGCCACGTCACAGGTGACACCAATCAACAATCAGGCAAGGTCGATCTGGGATAGGTTGCAGGCTGCCTATCAGAGGTCACCTGCTCACCCAGGGTATCCTGGGAAATGGAGTCCCCAGTGACTAGGCTCAGTACTGAGCCAGAGGGATATGTGACATTTAGCCTACACCTTTTCAGTCAATATTTTCTGCTTATTTTAAGTTTTTGCCTGTCTTTCTTATTACTTTAAAGCATAACTGTACTTCTGCATACTATTGTTTCAATGTATGTATGTATTCTGGAAAATTATAAACAATGAAATAAATAAATAAAATTACTTTCTTGTGTCATATTTTCATTGTGTGCAACCAAATGATACAATGAAGTCATGTATCATTTTTTCAGCATAATATAGTATTTCAGGATACATTGTGAAAGCCATCATAGCATGAAATAAAGCAGTTTTAATAATATGAATATATTTACAGGGGTTGGACAATGAAACTGAAACACCTGGTTTTAGACCACAATCATTTATTAGTATGGTGTAGGGCCTCCTTTTGCGGCCAATACAGCGTCAGTTCGTCTTGGGAATGACATATACAAGTCCTGCACAGTGGTCAGAGGGATTTTAAGCCATTCTTCTTGCAGGATAGTGGCCAGGTCACTACGTGATGCTGGTGGAGGAAAACGTCCTTCTTGGTGGTATGCTGACATTACCCTGGATACCGTGGCTCTTGATACATCACAAAGACTTGCTGTCTTGGTCACAGATGCGCCAGCAAGACGTGCACCAACAATTTGTCCTCTTTTGAACTCTGGTATGTCACCCATAATGTTGTGTGCATTGCAATATTTTGAGCAAAACTGTGCTCTTACCTGCTAATTGAACCTTCACACTCTGCTCTTACTGGTGCAATGTGCAATTTAGCCATGAAACCTCCCACACTAAAATGACAGGTGTTTCAGTTTCATTGTCCAACCCCTGTATATAGAGGTCAGCACTCACATAAACCAAAGGTGCCGGACCTCCGCTTCACTGCAATGTGACCTGATTTAACCCTAGCCTATAGTGTGTATAGACTCAAAACACTACTCCCAAAATACTTCAGAGAGCTTCAGAAACACGTTCATGTACACCACTGTAACTGTCATGTAATTAAACACGCTTCTCTCAAAGAGAAAGATCTCTTAAAATATACTCTGCCCTTTGAGTGTGCTCTGTGATGACTGTCCAAACACTCACACGCACACCCAGAGTTGCAGTGTGACAGGCCCTGATCTCACTCTTACTGCAGGCAGCACGCGCCACTGTAAAGCATAGGGGAGGGGTGACGTCCCAGCCAGAGTTCAAAATGCCCTTAACTTCCCCCACAGGGTTCTTGAGGACAACCAGAGAGGGACAAAGAGAGGCAACATTTGACAGGGACAGAAAAACAGAGACAAGAGAGAAACAGGAATATCATGAGAGAAAGAAACAGAGAGAAAGAATGAGAAAATCTGATAGAGAGAGAGCAAAAAAGAGAGACTATCAATATAAATATAAATATGAGAGACAGAGATGACAGAGAAAGCAAAAAATTAGAATATGAATATGCGAATATGAAAGAGGGAGAGAGTAATAAAGGGAGATAGAGTGAGAGAGAGAGATGATGATGACATAGTGATATGGTGGGAAATGTTGCACTGAAGTCTCCATGGATACAGTGTATATAAAAGTGGACTTGCAGAGATGTGATATTTAAGTTTGGAGATGCAGGAGTGTTTTGGAGGAAGTGAGCAGAACACTCTGCTTTTATCTCTTCCTGCTGACAGTGGGCTCAGAAAGAGCAATAAGACACAAAACACTCTTTACCATGACTCTGGATGGAGGCTGGTTTTCATTTCACGCATGCATTCAGCGCCAGTAATAAATGTGTACTACTGGGGCTCTCCGCTTATGAGTCGAGTCTGTATGTGGAAGCGAATTAAATGTACATTATATACATGTGATATTGATGGGCTCCAAAATAGAACAGACGTACTGCTGCAGAACATATCAAATTACTCAGAAAGGTCACCGGCTTCTTTAGAGATGGGTTCTTTGACGTTCCAAAACCAATTACAGATGAGTACTTCAAACATTAGTTTCAATCTTTTCCAGCTATTGCCATTAAACAGAAGAAACAGCAACGTGTGATGTGAATCTCTGATGTTTCTAAGTGAATTATCAGCAGACTGCTGAATCTTTTAGAGCTTGTGTTTTAGTAAAATTGCATCTCCTTCTCTAAACCTGCTGCTGCTTCACAGGCAGTAACTGTAGCCTTACAGTAACTTGTAAAACACAGGAAGTGAAGTAGTAGAGGGACTGTGTGGGTTGAACTAAGGTTGTGTGTTTAAATATGCAGAGGTGATGGGAGATGTGTTTGTGTGTGTAAGAGAGGAAGAGAGAGAGAGGGTGAAGCAGAGAGAGAGAGAGAGAGAGGGGCAGATTTGCATGGTGAGCCATTTAGTGAAATACACTGCAACACTTGCACACATGCACACACAACTTACACACGTCTAATAAACACTCATTTACTTGTGTGAATAATTGTACACAGATTGCAGTCACTGGAATGTGCACAACAGTTTTCAGTGCAACCCAGAAGTCATTTCACTGTAACAGAAAGTAACAGCATGCTCAGCAGCTCAGCAGCACAGTTTGTGGAAAACCTCTTTTATGAACGAACAAAGAACATCAATCAATTCATCTCTAATTAGACTTCTTCATCTTTCATATCCTCAGAGCGGACAGCTTTATTTTCTTCTACACTGTCCTACACTGTATAGAATCCAAGGTGCGAAGGGAAATGATGGGTTTGTTTGAAGAGGAGGTCCAGGGCAACCTAATTAACCTCACAGACCACCTTAAAGTCTCGAATTCAACAGTCTTTTGTGACATATTATGACATTATGTTGTCCGATGTGCTTAAAAACAGATGCTCAAATATGAATTCAGGGAAAGACCGTTGTTTAGCTGCTTCACCCACAATCAGCGAGCTTCTGTCTTCTCAGCTAACTGCAGATGCAGCACTGGTCTGACTCTGTGTGAAGAAGGGTTCCTGGCAAGAGAAAGCACGACTCTACTGGAGTCATTATATCATTGTCTAATTCTCGTTTTACAAGAGCTTGAAAGCCAGAGACACCAAGGGAGCACTATTGTCATAGTCATAAGAACTTCTTGAAATGTCTTACCATAGTGCTTGTTTAAAGGTTGCGCTCTTTATAAAAGTAAAGGTAGCACATCACCGTGTAAGTAATAACATAGCTGTATAATATACTTGAACACAAATAAATATGAGAAAAACACAATTTCTGTACTAGCCTGATGATGTCTGCATGGACGACAGGTCTGTACGATTGCAAGAAATTGTACCATAACAAATTGCTGATTCAATTTAATCTGAATGACGTACAGGTGTCGAAAACCCTTCTCTCAACTGAATTTGCATTGAGGTAATTAATACAGGGAAACTAGGTCAATTGCGCAGCAGTGAGTGATATTGTAGGAAAATAAATATATACAGTCTGTTAGAAAACTATTGCAAAACCCTTATTAAAGACAAAGAGTCTGATTAAACTGATAGGATAAAGTGGTGTGAAAGGAGTTTCTCCACAAGCTCTTTTCCATTGTGCTGGATCATGCTCTTATTTGAGAAAGCATGGCCTTCCTATTACAGTGAAATGGCTTCTGGGCTGGCTAAAAATTGTCACACACACACACCAGTGACTGCAGTCTGTGTACAATCATTCACACATATACATACAACTGTTTAACAGATGTATGCGAATAGTGTGTGTGTGTGTGTGTGTGTGTGTGTGTGTGTGTGTGTGTGTGTCTGTGTGTGCAAGCGTTTCAGTGTATTTCACCCTAAATGGTCCTCCATAGATTTGTCATTGCTGAGTAAACACGCATTCAGTCCTTACGTGACTCTTGGCCCAAACTGAAGATGGTGCACAGAGAAAAAATGTGTGTGGTGCTGCCACTTAATCTCTATTTTACATGCACACACCAGCATCCACACTCATCCTCAAACACTACATCCAAACACATCTCTCAGTCAGTCATGACTAAAGCTAGCTTGAAAAGTCTAGTAACAGTAAATGTCGTTAGATGACACGAAGTGCTGAATTGCCTATTTGTGACGCCATCACATCGTATTTACATAGTGCCTAGTATCAGATGGTATCAGCCCTTTACATCTTGCTTCTCTCTTATCTTCTGTACAGGACAAACCAAACTAACTCTGTGCACGTTTACAAATAAAACTGATATACAAATAAGAATAACAGTATGTACGTATTGATTCATGCACCGGAATTCACAAAACCACAAAATGGACTGAAACTATGCAGAACTGCCACAAATATGTACAAAGAAAAAAGCACTGAAACTTATGTTACTTATTATTTAGCAGCTTAGCAGACAAATAACTGTATGTAAAGACCTGGTAGCAACACTATTCACACTAGCGTAGCTCATTCATGTCTGTCTGAGCTGCCATGCAGACTGAAGGCATTCCTCCATCTTTCGGAGCAAAGGAGATGCAGAAAAAGATGCCTCTTCTGCTATGCCTCTCACTCATGGGCAGTTTGGGTGAGTTTGTACAAAAAGTCACTAGATTTGTCGCTACTAGCTTTTTAAAAAAATTACTTGCTAGAGGGGTCTGAAATCACCAAGTTGGCAACACTGATTACAAACTTCATGGTGATATGTGTCCCCCATTTGAATGGACTATTGGACTAATGGACTAATTTGACAGGTTTCATCATCTTACAAATAATACACTGATACTTACATTCATACTTCATTATTTTCCCTGTGTTGCAACACAGTGCATCTGGTCCTTGTGAACCCCAAGATGTCACATGGTTTTGCTCTACCCCTATGTGTTAGGTTACAAAAAAATCAGGACTGTCTGGCCTGAGGACCAATTTGAGAACCATTGTTGCAATTTGCTAGAGGGGTGTGAAAAATTTTACAAAATAACTTAGCTGGCCACACTGCTTACAAAAACTTTGTGGTAATATGTTGCCCCTATTTGTTTGAAGTATGAATTTGACAAGATGCTTCATCTTGCAAATAAGGCACTGATACTTACATTCATACTTTATTATTTGCCTTGTGCTGCAACACAGTGGTTTTCAAACTGGTCCTTGTGACCCCCAGACGGTACATGGTTTTGCTCTATGCCTATGTGTTATAAACTAGGTTAAAGCAAAAACCTGGACTGTCTTGCCTGAGGACCGGTTTAAGAACCACTGTTACAATGAATAAACACTCTGCTACACAGAAAAAAAATCATTCAGTTCTGGGAAGCTCCATTCACACAATGCATCTTTTTATTATTTAACATGTTTTGCTGTTAATTAAAAGACCAGGGTCTCGAACTTCCAGCTCGCAGACAACATCCAGCTTGCAAGACAGCTTCATGTTGCTCATTGCATATTAACAATTTATTCTATTCTGGCCTGCAAATCATTTATTTAAACTTTCCTGTGGCCAAATATCTACATCTGATGAATGCTTTACTCACCAGACACTGTACTCTACATAAAGCTAGCTTAGGGTGATTCTCACATTGTTGAAAGAGTGTCATTATTTTGCCTTAACACATTTATTAATTATTATATTTGAGAGCCATGTCCACATTAGGATATCCAGGTTCTAAGCTGCATTGAATAGTGTTTTGGAAAATGTGTGCTATCATGTCCTGAGGTGAACTAAAACATGACAATGCTGTACAAATATTTGTCCTCTGAACGATGAGGTTATTCAGGAGCTAAAATATGACTATTGCTAGATACAAGCAACACCGCTGCCCACTGAATTTTAAGAGTGGCAAATCACCAAAATACCTCCCACAAACCAGTAAGCTTTGTAAAACGTGGTGGTTTAGAGGCTTCAACAGTTTTAGGCTGCTGTTTGTGTAGCTGTTGTTGCTGTATAACAGTGTTTAAGTTTAAGAGTAGAATGTGTGTAATAATTGTTTTTTGGACATGTTCAGACTCTCAGATGAGATCTTTTGAGATGATTGTCCACACTGTTGTTTGCAAGCGATTAGATCAGATTTGTGTGTCCAGACAGATGCAACAGGAACAGAACAATGCGGACATCGGTAACATAAAGAGCAAATCCCAGCACTTCCATCATGTTGCGTTGCAAAAGACACTCTAAAATCCAGTGTAAACTGCCAGAGCATCTAGACCAAGATGCATCTGTAAAAACAGTCACATTTCAAATCACCTTCAAATATGGTGTGGATCTGACTTGCAAAAAAACCAGATTTCCAATATTTTTTGCTGTCCAGACTAAAAAAGATCAGGTTCGGGCTGGCAGTCTAAACAAGGCCCCCACAGGGCCCACCAGCATCAGTGTTTTTCAAATACAAGCATTCATTTCTGTCGCTGAGAAAACCAGTGTAGACCTGGAGTTCCTAATGTGGAGTAATAGTGGAGTCTGTTTCATTTTTGATCCTACAGTTAGCTGGTTTTATTCCTTTGAACTCTTTGACAATTTTGACAACATTTTTGACAAACAATCAAACAAAAATGCATGGAAACTGTAACTGAGCTTCTTTTTATTAACACCATTATGTGAAGTGATGCTGATCCAGGAGAGCAGTGTGTGTTTACTCACTGAGCTCAGCGATGCTTCCCACACGCGTGGCCAGCAGACATTGCTCTATTGTGCGCAGCTCGGCCTGACTGTATGCTTGACTGTCACCCGCCTTCCCTGACCGCTGCTGCTCTCTATGCAGGCTCAAACAGTCTGGCAAACTGAGGATCCCTGAGTGAGAGAGAGAGAGAGAGAGAGAGAGAGAGAATAGAGTTAGATGCACTGAAGAAAAGCTGACTTAATGGGAAAACATTTGGCATCAAGAGAAGCTAATACGTTTCAGCTCCATTATTCCCTGTAGCCCAGCCAAGAGGAACTGCCCACTGCTGAAGCTGAAGGACATCCAACACAGCACACTTTACACTTTCCCATGGCCTCCATACCACAAACCTGGCAGCAGACAGCCTGCACTCACTTTTCATTAGTCATACTACAGACACGCAAACAAGGCTTTATCCAGTCGAAGATTAATGCCACTCGGAACAGCATTTTAGGCTACAATAAAAGAATGGTATAATTTACTAGAAACTCCTGATATCCAGTTTAACATTTTGGTAAATGTGTCCAAACTTCTGCATACAAACAACATTCATTCATTCATCTTCTATGCCGCTTATCCTTTTGAGTCGCAGGAGCCTATCCCAGTGCTCACTGGACAGAAGGAAGGAAACACACTGTACAGGCCAATCTATCACAAGGCAGACACACAGACCTATATATTCACACACAGGAGAAATTTAGCATCACCAGTCAGCCTGACTGCATGTCTTTGGACACTGGGAGGAAACCAGAGCACCTGGAGGAAACCCACACAAACACGGACCAAGGCCCTTCTTGCTTTAAACCCAGGCCCACTGCGCCCCTGTGCCAGTCTGCATAAAAAAATACCAACATCAAAACATAGTTCAAACTCTGCAGAACATGAGTATAATGGCTTACATACAGGAATATAGTAGTCCTTCAGAACTGCAAGCTGTATTAGAACATTTTACAGCAGAATGACAGCGCATCAATCTGTGACCTAAACCTCAAAAAGTTAGTGACACTTATGAATAAAGCTGGTTTTATAAAGAAAGCCCTGAATCTAAGATTCATGCAGTATTTCAGTACTTTTTAAATAAGACAGACCAGATTTGGTAGTTTTGGGACAAATTTAATGGGTTCATTTACATTGATCTTACCTCGTGTCTATATAAAACACTGTAAGATCAATACACTGCAGATGTTTTATATGCACACTCACTCGCAGTTTTTAAAAGCAGAGTCAAAAGTAGAATTAGTAAACACATTGGGAACGTTTTACACCTTACTGGGGTCCTTTCTGTTTGACAGTTCTTTTTTTCTTAAAGTACTTTTAATTGTGTTCATAATCTGAATGTATGGTTTGAATTTTTAGTCCACAGAGTACAACAGCTCCAACCTTTCTGAACCTCTTGTAGCCAGGCTCCTGAGCCAAGACGGTAAAAGGTGAAAGACTTGGCTAACTGCTCTCTAGCCGCACTCTCTGACAAGGAGCACTGAAGTGCTATTATGTTTCTGAACACGCAGCAATTACAGTAAGGAACAACATGTTCCTGTCACTGACGATAGATAGAGCACTTGCTCTTAACACAGGGTTCGGGTCAATGAGTTCACTTCACTTCATCATGTTCTGAATATATTCTTAATTCCACCTATTCCATAATGTAAAACTCTCTATTACAGTATTATCATATGCACATCCAGAATGGTTGTGTTAGGCTAACATTCCATTTTCTCTAATACAACAGATATTTAACACAGATAGCCACTGATCAGCAGATGAAGCTAAACCGCTGAGGTGAGAAGTGCCACTTGTTTTCACTTTACAGTTATTATTGCTTTTTTACTTAGTTGGTGTTGTAGGAAAATTGAATTCGCCCCATCGTTGTGTTCCCTTCACTCCTCCTGCCGATGAAAGCTACTGGAGTCAGTGGTGTGTTAAATTATGATGTGACAGAAAAAAGATGGCTCTGTTCCTGCAGTCAACAAGGGAGCTTTTTTGTTTGAACTGTTTCATTTACAGTTTTGAGGTAAACACAATTTCAGGGATGCCAGAGGCTGAGGTCCCCCCCTCTGTCCCGAGTACTGCTTTTCATAGAGAAGCATTGGCCCTGCATACGAAACGCTCCACTATAAACACATTATGGCTCAATTCAAATGAGGTTGTTTAAAATGCAGCATTCCTATGTACAGTGCGGCTCTGATAAGGATCAGAAAGTCATAAAAGCCTCTTTCATAGTCAGCGTGTTTTGCTTGGTGAGGGAAAAACACATCCCATCCTTGGAAAATTCACCCTGGGTTGCCATGGAGACAGGGCAGGGGTGCAGGGGTGGGTTGCTTGCCTGCGGCAGGGGAGGGATATCAGGTGTTTAGAGATGCAGAACCACACCTCACTGCTCAATAGCCATGGCCTGCTATACTTGTGTACTCCACTGAGAATATATGCCAGGCCTGGCAAATGTATCAACATAAGAGACTCGGCTGGATTTCATGCAGTAAAAAGCACAAATCATCCCAGGACACTGTAGGCCAAACTGTAGATTCAGGCAACCAAGCAAGCAAGGATACCACCTACATATACAGTTACGTCAAAGTTTATGGACTAATTAAAATTGCTTAGATTTACATATGAATAGCTCCTAAAATGACATCTTTGGCTAAGTTATAATACTAAATAAACTTTTTTTAAACAAACAGTCCACAAAACAAAAAACGTTTCTTTAAACAATGAGGGTGGAAAAAGTTGGTGAAGCTTTACAATTAAAGCTAGCTGAACCTCCTGTAATGACAATCATATTCAATGCTTTCCGGAGCTGCTGTAGCTGATCAGCGCTGCGGTTTGGTGTTTGGTATTTTAGTCTGTTTCTCTGTTTCAGGTCATGCATATTATGGGATGTCCTGCTTAAACGGTCTGTTTCAGATCATACCACAAAAGTTGAACATGACTGAAGTTAGTTCACTGACGAAAAATGGAAAATTTCCTCTGGTTGAGTCACTATGATCTATTCCTGTGTTTCGGAGTCTCTCTCTCTTTTGTGTAATATATCACTGAGTAAGTTTACATGTGCATATTAACTCTATAACAGCAAAAAATCAGAAAAGCACTTCAGTAATCTGTAATCTGACATGAAGAAAACTCATCATCAGCCCTTCAATAGTGAGACTTCTTTCCAATGTGCCCCTCTACTGTTGCTGACCAACTTTCCCTTTACTGGTAACGTTAAATATATATTTGGGAGTTTATACGGCTCCAAATTGTTTTATAGCTGTAGCATTGAAATAAATGTTCACTTTGTGTTTCCCATGCAGCTTGTCTCTATTTGGTCACTATCAGATATATGCCCTGAAAAAAGTCCATTACTAAACTAAAATCCAGGTCTTTTTAACATATTTAACAGCTTTAATTTGTTGCCGAAATCCAATAATGTTCATACTATTGTATTATTTCTTATGGACATGGATTGTCTTTTCTGCTGTAGAAATTCCAGATGCAGTTGGATTCTAATCCCAGTGTTATACTGCCTTAACCATGTTCCACAGCTAGAATTAAGTTTAGGCGTTGGTATGTAGGGTTTGTTTTGTATGTAAATGCATGTATGTCATATGTAAATGTATGTATGTTACCTGACCTGTCTAGAGATTGCTGCTATGAAGTGTTCAGGAGAAGCAGAAAAACATGGGAAGTCTCTGTATCTCCATTTTGTCCTTTCTTTTTTCCTTTTTTTTTAGAGAGCATCAGATATCAAGTGTGAGAGATGTCTGCAGACCCTTAGCTGCCACAGTAGGGTTCTCTGACGCTTGTTTGAGGATTATGCTGTGTGCCCTTGCACTGATCTTTGTAGGTCAGTCCCTTCTAGGGAGAGTAGGAAGGGTACTGCATTTTTTCCATTTAGAAACTCTGCCTCAGATTCAGTCTTTACACAATTTCTTTAATCAGGCCACATTGTACAATTATGTTATTCTGTACCAAACAGCAGGTAAACAGGTCAAACCAATACCTGATCTGATTGGAATAGCTGACTCAAATAACCCTGTTTCAAGAGATCATTAATACTAGGAGTCCTTCTTGTTCAGTTATCTTATTGTTTAAACCACTCCATAAATATATGGTAAATTCAATTGCGCATGTTGTTTGTCATGTTCATTGTTATACCTTTGATAGCGACTGTTAATTCCCAAAGACTTCACAGGATATTTCTCATATCATACTGTGCAAACATATCATCCAACTAAGTCCACAGAGACAAAAGGCTGATAGTGCAAGGATGCACAGAATGGAGCATTTATTCTTTGCCCCATCTACCCAGGAGTCCAGAGCCAAGGGAACAACTCAATGCGCTGTGAATGGCTCTACATGAAGAATTAGGGTGCCAGGCTCCAGTTCAGCCAGCCTGAAACACTTAAAGCAGCGGGTGGTAGAAGCTGGCATTTTTGCGCACATACTTTCACCACCTCAATTTCTTTTTCACTTCTGAGGTAAACGATTGAAATTACAGCAGCTTGTAAAGACTGCACATGCACGCACACCTTTAATATGCTGTGTGTTTAAAATGCCTGGAGAGACTTCCTGCCTATGATGTCTCCTTTACAGAAGGCGAGAGTAAGAATAACGAGGCAGAGGCTGCCTGTCCAGCTCGTGTATCATCTCTAGATCTCTCTTTTCTTTTGACATTTAGCCCACTCCCTGTCAGGTTGAAGAAGCGAATTTGTTTACCAACGAGAAAGTGGTAAGTAACTGAACACAAGTTTGGTCAGAGAAGTTTTGTTTTTCTTTTTTGACAGCTTGCACAACTCCACGCTTTACGGATGGCTTTCATAGGTCTCATAGGTTCATATAGAACTCCCAGCACCAGTAAAAGTTCAAGAGCAGGAAAGAAGTTTATCCCAACCTCCTACCGGGTCTCTGTGCAACATATGAGACAAGGTCTGTCTTTGCAGAGCCACAAGTGAACGAGACATAGACTCCCACAGTGCAATCAAACTAGATATTCCAGCTAGGCCTGTCACAATTGAGATGATGGCAATTATTTAACCAGACTGCAATCATGATCCACAGTCATTACATGTATGCCACAAAAAGCAAAATGTGAATGGGTGTGATGGGTTGAGCAAAATAAATGAAATGATGTATGCATTGAGAACCACCCTGGGAAGCTTGTCTATTTGTTATCTAGCTAGCTAATTCCAGTATCTTAGCATGTATGTTCACAGAATGAGTGTTTTTTATATTTCATTTAAAATAAAAACCATAGCTTTGATTGACTACGCATGATTCTGTATAACTGTAGACATTTGCTTAAGTAAACAGCTAGAAAGTGGGATGGCTGATCAGCTAATTTGGTTAACTTAGGTCTGTACTTTAACAGTATTACACACTGACCACAAAGAGAGGACAACTGAATCACAATCATAGCAGCTACAGAGGTGGAAATGAGATCTTAAATGAAACTTAAGATGTCTTAACATCTGATAGGTCAAGATGAAAGCAGATGCTATGTTAATTTATAATTATTATAGCTTGCAGCGTTTTATCTCAAGTTAGGAAATCTTAGTACTCAGTCGACAATCAACTGTCATGCCTCTCACCAAGCAACAAACATATGCGCCCAGCTGAAACATAAACACATAATCACGTAACGTGTGCCATAAACAAATCTGCAGTTCCTCAGTTTCCATTTTCCATGGCATGATCCATGCTAACATTAACCTAATAAACAGCCACATGTTCAGCTCTGTCTTCTCATTAGTCAATGCCATCACTGAAATACATTATATTTTACATATATGTTTCATCAACATTACAGCATTAACACACAAAGGTAATAAGAGTGGGTGGCGGAGATTGTGTTTACAGTGTCTGTGATTTTTAAAATGCTGTTAGAAAAATGTGAAAGCACAGTTCTTCAGTGTAGACACATGCAACCTCATTATGTCATTATGCAAGTCATAGTGACTAATGCTGCCTGTCATCGCATAAAACAATAAAACAGAATGTTACAACAAAAGGAAGGAGACATTTTGGGTTGTCCTACAGTTAGTCTAGTTAGGAAGTTTGTGTAATACTGTTTTCTTATCTGCAGTTGATGGAGAAGATTACAAAGTTAGGAACTATTGTTCTGTAATAGCTACTGTCCTAATTCAGCCTAATTGAAGTTGTTGTGGTCACTAAACAGATAAGATTTCAGAGTTAAGATGCTTCTGTAATATGACTCCAGGTCACAAAGTTGCAAGTAACAAGTTTCAAGTCCTGACACTCTAGCCCAGACATCAAGTCATGATAGTCAAGTCTCGATACGATTCACAAGTCAGTACAGGCAAGACTCAAGTCAAAGGTCCTAAACTCAAGTCCTAAACAACTTTGTATGCATTCTTCCGCAAATGCAATTCTATTTCAGCACTGAACAACAAACATGGTGGTAATGGTAATATAATGTTTTAATCACTACATGTTTGTGGTAAACGAAGAAGTACTACTGAACTTAATACTTTATAGTTTAAGACAAGCACTACATCATGTGCAAGTTCTGGGAGCCATTAAGAATTTAAAAAAGCAAAAAAAAATAGTTTGGCTAAAAGTATCTGAGCACTAAAACTAGCTTAGCAATCTAAAAAAAGTTAGCCAGACTGAATCATTTATGCGAAAAGACAAACAAAACATGCTTCTGTACTTGAGTCATATGTCCAAATTCCACACTCCCCACCAAGTAGGCAAGTAGGCTCAGGGTCCAGTAATAATTAGAACACAATAGATACGCAGGACAAGACGAGACAGAAATGTACAGAATATGGGTTGTGTTCTGAGTTGCATGTAAATTATGCATTAACTGTAACAACAGCATATCAAAGAGATAGACATTAAAAATAGCTGCATAATAATATGTTAAACCAGAAACCTAATGAGTGATTGACGTCGACAGTCCAGAGAAAAAGATTGTCCTGTAATCAAGTAGGTAGTGTGAGGGGGAGAGTTAGAACCATGTCTGTTAAACGGGGTGTGGGTGAGGTGAAGTGGGGGTGCGGGTGGAGGACGGCACCAGGTTGAGGATTCTGCTTCTGTCACTGGAATGAAAACTAGGGAACTGGCCAGACGGTTGCTGGGAGATTTTTTCTTAATTTTATATTCAGAGATGCAGGCAAATAAAAGATCGCTCTTTGGCACACATGCATAATGGACACTGCATGAGGTTGCATCACCTTGCAACATTCACCACTTTGCATGTACGTGCTAAAATACCGAAATACTTTGAATAAGAAATATTGGTGTAGTCCATAGTTAATAAAATGATAATAATGTGTTCTATCAACATGAGGTTCCTTTGCCTGGAGAGTCGACACATTCCAAGTATGTGTCAACAGTCCATGAAAATCAGTTAAATAAATTCAGTGTATGTTCATAATCAAATGCTGATGCAGCTTTATATTCTATCAGTAAACGATGCTCCTCCAGTTCTGACTGTACCAGCACCGCCACAGTGCATTAAGCCTGTTCCATCTCCAGCTCCCTCCCAGCACAATTGCTTTGGGCATCTATTCAGAGCAGGTCCAGAGTGCTGCTTCCACTGAGTAAACAGGTCTTTAGAGTGTTGTCAGAAAGAGACAGAGAAGGAAAGATTTCGGCAGAAGCCTCCCAGCTGAAGAAGAAATGATTGGAAAAGTGCACTGTAAAGCCTCCATGCACATGTGCCCCATTCTCCCCGGCAAAAGCCTGCAGGTCACGGAGAGATCCAAACAGAAAGACATTCTCACACAAAAGATCTGCAGTTCTTTTCCCTGCCAGGGCCTGTGGTCTGGAGCCCACATTACAAGCAAGTGTGTTTTTGTTACAGCGATAAGCAATAATAATGGGCTGGAGTTTCCTTTTTAAAAAAACTTTTTGGTCAACCTCAAATGCGCCTTCAAACTGTGGAGGATATTTGTGAGATAACCACTGACCTTATCAAAACACCAGCTCCTAAACTCCAGACCATCAGTATTTATAGGGAACCCCACATTATAGCTGAGAAACCCCAATAAATCAAGGTTATATGTTTAGCCTACCAACCTCAAGATGGCACGGTTCATTTGAAGTAGGCTACACAAAGACATGGGGCAGCAATCTCATGAATAAACACGCCTGAGCCAACCAGAGACTGGGATGGGTTACGTATTTGCCCCACAACAATGTCAAAGCTGAAGAAACTGCAGACTGGCAATATACTGAAAAGTATGCGAGCCAAGGCCTGAGGGGCTGGTTTTGGCAAGAACGCAACAGGACGCATATGTCACTGGAGCCGTCAGCTTCAAACCTGCTGGCTTTGATGAAACCCTCAAGAACGTGATTTACATGATTCCTTGGGGAAAAGATTTATCTGGATGTTCAGACTGGAGCTTTAATCAGACCTACAATTTGATTCCAAACCTGAATACAGCCCAAGAACACTCTGCCAAGGTACCAAGCTCTGAATCCAACCCCAACTGTACACTCTCTAAAGTAAAAGAGGTTCCTAAGTGGTCCTTGGGTTGAAAGCACTTCCTAAAGTAAACCATGTAGGTGGAATAGAACCTGTCAACATTTTGTGGATGTTCTTTAAAAAGGTTTTTTACAATTACACATTACAAAAAAGGTTCTTTAAAGAACCATCAATTGAAAAATCATTTAGGAAACCAAAACTAATTTTCTATGCCATCGCTGCAAAGAACAGTTTTTTAGTGTTGTTTCTATCCAAATGAGAGTTTCTATCCAAATGAGAACCGAACCCCATCCATCAACAACTTCATATGTCACACGTTCTCCATATTCCTAGTGATCGCCTGTTAGGCTACCTTCAAGCTACAGCAACATCCGTCACAAGATCACACCTTTAACCCTTTAGAAGACCTATAACCTTTAAGACCTTTAACCCTGAAGACTTCTGGCCACATAGCAACACTGTCAACAATCTGGCCTAGCTAACAGATGATGAATATTAGGACTGATTAATCTATTTAATCTGCAACAAGAAACTGTCAATCACCAAAAGGTTGACACTTGAAAGACATTTTACATGAATCTGTTAAACTTTTGCAGAGAAGGATCCTGCAGGACCAGCCAGAGATTCCAGAGAAGATTCCAGAGAAGAACAGCGGCTATAGCTGAGCTGAAGCTTACAACAGAGTGCAGTAAGTCCATGTTTAGGTTTATATTGTAGTGTTTCCAGTTATTAAAGGAGGACACAGTTCTGAACAAACTGTAGGCTTTATTAAAGACAGTCTCTGTTCAGACTCAGCTCACACATGGAAGGAATACACTAATAGAGTGCTCTAGCCATAGACTGAAGCTGTCTCCCAAATCAGGGGCTGCATCCTTCTGAGGATCCTTCTGCATTTGAAGGCCGATTGTGTCATAGCAACGCAACTAGGCTGTCCCATTTTGAAGGCTCCTTTGTATGTGACCAAGAAATGCATCCTTCTTTCCTTGGCAATGAGTGATCCAAAGGGTGGATCCCTCGCCACTTGTGCAAATGTGCAAATTTTGGTGTCATTATATCCATGAAAGAGGTTTGACCTGAAAGGCATCTTCATATGCTTGGAGCCATGTGGCCTTGAAGATCCAACATGATGACACTGAGCACTGCAATGAATGTCACAGAATACAGGTCCAAAGTCTGTGAACCCAAGGCCACAAAGCAAAAGTCCGGAAATTTACTTGCAGTTTACAAGCAGTGCATTATTTATATTATAATTCTGTAAACTCATAAATTAGACAGATGCACTATAGCAGGGCCAAATCTGCAAATCCAAATCTGTTAGGGGCAGGAGATGGACTAAGGGAAGCCTGAAAATGAACCCTGACCCCAGCCCAAGAAATATTAAAAAAATGACCTGATGTGAAAAATAAGGTCCCATTTCAAGCACAAGTTCAGATGCCTCCTGCCAAGCTTGCTCCATGTAATAGTGCACCATGCAGGAAAAGAGCTGGGAGTTTCTGCCTAGCATTCCCAGGCCTGGCCGCAGAGTGTGGATCAGCCACTGACCTCGCTGCGGTTCACACTCTGTATTTAAATCTATTTTGAAGGGAAGTGAAGCCAAGCCCATTCCGCATGCACATACAGACATTTGCTCTTTCTCCCTGTATGCATGTAAAAAAAACACCTCTCTGGTGTTCTCACCAAGCACAAAGTCCCCACATGGGGCATTGTATGACCTCGCTTCGTTTGTGATTTCATCTGCAGCATGTAGAACTTACACCCACAGCAACCTCCTGCACTCATAGCAATGGACTTGTTCAGCTGTGTCACCGGCGCTACACTCAGCTAAACCCACACATGAGAAAAATAATCGCTAATATTTCTTGGCAGCAGAAGCTAGTATTTTAGTGACACTTGTGGGACCTAAGCGATAGCTGCACCATGGTGGTGGTCTTTTTCTACGCCACATTTTTAAGCACCCTTCAGTATTAGCCTGCGTGCCAAAATCAGTTCAGTCATGTAGCATGTAGCTCTCACATAGCGTAGAAACTGGTGGGTGTGCTGTTCTAATGGGTTAAATCACACATGCTCATAGAGCCAACCATCTCTAGAAACTGCTATCACACACAGAGCCCACAGCAGATGGAGACCATATGTATAGCAATGAGGTTCAGGAAGCCTGCGTTAGGGAGAGAGGGAGACAGAGGGGGGAGAGTGAGAGGAGTTCAGCCGTGTCTACATCCACTGTATGACTGCACCGAAGCCCAGAAACGGCCAACCGCAGTCTTTTATTGGTTGGAGCCAACAGGGTTTGCCGAGAGTTGCCGGGTGATCAGAAAGTTGGATATGTCTAGTAGCATATTGTTGACTGTGTTCTACAAGTCTGGATGAGTTAAGACATGAGTGATGGTGAGAAACAGACCCTCAAAAGCCTCAACATTCCCACAAGTCTAATAGAAACAAACACACACGGTGACAAGCAGTACTCATAATGTACACACTGCACTCAGCAATGGACAAACCAAACACTGAATAAATGGACGAGCGGAAAAGTGGAAACACCAGAAAATAAATACTCGAGAGTGAACAGTCCATCTTGTGGAAATAGTGTATAAAGAGACAAAAGGGACATCAATCATGTGTGCCCTTTGTGCTAACAATCATCTATTCCATAATAACTAAATGACAAGCTGACATATAGTCTCTGTCACATTCATACCTCATACATTTTTTTTCAGGATCCTTGCTTTTCTTTTTCACACCTTTTGGAAATCCCAGCTGCCCTTTATATTGTGTGAACATTTTATGATGAATGGAGCAATAGAAATAGTTCAAAATGACTTGGAATATAACCTTGTGAGAGTAAATCTAATATTGCTTTTTTATTTGATAGGGCATTTTAGAGATATGGACATCCCTCCTAATTATTGTGGGTGTATCAGCTAAACCTATTGCTAACAGCTGTATAAAATCAAGCAAACAGCCATGAACAAACACTTTCAGCAGAATGGGTCATACTGAAGAGCTCAATGAATTTAAACATGTCACTCTCACAGGATGCCCTCTATGCCACAAGACTGAAATTAGAAATTTCTGCCCTGCTAGATCTGCCCAGTCAACTGTGAGTTGTCTAGGAGTAACAACGGCTCAGTAATGAAGCAGCAGACCATGCAAACTCACAGAGCAGGGCCGGTGAGTGCTGAAGTGTGTAGCACATAAAAATCACCTATCCTCTGTTGCATTTCTCACTACGGAGTTTGAAACTGTCTCTGGAAATATCATTAGCATAAAAAGCTCCACGGCCAATCACCTGTACATAGGCATAAAATTACTATGGTCAAAGCATGCTACCATTGGACTCTGGCTCAGTATAAATTTGTTCTCTGGAGGGATGAATCATGTAGGGACATGGGAGTCTGATAGATTATCCTGGATTTGGCAGATGCCAGGAGAATGCTACCGACCAGCAAGCATAGTGCCAACAGTAAAGTTTGGTGGAGGAGGAATAACAGTCTGGGGCTGTATTTCAGGGTTTAGGCCCCTTAGTTCCAGTGAAGGGTGATGTTAATGCTACAGCATATAAAAAAGACATTTTAGACAATTACAGGCTTCTAATTTTGTGGCAACAATTTGGAGTAGGCCCTGTCCTGTTCCAGCATGACTGTGCCCCTTTGCACAAAGCGAGTTCCATAAAGACATGGTTTGCTGCCTGCACAAAGCCCTGACCTCAACCCCGGTGAGCACCTTGAAGTGGAACGCTGATTGCAAGCCAGGACTTGTCGCCTAGTGTCTGACCTCACAAATGTTCTTTTGATTGAATGGACAGCACAGACTCCCAGAGACATACTCGAAAATCTTGTGGAAAGAGCGGAGGCTGTTATTAGTTGCAAAGGGGTGGGGTGGGGGGCAAATCCATAATGATGCCCATGGTTTGGAATGAGTTGTTCAAGTTCATAGATATGATGGTCAGGTGTCCATGTACATTTGGGCAAAACGTTTATCTTCTGTAAACAGGAAAAATATCATTCAGTAATAAAGTTAAGGTCCCAGGACTGGTATTAAAATAGTTATGAAAGTGGCAGTATAACATTCCAAAATGGACACTTAATCATGCTAAACTCTCTGTATCTATATGAAGATTACACAGTTGCAGCATCTTGACTACTGAAGTATAGGAATATACAATACTATGCACTTGAAGACACAACAAATGTCCTCAGTAACACACCACTGCTCCTTCCTCATCAGCTTGCAAAACCACACGCAAACTGCAGGTTGCCCAGTGAAAAGGAACAGTTATGAATGAAATCCTTAACCCGTTTAGGGATGTTTCAGGATAACCATCTGTTTTCATTGTTTTTTGTCTCCAGAGACGGCTGGAGAGCAAGCATCATCATCTTAAATCAGAGCATAATCCATGTCTCATTATTTTCTGGTCTGAGAGCCCACTGGACTTCCTACTTAAATATTCAATTGAAGAGCTTTTTCTGTATTGACAAGGCGCCATGTTGAATCAAGGCTGACTCACTACACAATAAACAGCTGCAGCAACGTGGGACTACTGCTATGTTGTGAATGAACAGGCAGAATTTATAAGAGGAAAAATGCTTGCACAGAAATGAGGAGCATTTATTTTATATACACACAAACAAACACATATAGGCAGTATATTATATTATATGCGTTATATGCATATGCATTATCAGTCAGTTCCTGAAATTGTATTTTTAATAAAGGATTAAGATATTGTGATCTGAGGAAGTTTAAATACAAATTAAATTAGTTTCTAAGACAACCAAATACTGTACAATAATTTTAGGATTATATACAATTATTTAAAAAAATGTAAACATTTAAATTGAATTGAAAAGAAAGAAAAAAGCATTAAAAGTCAGTCAGGCAACCCTCACTCACTCACTCACTCATTCTCTAGGCAAAAATAGCCTAAAGTGATAGACGCCTCAGATCTTACCCTTCTAGAAGGCATGCACATGGCTGAAGCAGGGCTGGAGTTTGTACAGTTAAAAATGTGGCGGGACGCAAAATATTTGAAAAGAAAATATTGCTGCTGATGGCCATATAGCTACAGAGCCAAAAGGGAGACAGCCATGAAGCCAAAGAACAGGGAAATAGTACACCAGACTGATTAGCCTCACCGCCATCTTGGATTTTCTTCTGTCTTCTATTTTCTTCTTGTTGCCCGCTTGTGCCTCCATATCAGAATCCGTAGCAGCAAACTCTGAAATGGTATCTGCTTTTTTGACAGAGTGTCTTTTCACTGCATACCGGCACGTTCCTATCTAAAATACATGGAGGAACTGCATTTCTGATGCTGTGTCAGCTTAAAACTGGCAGGGCAAAGAGAGTAACTAGAGATTAACTAGTAACTTCAGGCTTCTGCAAATGGTGTTGCATGAGGATGATTGGGCTATAAATAAATGCAGGGTGTGTGACGGGATTCATAGATGGAGAGAGGTACAGTGCAGTGAATGTCTCATTCCATGTTTGGAAAATGGGTCCAAAGCAGATGTTAATAACTGGAAAAAAGGAGTGATTTGGTTGTCCAGAATCTGCGGATATATGGAAGCGTATGGCCATACAGGTCTACCAGCAGTGGCAAAAATCCCAGTTTACAAGAAATTCTCCTCAGTATTGTGCCAGGGAAGCATCCATGAAATCTGGCCAAACTGCGCCATTCTTTGATGCAAGAGTAGCTGAACACTGACAACGCCTAGATTTAGGAACTTGTCCAGTCAATGGCAACATCGAATCGCAGCTGTTATTCGAGCTTGTAGAGGTATTACACTCTATTAGGTATGTTTTAGTCACAGCTGACTGAGCTTGTCAGGTGAGCTTAGTATAAATAAGTAAAAAACCTGCTATAAGATTGCACACATTTAAGTCAAGTAAATTCACCGCACTGGTGTGGCTAGATGCCTGAAACGAAAGGTCGCTGTAAAAGTTTCTCTATTGAACAGTCAGAGCTAAAGGCACACACACATACACATGCACACTCACACGCAGTCACGTTGTCATGCAGAAACATGTTCTCTCGGAGGCTGCTGGGTAATGACTGTGCCGTTTGCGCTTGCTGTGTGTGCCTGCACGATATTGAGCTAAACGTCCGTGTCATAGCCAGGCCCGGGAGCCCCGCGGCACTTTCTGGAAACCTCCGACAGGACCTGTAATGGAAATCACTGCCTCATGCAGTCACCCCCTCCAAGCACATCACCCATCCTGCAAAACTCAGTATTCTCTCTGGCCTGCTGTGTTTGATGATGGCCCACCCCATCATCAGCCACAGCCCTCCACTTATCAGCAATCTGGGACACACAGTGAAGCTCTCTACAAAACCACATGCATACACACAGCATTCACATTTCACACAGAGAGGGCCATTGTAGGACACATAGGCCAAGATGCCCGTGAGGGATAAGCTCTGCCTCTCGTCCACCCGGACACTGATGTGGGTCAGAAAGTCCAGCAGATTACAGTACGTTCCCGAGAGGCTTCTCCTCTGACTCATTCATATTCGGGACCTTTATTTTCTTTTGGAGTCTGCTCTCATTACTCTTCGCATTCTTCCCGGAGTGCAGCGGTAATTTGCAAGCAACTGAACTCTAAATTGCGCTGTAATTGCTTAACTGGCCCTGCGCGATTCATCATCTTGACTTGGCGGAGGGGTGCTCCATGTTATTGGAGCTTTACCGTGGGCCGCACATGCAGGCGGTGACTGATGAGATTGAGGCCTGTCCCCTCACAGTATGCGGGTCTTCATGGAGAAAGAGAATATGGCGCCATGAAATGCAGCCACAAACTAGTAACTCTGTGTATCCCCCTTAATCTGCACAGACTGCTCAATCTGTACGCAGTGAAATACCTTCACAACACATAAAGTTAATTAAGGTTATTGTGAGGCAATGCGATGTTTCCATAGTAATATCATCACATTGTCCCCCTCTAATGTATAGTACAAATATGGAAATATAGAAATATACACAGTCTTTGTTTGTGGCTGCAAACCAAAACATTGTATCTCTGAAATGGTAAAAAAAAAGTCCTTAATTAGGACTTTTTAACACACCATAAAGATGTTAATATGAAAACAAAGCTATACAGTTAAAGTCATAGACATTGCAACCCCTGGTTCCTATCACCACCACTGTAGAGAGATTCAAGTCAGTCACATTACTCTACACTGCAGCACTTGACATCAAAGCAGTCTCAATGACTTTGTATGCAGATTTGTTTGAAAAATTGGTGACCTGAAAGTTTATTCCAAGGCATTCTAGATCATTTCAATTGGTCCATTTATCATGCAATGTCCCCTTAATGCAGCAGCAGCTGGTGTTTTCAAATGGGATAAAATCTACACATAACAATAACACAAAACCTACAACAAAATTAAGTGAAGATGTTTTGACGTATCAGCAATTACATATACAACACTGTGAATTCAATTTTAATTCTGAATGATCCTGAAGACCACTTAGACTGCCTGCAGTTAGACCCGTAATCAAATATAGGTAAGATTGCACTCAAAAGTCCTCGACATGTGCTTGTGAAGGGTTGAGCGCATTTACTTCACCCGGAATGTAACGCCACATTTTTTAAAAGATTTAAATGGATCTGGTATCATGTGGCTGTATCATATGAAAACAATTGACAACATACACTTACACATACTGAGCTGCTCAATTCATAACAGCAACAATACATGTCGTTGTCTATAATCAAGGGCAACAGACTTACGCTGGATCAACTGTTCGAAAACACACAGCAATAATGCTATAGCATATGAGGGTAATCCAGCATGAGCTCATCCTATTGGGAGATTTCAGACATACAAACTCTGTTTTGACCCAACTGTGAGAAAGTCGGTAGGATCAAATAACAATCAAGTCTCAGAAAAAAACATAACCGAAAGTTTTAACTGCCTTTCGCAACTTGTTAAATTTCCTTCATGATTCATTTGAAGCACTGAAAACACCATATTCAGTAGCGTGCTATAACAGGTAAACACACACATTAGGTTCTTGTTTGTTTTCTCAGTCTCCCCTTCAGCCTTAAAGCCTTATTGTCATGTTAAATGCTGTCTCTCTCTCTAACTCTCTCACACCCACAGGCTGTGGGCCAAACATATATATATATATATATATATATATATATATATATATATATATGGGAATGTGGAAAAAAAGGAAGCTGCCATAGAGAGGGTTCTCTTGTTAAAACCAAAACATGCCACCTCAGCGAAAACACCCCCCCTCCCATTTCCTGTCATTGCTTCATATTACATACTAAGGGTAGAGATGTCAAAAAGCAATCATTGTTTAATATTCTATGCTTTTATCTCCAGGGATACATGTAGAATATGCATTCCATAATAGCACATGTGAGTGTTTTACAGTCAGTACCTGAGAATACTGAAACTGCACACAATCATAACACTACACACAACACTACAACCACTGCCTTGTGCTTTTGAGGCATGTACAATTTCCCTTTAGTTGCTTTTACGCTGCCTATTAAAAGTGTGGGCCTAAAGAGTATGTCTGAAGAGTAGTAATGATTTCAGTTTTCTTTTCCAAGTTATTGTTAACAGCACATATTAAGAATGCCGTTAAAAGAGGAGTTTACTACAATTTTGGGGAAAATGCACTATTAATAAACAGGTTGTTCATGTACAGTTATTTACAGTTATTTCAATACACTGCTGGTGAAGGTCTCACTTGTACAGCGCGCTGTAGACCATATAGACCTATAAATTATCTACAGACATTCAAACAGTTACTTGTGGTTCAGATTTGTATCAGGTTAGGTTTAGGAGAAATAAGGATGGATTTAACAGGTATTAAGTTGAATGTAAATCTAAGGTAAATTTAATTGTCTACAAAGCATCTAAAGCATCCTATACAAACTCTCTGTAACTACTTTTGCTGCCATGAATTTTAAAACACCTAATTTTGGCAAAATCTTCTTAAAACTATCACACTATCACACTAGCACAGAAATAGTATTGTTTCCAAGGGTCATGATGTTTGCAGTGCAAATATAGTTATTTTATCATCCAAAATCAAACTTTACATGTCTTCTTTCATTTAAGGTTTTATACATATATTAATAAAGGACAAATGACCATTAGTGGGTATTGTTTCGCCTCACAACACCCTCCTTGTGTATTTTATAACAATACATTCTAGGCCATAAACTTCTCTCACCTATTGTAATATTACATCTCGGATGTCTGGTAGCATGTTCATAATCATTGCATGTAATAGCTTCCTGGGATGTAGCTTTTAAAGGCATTGAATGCTTTGGATGGCTGGTCTCTATCAGTACCTCGGTGGATAAATCTTACTTTCCCCATATCGAAGCATTTTACATCAAACTACTTTGAATAGCTTTGTTCACATCTTAACCATTGCATTATGCAGACATTTTGATTAGCGGAATTATATTTTAAACACCTGAGTGCTGACTTCACAACAAGAGTAAACAATGTGAGTGGGTTTGGTGTTATTCATGCACTAGTGCATTTGTGCTTTAGTTTTTGCAAAGAAAATTGGCAAGATCTAATACATGTTAAGTTATGGCAAAAAGACAAAGTAAACATCTAACATTCTGAAGATCTAAGCCACTCCAAACTTGCTATGTGGGCCCTTATAAGACAGCATTTCTGCATTCCCACAGCATAGACATCAGTAGTGTTCTCCTTCAGCCTCCACTGAAGCTCTACATGGAGCAGAGAGCCATGAGGCACTTCATGCTCAACTGATTAGATCCCATTAAGTGTGGCTAAGGCCCAAGAGCAGAGTCGCTCCAAGCCTCATGCTCACAGGCCAGCGTTGCTGTTTTTTCTGCTCCGCTGGCACACGTCTTGCTAGTTTAACGACTTTATGACTAATGACATGAATCCGCCAGCTACAGTGAATTCACAAATACCATGCTCGCTGACCTTTATAAACAAACCACGCTAAGACAGCTGAACATGTACAGCAACAGCTGGTGCGCTGCTCCACAACAAGCGAGAGTGTCCAAAGTTTAAGTATATTTTAATTTTGTGTCCTTTAAAACGACAAAGGTAGTGTTTATGGAACAGAAGTGTAAGTGTTATTCCATCTGGCATAGAGGGCATGGAGGAGGGACCCCACTTGCATCATCCTGACTCAGAGGTTTGAGCTCAGGCCCAACTCGCTGTCAAAACTAAATGAGCTCCAGACCTGAGAGCCTTATAGATGAAGTGGTAGCTTTTTTCCGAATGCATGGCTTGCCTTGTTCCTTCACATCCAGCAAGCTGTCCAAAACTGAGCTTTACCCAGCAGGAAGATGTTGAGTAAGTGAGAAGATTAGATCAGGGAAAAGCCCCCACCTTGTGCATCTTCCCTGGACCTTCTATGCAGTGTGTGGTCTTCATCGGAAGGTTTCGCTCTGTTAACCATGTTAATGTGACTATCAGTGATTCATTTTTGACATTTTATATATTACACATCACAGCCATATCCACTAAAATCATATTCTTGCATTTTCCACAATAGGCACATTCACATGGCTTACATAATGCTGAATGGACTGCCAGAGAAATTACAGCCAAGCTCTTGATGAGGGCTGTGTTTTGGAAAAGAGGGTGGACGCCCGTTAAGAAAATCACGCTAGTCTCCAAGAGTCTTTTCCAAAGTTGCATCCCAGTCCAGCAATGGGTGGATCAAGGGAGAAGTTTGTTTTGGCTTTAGCTTCACAGATTATTTTGGTTTAATAATACGAGAGGCCTAATGGTGTTCAATAGTGTTCTGTGTTCAAATGTCAAGTCGTCCATAGACTGTTTTTGAGGGCATGCACATTGCAGGCAGAGGGAGAGAAAGGAGAGAGTGTTCAACTGAATTCTCACCATTTCTAAGCCCTGTACTTTTAAGGTATGTCATGTAAAAATGGCAATACAGTGATATTTAGTAGCGTGGTCAGTCTGGCACAAGATTCAGACTGACCTCTGGCCTTTGGACTTTGGCTACAATGTCCATGTCAGACGTTAAGCAGCACCGACACATTATAGTTGCTAGTCATGCAGCCCAAACATGATCTCATAACGACAATGCCCATCTGGGGCCAACTTGTTAAAGGTACACCCCTCTAAACCCACCCCTAAATTCCTATTTTAAAGGGGAATTCCACAGATTTTTCAAAATTTCTTACACAGTTCACTTGAAACATAAACAGTCAGTGCCCTGATGAGAAATGATCCAATGTAGAGAAACTTACAACCACAGGTTTCTTTACAGTGGTGGTGATGGTAACCAGGGGTTGTGGTGTCTACAACATAAATATAGCCATTTTATTTACTGCCCAAAATAACTAGTGAACTTACATGTCATCTAACTCTGTTATGGGTTGATGATGATGGTGAAATAGTAATAAACTTGAATAAATTTGGGGGCTATTTTGCCTTACAACACCCTGTATGTACTTCTCCGCCATGAATGGGTTTGTTCAAACAAGTGTTCAGGAAAATCTCTTTATTAAAAGTATATTAAAAATGACTATAACAGTGTCTCCTGCATCCGACTTTGAGTGAGCTTTTAGAGAAACTCAACTCTTTAGACATCTGGTTCCTATCAACATCACTTTGAATGATCCTAACGCAGTAAGCATATCGTCGCTGTCCAAAGAAAAACAAGTATCTCCAAAATGGCAACTTTACAGGAGAGGCCAAAAACATAATTGTAGTTTAGTGTAAGTCAACGAAACCGACTGTTTCCAAGCAATTTTGGGTCATTTTTGTTGGGCATCATGAAATTTTCACACAATGTAAATGGCAGCTTGTGATCAAATGATGAGGAAAAGTAACAACTGACAAAGAAAAAAAAAACAGATACATGTTTTTCTCTGGACAGCGACGTGTATAATGGACCATTTCACATTAAACCACTTTGAATGATTCTGGTTACATGTGGACAATTTAATTCTGCATTTTTTTTTAAATCAGTGTAATTTCCCTTTAATCTATAACACAAGCAAAATGAGCAAACGTTATCATTAACTAATATTGTTAACTGGTTAAATGTTAAATCGTTAAATGTTTTTTTTCCTATGCAAGAGGTAATGTTTTGTTTTGTCTCTGCATGACACAACATCTAAATGTTTAACTTAGGTTTACTCGCACCCACATTTAGCCCAAAACATATCATTATTGTCCCCAGACGTTCTTGTTCGTGATAGTTGCATGACACATGCCCTACGGTAATTGTTCAGTTCAGGTTTGTAATGCTATATGCTTGTTGCAAATACAAGACAGTTTCACAAAGCTAAACAATGTAACCCTCCTCGCATCTGAGAGGTGGAGGGGGAGTCAGTCTCAGTGGACTCAGAGGCACATATTAAACTACAGCAAGACTGTAGGAGGGGATTCTGCTCTCTGCCTACTGACAGAAATAGCTGTTTCAGACGAGCGTTCAGCGATGTCTGAAGGACAGTACACAGAAAGAAAGATATTAGGTAACACGGCTCTATGCCGAAAAACTGACCCCTGTGAAGTCTCTTTCATAAGCCCTCACAACGGCAAAACTAGAAGGTCTGGAACTAACTAATGAACACAGAGAAAGCTGTCTTGGTTAAGCGTGAAGGACATTTAAGCCCAGGTATTTGGAAAGAAATTCATCTTAATCTTAATTAAGCTTAATCTTTAACGGGCGTACACTGCAAATTATCCATTATACACTTCTAGTTTAGGACTAGACTCTTAAAAATAAAGGTGCCAAAACGGTTTTATGGATGACACTTTAAAGAGGTAAAAAAATCTTTTTCAAGGTTTTGTAAAAAAGACTCTCCACATGATGTAAAGTTCTATACCCAGTAGCCTTTTTCTGCAGGCCCCATAGTGGTCATTCTCGGCTGTATGTACTGTATGTACTGTATGATCCCCACAGGACCACCACAGAGTGTGTATTATTTGTAAAAAGGGCTCATTCTCAGTGCTGCAGTGATACTGACGTGGTGGTGGTGTGTTAGTCTGTGTTGTGCTAGTGTGGGTGGATCAGACACAGCAGTGCTGCTGGAGTTATTAAATTGTCCACTCACTGTCCGCTCTATTAGACACTCCTACCTTGCTGGTCCAACTTACAGATTTCAGAGACAGTAGCTCATTTGTTGCTGTTTGTTTTGGCCATCCTCTAGTCACAGGACGCTGCCCACAGGACAACACACATTAACCCTCCACCATCATGTCAAGGTCACTGCAGTGCTGAGAATGATCCAACACCCACATAATACCTGCTCTGTGGTCGTCCTCTGGGGGCCTCGAAGAACAGGTGAAAAGGGGGGAACAAAGTATGCACAGAAACAGATGGACTACAGTCAATAATTGTAGAACTACATAGTGGTCCTAAGTATAGATACAAGATGGGTGTTCCTAATGTTCTGATATTAGCCTGTGTATATAATAGGGCTGCCCTATAGAAGTCGACAAGTCGAATCGTCAGTCGGAGACCCTTTAAGTCGACTGAGAACCTCCAAGTCGACTGACAACAGTGACGAGGTTTTTTTTTTTTTTTTGCAAAACAGACAAAAGCTTACAAAATGCACAAGAACTTTTTAAAAAGACAATTTAATAATTATAAAAAGGGGAATAATAAATATATATTTAAGTTCTAACTGGGCTATGACGCATGATTGCTAAAAAATTAAATCCACGTGACGCACGCTGGCGGTTCACCGTTGAAGGGAGCTAAAGCTGTGAAGCTGAGAAACACGAGTGGAACGATGTCTCAGAAAAAGAGAATCCGAACAAATCAAACCTAATTCTGCTCGTCATTTAGTCAGACATCGAACACTGCTTCAAACGAATGAGTTGATTTTTGTTTTAGACATAATGGCTGTTTGCAGTGAAGGAAAAACGGACCGAAGACGTTTGTATTATTATAATTCCATTCTTTTATAACCTAAATTACAGATATTTTTATTTATTCGTTTACAGCTAAGATTATTTTATTTAAAGATAAGTACAGTCACTTAATATGCCTGCCATTAAATGAGAAATAATTATTTCAGTGCAGGTAATATAATAATTAAACGGTTCAGGTCTACCGTTCTCCTTTTCATCTAATTTAAATATTATAATAATTTAAATATTGACTAATTTGGTTTTATTTAGGAGTTCATTACTTATGAGAGATGAAAGACGAAGGGTCATCCTACTGAAGAAGCTGTTAAAAGTGAAATTAAAAAGACAGGCTATAAGCGCTAATTTTTAGCATAAATACATGCTTGCTGCGGACGCTATATTCTGTAATTAAATCAGGCTCCAGATCGTTCATCATATGCCACGTCTCTTTTAGTTCAAAAATATGTCCCTGTGACTCTGCTGACTTTCTAAATAAGGATGACATCAGATCTGAAACGTATGCAAATTGATTTACTGATTACTAGATAATGTATATGAAGAAAAAACATGAAAGAACAGTCGAATCGTCGGCCAGGACGGGCGAATCCGATTAGACTGACAAAATTCTGAGTCGGGTACAGCCCTAGTACATAATATATATAAAATGCTGAGGTGGTGGGAAAAAAATACTGGCCCTCACAAGACCGATCCATTTCCAATGGATACAATATTTTAAAAAGGTTAACTGCGACACTGTTGCCTCTATGTGTGTGAAATCTTGTGACACTGTGTTGAGCTGCTAGTAAGCAATGAGTGGTGAAAACAGACAGCAGCTTTCTTGATATGAAAAATGATCTGAAAAATTGTCACACACTAGCTCACCTACGAAGACAAGAAACCAGTTCACCGCCAATTTAGCAAATCAGACATACTTCTAAATATTCCATCAACACTACTGAACAAAACCAAATGCATAGTTTAACTGAATTTCAGTCTAATGGTTACTGTCAAAGTGATGCCACTGAAAAAACACTTTTGGTTCACTAAAAACTTTGGATAAGGACTTTGCTATGGATAATCTTTCAAAAAAAACATTCCCTTGAAACTGCTTGACTGAAAGGTGGTGGTTCTTCCATGGCATTGCTCCAAAGAATGCTTTGGGAATCTTTATTTTTAGAACAAATATGCTGAAAATGAAAATAAAAAAGTTGACAGTGTCCTTCAGATTGCACAACAAATAGTTCTACACAACATAATCTGACAACATACTTTGTCTCCACGCAACATAATGCTTTGTCATTTTCTGTGTGGGCGCCACAGCGTTTTTGAAGTTGCCCACACATCTAGCAGAAACACCTCACATGGCTTAGCGTATGATAAGGATGAAAACAGCAGATCCTGCCAGTGACAGGCGATGTTCTTCTACCATTCATCAACTTCATCCCTCACATGTCTGCTCATGTCTCATCCTGCCCATCATGTCCTCCACCCGCCTACAGCAGCACATGTGAGTGGCGGTGCAAGCCCTACTACTTTTCATGAACAAAAAATGATTACAGCAATTACAAATGATGAAAACGCTGAATAGAACAGACTTGGGGAAAAGTTCACGCTGTAATTACAGTGTAAGACCCCAAAATGCAAAATGCAAAGGACAGACTAACATTTATGAAAGGCTAATGATGGGCGATGGGTTTCTCAACTTGGGCAAGACTTCAGTAAAAGCTTCCCCCGGGACAAAAATTACAGAAATGGAACAGAAATACCCACTCAGAGAAAGACGTGCACCAAATCAAAACATTTATATTTTAACACTCTCTTTTATTGGATCCTGAATTGGCTAAAAGCTGAGCCTTTGGACTGTGTGAAGGCATAGTACCTTTCAGATAATCAATAGCTCATTTCCTCTGATTACTGTTCTTGTTTGTTCATATCTCAAGACAACGAGAAACACTAAGCAGGCTCGTCAATAGTGGATGGATGTTCCTGGGGATGTGCAGCTAATTGTATATCAATCACCATCATGATTTTAGCCAGTGTAATTAGGCCTCTAATTGCTAATCGCATTAATTATAGCTGGTAATAGAAGACTGCAATCTTCACTTACACGCACTTGAATTATGTTTATTATATAAGAGGTTTCACAGAGCAAGATGAAGTTTTATTTTAAATTTGGCTGAAAATGAGGATTCATAACTAGAAATGTTTTCTTTTCTTGCTTTCCCAAAGTGTACAGTACTGCATATTTGAATGACAATAAGACTGGCATGAGGATGTTGACTTGCATATTATGATAGAAACTATTATATGAAAAGAAAAGTATGTCTGCTAATCTCTTTTTCCTCATGGAAATCAGACTCCTGTTTACTGGGAGAGTTACAAATAGAGCTGAGACATTTAGCATACCTTTCTCAATAAAAGGCATGTAACATCTGCAATCATTCTTTGATCTTTTTATAAAGTCTGTGATGATAACCTCAGCTTTACAGACAAGAACTATATCGAACAAAGGCAGATAGGATCGGCAAGCTTCAGCTGAAAGGCAAGCTAGCAAAGCAGCTGTCCTTTAGATGAAATGGCCCTGCCTGCCTGCCTGCACAGGAAAGACAGAGATTTGTTGCAGGGTGTATGAAATATAATCACTCTTCTGTCAGCTCCTGAGTCGCCCCCCTCAGCGGCTTTTACAGACACAAAATGCAAAAATCCTTTTCCCAAAAGGTACGACCTTCATGAGGTCTTTCAATTTAAAAGAAATCTATCAAATGTATTGATCACTGAGTCGTCGTTTCAAAGTAAACATATATATATATATATATATATATATATATATA